>CATQJL010000305.1:27586250-28015202 GCA_958299035.1 Cylicocyclus nassatus | reverse complement strand
AACACTGTTTGATCGTTGATAACTCTCTTGCTTTCAAGTCTTTCGCCAAGCTTTAGGTATCATTTTGTAGAGCGAGGATAAACTTAGATTTACAGTAGTGGAGCGAACCATCTCACGCTCCTCGTTACTGTAGAATTACTTTGACAAGGATTTTAGGCCGTCAAATGCCATTTTCTGCTTCGAAACAGAGTCAAACAAGCCAAAATCTCTTGTATTATGGGTAATGAAAGCCGGTGATTTTGGATATGAAATTCCACTTTGTTATGATACTTCTTTTCAAAGTTATCCTAGGTAAAGTGTAATAACTGACTTCTCAGCATATGTCAAAAATGTGATTGCACCGTGAAGAAGCCGAAAACACCCGTAAAAAGTTGTTAAGTGGAATTAGCATGCGCGAAAACCCTAGTACACGATTTTTCAGATTTTTTAAGAAAAATTTTGTCAAAGGGCATATTTCACGATGGTTCCACATGCTAGAAATTCCTACCGTAATCCTACAGTAACGAAGAGCGAAAGGTGATTCGCCTCACACAGTAAAGTTCTAAGTTGAACCTCGCTCTACAGAATGGCGCCTAAAGCTTGCCGAAAGACATGAAATCAAGGGAGTTATTAACGATCAAACAGTGTCAACATTTTTTGGGACACCCTGTATAAATGCATTTCTTTAGATAAAGGCTGTACTATGACACCAGAAAAGGAAAGGTCGACGTTTTGTTTCACCTATCATATAATACCTTTTCTCAGCATACTAAAAGCTTGAAAAATAGGGTTATGTTGTGTTGACTAAAGGCTGGCCTCGATAGAAATATTTGTGGAAGGCAAGCCCTACAACATTTGAAGAGAGACAACTAGAGCGTATGACTGACACGGACACAACTTCCTTTCTTACACTTATAAATATAGTCCTGTTAGACGTATGCGAGTACTTCTTTCAATCTCTTGGGTGTAATCAGATTTAGAAATTTAGATAAAGAAAATCTCTTGACAGTTACCGTAACGAAAATCTGTGTTAATCCTTGAACCAAATCCGCAACTCGTGACTAAAGTGTGTCCGCTGTTTGTGACCGAGTGTGTCAAATGACAATTTTACGATGCTTTCGAGCTTTTAGATGATTTTGTACTCAGAACCGAATGGTATTTTCAAGAAAATGGTGCTCAAGATTATTTTTTTACCAAAATAGTCAAAAAATCTCATATTTTCCAAATAAAGTATCGCAATGCAAATGCTTACCTTGCTCAAGGCTTGATGAATAAACTCCCAAAATTCAATCCTCTCTAAGAATCGTGGCTTTTTTGATGACATGCTGTGAATTCATCAAACATATACATACAAGCCCATGCTATAATTATCTTGCATGATGCTTGTTTTGAACTCACACCAGATACTGTAAAAAAATTGGCTTTTTGCTCTACAGAAGCGAATATTAGGCTTCCTTTTGTATTCATAGTTTTCATTTCTTCGGGGCCATTACAGCACCTGCGTTTCTACATGCTTCATGATTAGGAACTCCATTCTGTTCATCTTCATCTAAATATAAGTTCGGTTATGGCAAACATTTTGTAAACGTCTTTTCTCTTCAGCCAAATTTTCAGCCGATTATGATTTCTGAAGTGAATCCTTGATTTGATGACAATACTTTTTATCTAGAGGGAGCTAAGTGGTGCTTTTCAGTGATGCAAAAAAATATTTTTAGATTAGTGTCATTGAAAATCATTTACAATAAGCTCCTTAGCGATTGCTAATAGATTGCATCGAAAGTTTGCTTCGATGACGTCTTAGTCATTTTTGCTTCTCTACTGTACAGGGCAAAATATTGTGTGCTCAAACTCTTTGCTACCACTTTGAAGGGCAGTAATCACATTTATAGATTTTGCTCTAATAATCAGCTCCTTGACCTCAAGTTCCAAATGAAAAAGTAAGCGCGGTAAATCAGACAAAATTTCTGCATCGATTATCTTGGGAGGTAACATTTTGGTAACAAAAGGACACCAGAACTTTTAGGGAAAAGAAATTGATGCAAATGAGATAATTTATTTTGTAATAATCTTGCATTCAACATATAGCGTTTGAAAAAGTTGCCTAGCTCAGAAACTCAGTTTCCCTAGCATGTTGTTTGAAGTGGCGAAGAGAATTACATGAAGCTTGTAAGGGAGACCCTCTGCTATGAGACAGCGAGCTCACTGAAACAAGCTCTCCTTTGTAAGCCATGAATCGCTCCTCAAAACTCTTTTTCTGATTCAGTTTCCTAGCCTCTTTACGAAGACCATGCTTAGTTCCCTTTCTCGAGCCGTCATGCTCCTTCTAATGTAGACCCCTTAAATGTTGGAGAGTCCCGGAGCAGTCAAGCCCAAAAAAAGGCGGAGGACCTATGATTTCTTGTGGGTAATTCAACCTTCACACGCCTGTTAGTCACTCTACAATCCATTTGGAAAACCTTTACTGGTTTATACTCGATATCCTACGTGTCAAGAAATTCATGTACTTTCTGTTCGGTATCATTTATGGCGTTTAAACGGCAAAGGATAGGTCTGCCCATCCCTTTTAGCAAGTTTGGACAGGCCTGCAATGACTTTGATTTTCTGTCTTACATATCTTTCAACCGCCCCATCACCAAGCTCACCTAAGCAACAGAATCGTTAGTGAACGTGATTGTTGCGCCCCCTGTAACGCTCACTCTGTTATGCACCTCCAATATGTTCAGATCCAACAATTTTTTGGAAGGCTGCAGGATTCATTCATGACCGGGACTATCATGACCGTTTAACTAAGCCAAGTTGATGGAAACTAACACGTTTATTCTGAAGATCTTCTTGAATAGTCTCCAAATTTTTGCGCTGTTTGTGAATTTTGCAGGCATAGTTTGAAGATAGGGAAAAAAAGAAGAGTTGGAAGCAAAGTTATTGATTATGATACTGAATTGGGTACAGTCAAAGTGGAAAGACAAAAGAGAGAAAAAGAAAATCGACAATTTAGATTTGCTCAGATTCAACGAAAATGGAGTGAATCGCTAATGTTCAAAAAATTTGTAGCTCGTCTTTGGACTAACTTCAGGAAACCGGTACAAAAGGAAAAGATCAAAAGAGAAATAGTTTGGCAATCAAAAATATAGTAGACGTCATCCGTCTAGTCACCTTGGTGCGATGTGTGTTACTGCACACAATTTTGAAATTCCGGATGAGGTGCTGGGCTCCCGCCTTGCCGTTCTTGCACCAAGTGCACATACGGCTAATCGACGCCAAACTGTCCATTTTTCTTATTTTAATGTTTTTTCTTCGTTTTGAGCACTTTTTCTGCACGCATGGTCTAGTTCTCAATGATTTGTTACCTTTATACTCGTGCATTGCCGTTTTAGATCGGATATAAAATTTATCACGTCTGCTTTCATATAATGGAGGCACATGGGCAATCTTGCATGTGAGGTATGTGTTTTTTTTTCGGTATTTTCGTATGTAAAAAGAATAGAGGAGTATCTCTTAGGGCCGCATGCACTAACATTTCCGCTGGAGAGGGGATTGCAGCCTCAAAAGAAAGCTTCATATCCTGAAGCTCCGGATATCTGGATTTCGCGCTGTCTATCTATCCGAAGTGCTCCCACCATCCTTCACTAAGGACATATTGAACAGAAGCGAGAAGCTGTACAACCTGCATTTTCCAGCTTTTTGTAGGATCCCCTGATGACCCTGGGGGACGAACATCTAATCTTCGAAGTCATTTTTCTTTCTCCGAAGTTAACGAATACGTTCCAAGGATGTACTGAACATCTAACACAACAGTGCTAAGCATGTTGCTGATGAGAATAAATGAATTTTTGAAAAATCGAATTTTTCGGTAAACCCCAAATTTCGACCTGTGGATCACCGAAAATTTTATGGCTCCAAAACATCATTTGTTCTTATCGGCAACATGCTTAGCACTGTTGGGTTAGACTATCTGCACAACTTTAAAAGTTTTTCGTTAACTTAGGGAAAAGAAAAATGACTTTAAAGAAAAACGCCGGGGATCATCAGGGATCATACAAAAGCTGGAAAATGCGGTTCGTACAGCTTATCGCTTTTGTTCAACATGTTTATAGTGAAGGTTAGTAGGAATACTTACGGATAGGTACACAACCTGAAATCCAGGTATCTGGAGTTTCGAAATATGAAGCTTTTTTGAGCTGCGATCCCCTCCCCGCGGCCATGTTAGTGCATGCGGCCCTTATTGTTAGACAATAAGAGTTTTAACTTCCTTCCCACTGAAATCGTTTGGTACCGAGTTCCTCTTGAAAAGCTTCTTCTAAGTCTATAGGATTGCTTTAGGCAAAAACTCGTACTGCCTAAGAGATATTCTACTCCTCCTACATACGACAATAGTGAAGATAGCAGACTAACTTCAAAATCTTGCAAGATTGCTTATCTCCTCCCTTACCTGAAAGTAAAAGTAATACATTTTTAGATATCTGATCTAAAACGGCAACGCACGAGTACAAAGGTAACAAATCATTGAAAACTAGACCGTGCGTGCAGCTAAAAACAACAAAACATCAAAATAAGAAAATTGGGGAGTTTGGCGTCGAATTTTAGCCGTTGCGCATTTGGTGCAAGTACGGCAAGGCGGGAGCCCAGCACCTCATCCGGAATTTCAAAATTTTGTGCAGTAACAGACATCGCACCTAGGTGACTAGACGGATGACGCCTACTATACCTCTGAGCACTCCCAAAAAGAAATAAGCGCGTAGATGTTGAAAAGAAACACAGTGATGCGAAGAAAGCGGAAGATGAGAGAGCTGCAATGCCAAGTATTCACGGCTAGCGCGTGCGAGAATGTGAGTAAAAGAGCAAAAATTAAGACATTTTTTATAAAAGTAAACTTTTGAGCAATAGTGTGACCTGTATCCTTCCGTGTAAAAAGTCTGAATGGTCGCATCAATATGGATTTTAGCTTCTTTTGGTTATTTGTGCAATTTTTGTTGTCGGCTTCGTTTCAAAGTGTGAAAAGGAGAGTCGTAACCTTTTCTGCGTTAATGTTTTTACGAGAAAGAGAGTGAGTTACATTATATTGGTCCTTGAGCTAAACGTTACTTCGGTCATTGCTAAAGCCGACTAATCCGCTGAGCTATTAGCCATTGATAAGCACACATTTAAAAACATCTTTTTCTCTACTTCGCAAAATTTCGCATCGCTGTGAGGCTTTCAATGTCTAATTTTCATGTTTTGTTTCTAAAGCTTTTATTTTGAATATTTTCACATTAACTGCTTCATATTGATTCTCTTTCCTCGCAGCCAAGATATGGTAATAATGTCATCCAAATCAAAGCTTTACCAGGGCTAAGCCTGGGATGTGGCACGCCACAACGAGGGGGGGGGGGGGTCGTGTCGTGCCAGGGCGGAGGGGGGGGGGGGGAGGGAGGGAGTCGTTGTTGAGATGTACTATATTAACGATGACATCTCGTTAAAAATGTCAGACAAACCCATTTTGCAGTAAACAAACACACTGAGATGCTGACTGCTGACCTACCATCGTATAGGTACAGTAAGCATAATAAAGAAGCCTTCGCACGGGCGGGGCACTTCCTTTTCCATGCTGTGCGCTCGGACCTGCTCTGTTCTCATGTTTGTGATGCAAGCAATCTTTTTAAAATTCAAAATGCACTTCAAAGCTGATCCGAATTTTGATACATTCTCCAAACTTCCAAACCCATCTGCTTTCTGTTTCCAGCGACAATTCACTCGCTCTGTCATCATTCTATGGAACCTCTTAAAGGCAGTCTCCGGGCAAAAACTCGATTTTGAGGTTTTGTGCTCACCCGAGCCTATTCGCCATGCTGACTTCGAAAATCCACACTGGAAAGCGCGAAAACGGCGAAAAAGGGCTCTAGCGCAGGAGGAAAATCAAAAGTGGGCGGGGTGTTCCCCATTGTGAATTTCGCGATCCCAGCTTCTAAAGCGATTTTCTCAATAACGTTAGCGCTCTGAGATCTCCACAGGCCGTGCAAATGCATGACTTGAAATCGGGACCGAGAGGATCGCTCCGGAAGCTTGGAGCGTGAATCCGCAGTGGGGAAAACCCCGCTCACTTCTGATTTCCCTCATGCATTAGAGCCCTTTTTTTGCCGTTTTCGCCCTTTCCAATGTGGATTTTCGCATTCGGCATAGTGATTAGGACCGGGTAAGCACAAAATCTCAAAATCGACTTTTTGCCCGGACGCTGGCTTTAAACCTTAGAAAATGGTTGCGTAAACACTCCAAAAAATTATGAACGATAATGCACTTTTTGAAGCTTTTCATCAAAACTATACCACAATCAAAGAAGCAAGCTCGACGACGTTGTCTTCATAGAAAGCAAAATTTATCGAATGCTAAAACACCGGTTGAAAAGTAAATAAAAGACTTCAAAATCAGAATTTTGCCAGCTTTCTCGTTTGTATCATAGAATGGAGCTCAGCAAGTTGTCAGCAAGAAATGAGACATACACAGACAATTGCATCGGGAAGTTCGCGGGTGCTTGCTCGGCCACCAATCATTGCCGCGAGCTGCCCGATATGAACCGATATTGGACCCGGTAAGTGACCGCGGCGCATCCTGTAAGCGCCCGATAGTTGACCCGATTATCATGCTTGTGAGGCTAGGAAGAGTGAAAAAATTTTGGCCTGTCTTTCGTGACAACGACAGTACAAATTGAGCTTGTTGGCTCTCCGTCAACATCACCTACTGTCGTCGATAACACTCAACCGATTGCTGTAGTTTGTTTCGTGAGCATATAAACTCAACTGTCACACAACCCCACCCGAGAAGCGATTACCACTGCCACAAACACTTAGGGTAGCCCTATCGCTGCGGCGTACTTCACGCGGGTTGCGCCTTAAGCTACAGCATGTAAGAAGTGCGGCCTTTGATAAGGCCCGCGGCACGCCGAGTGAGCTGATTGGGCCGCGACTCTCCCGATAAGCTCTTTCCAATTTTAACTTTGGCCGCGGCGTTCCCGGTAAAATATACATGGGCCGCGGCGTGCGCGGCTGAAATTTTAAGGGCCGCGGCACGCCATGTAGCACGCTTTGAGGCCGCGAACTTTCCGATGCAATTGTCTGAGTAGGTAAAGCAAGCGTCAAGAAACATAGAATGATATCTAATTTGCAACGATTGACTTCGAATCAACGAAGGGAAGGTACCAGAGTTGCTTCGTAGAGCAAACGGAATGTGGCGAAATGGCGCGTGATTCTCTGATTGAAGATTAATGCGGATTCTTTCAAAGGAACGATGTTTAGTTAAAGTGACCGTCTGAGATGAGATGCATGCCATCTTTCCTATTCTGCCTTCCATACGTGCGGAGCGCTTCTGATTTGAAGGCTTGCGGTCAGGGCTCGGCACGAGGTGGCTTTTGGTTGGAAAAAAAACGAAGTCCCTCCCCCCTGAAATTCAAAAAAAGTTTACGATACTCCCTTTGAAGGGCTATCACAGATGTAGGTGTAGAAAAATTTTCATAATAACATAACATACACGTAAACAAAATGATTTCATCTTAGCAAAATAAATGTAATAATGTATATGTAGTGAATGTAATAATGTATAGAAATGTATCAAAATAAATGCGAGTTAACTAGCAAAATGAAGGATGGTTGACAAAATAAATGCGAGTGAACAAATATCATGAAGGCACCATTGTGAACTCGAGGAAGAAAGAAAATGATGCTTACGTGAGGCAGGTAGTGAATTAGAAGAGATCAATCAAAGCAGTTGAGAGAAAATTCGATAGAATCCTTGAGGTGATGGATTTACAAAAAGAAACAAATGTCTCAAAGTGTGACCAGAATGGCTTTCTTTTTCGCAGAAAGAGAACGTGATCTTTTACGGGTTGTCCAAGCAGCGCGAACTGGCGTCAAGAGATATTTTTGGACGTTGGCGTCAGGAACAATCCTCTTTTTAGGGTCCACATTATAGTTTGTCCACGACAGGGGTTCGGCATTTGCAGATGTCCTTCGTACTGGGAGTCTCTAACGGCGCTTGTATGCTTTGTGTGCTTTACGAACCTGAAAAAAGACATTTAGCATGATACAGATAGTACAGGCATATGCGATTGTAACCAGATCCCTGATGACGGCAAAAGCCAATATTATGATAATGTAATAAACTTGCGGTGGCAAATTCCAGTCTAGAGCTGCAAGTTAGAATACAGGTTGATGCTGATCACTTCATGAAACGCACCTTTTTCTCGCAGCAGTTTTATACAAATACTGCGCATTCGCTGAGTGGGAATTACCAGCAGTATCACCATGACCGCGGTTGAAAACGGAATCTATAAAAGTTCGACATATCGTCAATCACTATGGAATTCAACTTCTTCGTCCCATCTAACATAGAAACAATCAAGTTCAACCACAATAACTAGAAGAACAATTGATCAAACCACACAGCATACACAACCTAGCAATGTATCTGATGTCTCCATCTTTATGATTAAGATATCATTCAGCGCTCAAAGAAGCTTAACAAGGGAACCGTGTTGAGTCGAAGTGGCCTTTCCAGATGAGACCCATTCTGCTTTGAAGAGCTTCAATCGGTGATTCCAAATCTGCTTTCCAAATCTGCTAAGCGCCTCTGAACGCCGAGTTATGCTCGTTTTTCAGGTCAAAAAAATTGAACGCAAAACTGAAGCAAATTCGCCCAAATTAGCTCAAACGGTCCAGTGTCAAGTATCAGATACATTTTATTTAATATGCTAATACTTAACATTGCTTCATCTGAGCGCTGGAAAGATTGTAACAATCGATTTTACCTAAATTCCGCATTCATTTTTCGTTCCGAAGAACGGTCATAACTCGGCGTCCAGAGACGCTTGGCAGATTTGGAAGGCAGATTTGGAAGGCAGATTTGGAATCACTTAATCGCTTAATACTCTTCAAAGCAGTATGGGTCTCATCTGGAAAGGCCACTTCGACTTGACACGGTTCCCCTGTTAGAGGCAGTGGATCGGGAAAGTCGCGACTGGGAGCTTTTCGCAACTACATGACCTTCTGGACCAGCTGAGTAATGCATAGTTCATTTGTAAAATTGTGACAACGGATTTTACTGCGAACTTTGCGCCCACATGCGCATAAAACGCCCATACACGAAGACATCACCTCAACGTTCAGCTCAGTTACCTCTAATGTCTAAATATTTATCATACGCAAGCAAAAAAAACCATTCGACTAGAGATGAAAACCAAGAAAATGTGAGTTCCGGAAGTGCGTGCGTGTCGCGCGCACTTTGAAGCAAAACAGCTGAAACTGTTACCAGTGATTGGTTTGGTAAAGAAAGAAGCAGTAGCATAGATGACAACTCAAAGCTGATGTACAACACTAAGATCAAAACAACTGAGCAAAGAAGATCAACAGAAATTGAAATACACTGAAGATGCTTGTCCATCAGATACGCTGCTTTGACCTTTACTGTTTTGATTTGCAATTTCTGATTTTAGGAATAATCATTGCTGATTTTTTACTGGAAAAATCTGAAGTATCACCAGCATCAATTCCTCATTATGAGAGTGAAAAACAAATGGAGATAAGGGGAATACAAAATACAGCTTTTGCCGTGAATAATTTTTGAAATAGTTGAACTTTGTAGAACGACCAACGCACCCCAACTTTATCAGCGATACTCCTGAAACCGTGACGACGGCGACACTCTTCGGCTGGAAAAGTATTTGTCCCATTAGCGCGACGATACTAAAAATGCACAAATGTGATCTCAAATTAGTAGCCATGAGTATAGATTTACCTGATCAAAACCATTTTTAGTGTCTTCATTAGCAGGACTAGTGCAGAGGCTCTCGGCAGGAACTGTTCCTTCTGACTCGCAAAGCGCACCTAATAAGCCAGCAGCTTCGTCACTATCAACACTGCTGTTGTTCGATGATGGCGATGTCAAAAACGTCGACGAATCCTTAAGGGAGTTTCGCCGCTGAAAAAGTGTTCTTAAGTAAAAGCAAAAAAGCGATGCACGTCTAGAGTCGAATAAACTTGATTGAAAATTCAGAAAATCCAAATTTTTGATGCAATGGGGTGTCTTCAAATCCCAGAAGGGAGTGCTCAGTTTTCGGAATCGATATCTAACATATCCTATTTAAAACTATAAAAAGGCATGTTCTCATCATGGTTGCATTTCATCAGGATGGCAATGTTTCGGACAGTTTCAAAGTTTGTTTCTATTGCTAAGGACATCACGATTGGTGTAGGAGCAGAATGTAGATTTAACCATCCATTCTCATCTTAACGCAGCAATTCCCAATAATCTAACAATGAATCGCGGTTGAATATGGCTGCAAGGAAACTGCATAGACCTTCTCGATTTGAGATTTCGCGTTTTGCAGTGGATGCATTAGCTTATAGTTGATTCGTGGACCGCATGGACTGGACCTCTACGGAGCACGCGCCGCGAGGCAAGCTGCTTGCCTTGGTACAAATTTGCCATTGTACAGGTCGTGCTCCCGCGACGATTAAGCCGCGACGCGCGTGGTCCGCAGCGTCTGAGCAGTCCGTGCGATCAACGAATCTACAATACATATGAGAGTGTTAGGAATCCAAAGTAAGAAATCTGCACAAACACTGCCCGATGCGAAAAGATGATGCGCAAGGTGGACGCGGCAAGCAACGCGAAACTCTTTTTCTCTATTGAACAGCCATACAAAGTAGTGCGCTAGAATGACCAGCAGAGATTACGCATACACAATACAAAAGAAAGATATGAAGTAAACTATCAGTTACTTGATTCAAGCATTCCATCATCATCGTGAATTAGGACAAAGGAGAGTTTTCAAAATATCATTCTCACAGATCTGTAGCTGTAGCTTTTTTCCACTGTGAATGAAAATGCTATCGTGAGGCCTCGGCCAAAATTCACGCTATTTTATCGTCGCGATTCATTCAAAGTGGAGATCACTGCATGCCGATCGTCTTGTATTTCGGTTGTGATACTTAGTCTCGATCAATCGTGGTGGAAAACTATCACAAGCGAACTGCAAAAATATCGGCATGTAATGACATTAGTACATTTGTCTTGGCGTGTTGAATCGCGACGATAAAATCGCGCGTAGTCTGCGCGAGGAGGAAACAAGTCACCGAGAAAAAAGAAAGGAAGGAAAAAAACAAGTTAAAAGGAGTCATCATCAAACAGCACCTGAAGTTTGCAAATTTTGGTGCTCCAAGGAAGTGATTTCACTTACCAAAACCTGATGACCTTTCTTCACATGGCTCAAAACTTCATCGTAGCAAACGTCGTTCATCGTTTCTTGTGCATGTCGAACACCACCAACTTCCTTGACGCGATAAACCTTTAAAATTTACTACGACTGTGAACACTTTAGATGCGAAAGTAGATGATGTAATAAACACGATATACCAGCAAAGACAGAAGAAAATCCAAAGCAAAGAACCCACTTTTGCGTGAGTGGCACAGGCCGAAATCGTCCATCGAAGTAGAACAAACCCTTGTAGGGACTGACACGTAAGAATCGAGCCACATCAACATAATTAGGTAATGTAGCTGATAGACCTACTATGCATGTACCTGTCTGTGACATTTCGACCTAGAAAAGGAAGTGTTGGACCCACATTAACACGTTGACGACAGCGTGCATTTTCTGCTGTCTGACTTGTGAGATAATTTCTTCTACAATAAGTTGAGTATTGTTAACTGAAATCAAGCAGACCGTCATCTGCAGTGTCCCCACAGTAATTTTGAGAAGCAGCTGAGAAACGCGGAAGTAATTCCTAGGAATAAAGCATAACAGAACTTCTGAAACCACAGTCATTGCATGACCCACCATGTGGATCACATTGTCGTCAATGTGTTAAAAGTTTTTGTGTCATCAGCTCAGCTTACCTGTCTCAATGTTCGAGCAACTATAGTCTCGATAACCGGACCACGATCTTTATGCATTAAATGGAACTACAATGTATATATGCTATACAAATGAGGCGATGAGGATCTCATTGGTTACTTGCCTCATCGATAATCAGTAATTTTACTAAAGATTTCAGAGAATTGTCACTAACGCCTTTTCTAGTAACCACATCCCATTTTTCTGGGGTAAGCACCAACATCTATAAATGTGGAGAGATTTTCACAAGGAAACATAGGTAGAAATCAAAACTCACCTGAGTTTCTGACAGCTCCATTTCTCTCTCATTGCTCCATCTTTTTTCCACAGCTCCACTTTCTCCATTCAACATCCTATGCTCAAGATAAGTATTGAAAATCGCGACTATGGCAATGTTCGTTTTGCCTAAAGGAACATTAAGGAAACAGTGCCATAAAGTTGCTGATGCATGCTTTTATGTCATGAAATGCTTTAAAACTTGCAGTGTTGCCATACTCACCGGCGCCAGTAGGTGCAGAAATCAACAAGTTTTGTTTGGTTTTGTATGCCTGCTCAAAAACAATATTCTGGATTACATTAAGTTTCTCAAACCCTTGTAATTCCAGTTGTTTAAGCTGAAAACAAATCCATCAGCACTATTATGTAATTATGAAGCCGCCTAACATTATTCATGTCCTTAACAAACATGTGCTGCACATCACCAATCGAGCCAGCATTCATCGGCGGAACTTCGACTTCTTCATGTGTACGAAAGCATTCCCTCGTTGAACCTTTTGGTAACGGAGAGCCCATGGCATCTAAATCGGCATCATTCAGAAAACTAACACGAACATGAAAAGGAAAAACGAAACGAAACAAAACGAAACATCGAAACGATGAATCGTGTGTGTGTATGTGTGTGTGTGTGTGTGTGTGTGTGTGTGTGTGTGTGTGTGTGTGTGTGTGTGTGTGTGTGTGTGTGTGTGTGTGTGTGTGTGTGTGTGTGTGTGTGTGTGTTGTGTGTGTGTGTGTCGCTGGCGCACTTTTTTGCGCTGGAGCAGCCTGCGAGATAGCGCTCAAAAAAATTTGAGGGCTTGTAGCTAGACGAAGAGGAGGGGGTTTGGAGCCATTCAAAGACGGATAGATGGGTAACAGGATGAAGAGTAAACTTATGTAAAAAGTTTTGAAAAATTATGTGAAGCCGGCGAAATTTGTGACTTTTTCTTTTTACAGTCACCTCAGGTGGCTGTCCAGGTGGCTGTAAAGCCATCTAACTCCTAAAAAGTTTGCCGGGAGTTTAGTTCACATAAGTTTTTCGTAATTTTTAGCACATAGTTACATACTCCCCTTGCCCATCTACACACCAATTTTGGTGTCATATGGTTACTTCTTCGCTGTAAACAAGCCCTTTGTTTGTTTGGGACCATGCTGCGGCCGGCATGCCGGCAGCGTGCCGGCTGTGGATTGAAAGACAGGAGTATGCACTTCTGCAACGATATCCTCTTTGGCTTTACCTCCAAAACGACATCCAGCTTGCCCGGCAAGCCACCTGTGCCGAGCCCTGCTTGCGGTGCGAGAATTTGCAACTGGAAGAATGAGCGAGTTCATGTGAAAGATTGCGGTGCGAAAATTTGATTGAGCAACTAAAAGAAAAACTAGGAGGAAACCTCGAGGGGGTGAGCGAGCCTATATTTGAACTAAGATCTTATTGCACGGGGTGGATGATAACTGCTACATTTAAGGTTTAGTAAAGGAAGAATACCAACATGATTTGGCAAACCAAAAAAAATGTAGATTAGTAGACGCCTTAAGATGCTAATTCCAAGTTTGCCTTCTGTTTCTGTGGAATAACTCAAAAAAATGTTATGAGCGTTTGAAAGTCAAATTTGTCAAGTAAGTAGCATGAAATCGGCGAAAAGCTCTACGAAAACACTTATGCGGATTCAGGTCTGTATTCCTTCCTTATAATTAGTACACTCGATACAAGATTAATTTCCCACTTTCAGTTGTCTTTGAGCAGCTTTTCGTTTATTTTTGCCACTTAGAACTTGACAATGGACATCATTCAAACGCTCATAGCTTCTTTTGAAGAGTCGTTTCATAGAAAAAGAAAGCAGACTCGGGATCAGCGTTTGAAGACGGTCTGTTGATAAACATCTCTTTTTGGTTTGACAACTCATTGGTATCCATTTCTTGTAAGAAGAAGTTTATGAGCGAATTTAACCAGGTGATTTTATCCATTTTTCGATTAAATTTTTGCTTTGAGACACGCTAACTCCTTCTAGAAATGATCCGCCAATACGGAAGGCAGATATGTACTTAGCGTTTTATGTTTTACTAGCTGGCTTACCCGGCTCCGCCGTATCCGGACCAAACTTGGCACACATACACTTCGGGCCCCGGCGGGTGTCACAGTCCACTTTTCGTTATCGATCGATGTCGATTTTACCGATTTTTATCGATTTTTTGCAGAGTTCACCTACAGGGCTAGGAGTTGGCACAGGGGGCAAGTGAGCATGGGGACTCCGAATACAATATTAGTTTTCAGAATTATCGATTACTTTTATTGATTTTATCGATTTTTTGTAAATTTTGACATGCGAGGCTGGGATTTTGCACAGGGAGGTAATCGAGCATGCTGATTACGAACACAATATTAGTTTTCAGGATCGTCCATTACTTTTATCGATTTTATCGATTTTTTCGCAAAGTTTGAGCTAGGGGGCTGGGAGTTGGCATAGGGGGGTAATCGAGCATGCTGATCATCCCCAAGGGGGGTGATCAGCATGCTCGATTACATCCCTGTGCCAAATTTCAGCCCCCTAGCTCAAATTTTGCGAAAAAATCGATAAAATCGATAAAAGTAATCGATAATCCTGAAAACCAATATTGTATTCGGAATCCCCATGCTCGATTACCCCCCTATGCGAACTCCCAGCCCCGTAGCTCAAACTTTGCAAAAAATCGATAAAATCGATAAAAGTAATCGATAATCCTGAAAACCAATATTGTATTCGGAATCCCCATGCTCGATTACCCCCCTATGCGAACTCCCAGCCCCGTAGCTCAAACTTTGCAAAAAATCGATAAAATCGATAAAAGTAATCGATAATCCTGAAAACCAATATTGTATTCGGAATCCCCATGCTCGATTACCCCCCTGTGCCAACTCCCAGCCCCGTGGGTGAACTCAGCAAAAAAATCGATAAAAATCGATAAAATCGATATCGATCGATACGAAAAGTAGCCTATGACACCCGCCGGGGCCCGAAGTGTATGTGTGCCAAGTTTGGTCCGGATCGGTTCAGAAATGGAATTTTCTATTCGGAACATACGTACACACATACATACAGACAGACAAACAGACATTCAGCTTTATATATAAGATATGCCCTCCAAAATGTTATAATCTCATCTTAGACGGTTGCTTCAACTAACCACCCTTTCCTTCCTAACAAAGCCTGCAATATGGTATATCATTCTAATCAACATGATAGACTGGATGTTTTTATAACGTCGCGGAAGCAAAAATTACCCTATAACTCGCGTGCCTCTTCGCTCAAGTTTCAACCTCAATATATTTGCATTTTACTGAACTCATTTTTGATTTGAGAAACCCATTTATACCCAAATTTCACTAGTATGGGACTTCTTCGATTTTTCAAGCGAGCCGCTCAGCCGCCTCGCTGTATATCAGAAAATGAACTTTATGCCGCACGATACTCTCAGGCAATATGCAGAAGTGTATATAATTCTTTGCCTGCGAAGTTCTTCGGCGTGTCTGTGCTTTTCGATTTTAGAAGAAAATTTCCCGCGTCCTATGCTCGTGAAATTAGGGTAAGCAAGAACCGATTGTGCGAGGAGCACTGCCGTCACAATGAGGAAATTTTTACGTATGTTTTTAGTACGAAAACGCACTTTTTTCTGTTGCTTCCAAGTTATACGCGCTGTCCCTTCATTTATCATTGTTTAAGCTTATGAGGAAATCTTGAGAGAAAAAGTATTTTAGTAAGTTTTTTAGTATCCGCGGTTTTGCATTGAATGTTTGTGCTTTCTTGGTGCGAATAAAAGTTGTGCTTTCTTTGAGCGAAATATCCGGGCCTTGCGCCAACGCTTGCGGTCATTTGACTCCGAAACGAAAAAATATATGAACAAGTGTTGTGGCCATGTCAAAGATATTCGAATCAAACCTGCAGTCTTCGACATTTGTGATTGCACGTTTAAAAATCCATGTTCGCGCTGTCTTTCTGATTGCTTGGTACTTTCAACATACTTTTTATTTGGTGTGAGCGAGAAAGCTGGCAAGATTATCGCTGTTAAAATCCTTTCATCCGCATAACATTGATAACATTATGATATGAAATTCATAACGCAGCTTTTTATACATTCTATATGAACTGTTTTACCCTAGACATGCGCGAAACCTGATTGTGAGAAAGAGGAAATTAAGTGAAAACGGAAAGCGTATTTGCGCACTGCTCTGGTTTTGGCTTTGTAGTTTCCGTATTAAGATACTTTTGATAAATTATTTCTATTTTCCAATTTGTATCGTAGTTTATATTTCAAAGTCACCTTATCAATAAACGTAATCTTGGAACACTGACAAATGACATTCTTGAACAAAAGCTCGAAGTCTGCGAGAAAATTCCCGAAATTACCTACTGTTGTTCAAAAATTACATTTCTTATCTTTTCCGCTCCTCGAAAACTCATGACAATTTGAGCTGAACAAATGTATACCTGTATTTACTGGAAAAATAAAATACTTTCGCAAAACTGTGGCTATGTGGGAAATCTTATTATAAACACAATAAGCTGAGCTAGAAATCTCCATTTCATAAGCGTTAGAAAAATTGAGTACTATCATCTGGTCACAACAAAGTTTTCTGATCGACTAATTTGATCCTGTGTGCTTAACCACAGAGTCCACCGGATCCACATGATCCAGCTCCAAAAATGTAACACTCGGAGCATACGAGGCCGACATTGTACATTGGATTATTGACAATGTTTCCACTAAAACGCGAAAATTTATGTGCTTGAAAAAAGGTGTTAGTGCTTACCTTGGCCGGTAACGGCATGATAGTACGTATTCATCACCACATTTAGCAATGGAGCAGCCAATCTCCCGAGTTTGAGCCCAACCCATCTTAAAAATGAGCAATCATCGAAACTTCTCAGACTACAACGCTGACACGAATTCGACGAATGTTCAAGGCTTACTCGTGTATATGACTCTATGGGAGTGCCAACTAGTGATTCGTTAAAGACTGCACTTGGACCGGGATTAGGGTAGTTTTGATAAACATCCCACCATATCCTGATCGTCTGAAAGCATGAACAATATTTACGGCAGTCCATCAACGGCTTACTTTTATGGTCATTTCTTTGAATGTAGATAAATCGCTGGTAATGGCACCGCGATAGAAATTATCTGCTGGACTCAAGCAAGCTGGTTCTTTATATCCCTCTGTAGGACATTTGGCTAGGTAATCGTGAACCTCCATTTCCAGAGCACAAGACCATACCTGCAATTTTATAATTTGCGGCGATCCAGTCGTCATAGATAAACGCAATGAAAGCTTATCAACTAACCAAACGATTCATGTTACTGGCAGATGGCAACATACTTCCACCATATCTAAGCTGTCCTCTTGCCAACTGTGCTCTAAATATGAACAAGTTTGAATTTAATAAATTGAGGCCATCAGCACCGGTAAGGACTGTAGACAATTGATTGACCGTTCCGTACAAAAGATTCTAATAATCAAATATGTACATAGCTTTTATTGTAAATGTCAGAATCAATCCGTGTTCAGAAAGGGAAAACACAAGTTCTAGGGACAAGTAAACTGCAAAGACGTGGGTATTTCTACTGCACAATTCACCCTTACCAAAAACAGTCGAAAGTAATTTAATATCGCGCCGTAGAGACCGAAAAATTGAACGGACAGGTTACAACAAAAAACATTTTTCAGAGATGATTTTAGGTAAGAAGCATCGATATGCACAAAATCTTGGCAAGAGAAAAAAACACCACTCTAGGTTATCAAGAGAATAGAAAAAATATGGCATTGTGCATAGAAAACAGAGATGACTAGAGGTCTTGATTCTTAGCTTTGATAGATTTTCGAGCATTTAGGACCAGCCAAAAATGTGCTCCGAAACTCGGCAAGCTTGGTGACGGTCTAACACCATCAAATCCGAAAGATAGCAGGATAAATAACTTTCCGATACTTCTTACATAACATAGTTGGGAGGTATAATATATACATATAGTACATATTCGGTGTCATATGATCAATTGCGCGCTGTACGCAAGCCATTTTTTTTTTGTTTTCACTTTCAAACTCGCGCGCTTGCAAGAAAGAAGATGTTGGAGCGTGTCTGTCATGTATCAACTTAATTTTACATTTTTTCATTGACGTTCATAGGCACTGTTCACCCTAAGTTAAAGGTTTTACGCCCAAATCGTGGCGCAAAATGTCGCTTTGGAAGCAACGAAATTGCTCTGGAATAACGAAGGTGCACGAGGACCCTAGACGGCACCGGCCTTTTCATTTATGCTCGCGCAATTGTGCGCGCCTATTCAATCACCGTCCCAGAAAACCAGCTTGCGGGTTCTCCGGATTGTGGGGTTTTCGCGGTTTTCTCGACCTCATATTAGGAAACAGAGACACGATAAGACCCTGAAACGACAAAAATCTAGAAATCGAGAATCTGGGTGGACGGTGTTTTTATCATATTTGTCCCTTCTGCTATTTGCCGCAAGAGAAGTCTAATCAGCTTTCAGTACATCTTTGCTGAGACTCGAATGTCTTTTGGAGAGCTTCGTCAAAAATGCTCCATATTTTGAATTTTTGTCGATTCCCAACGTTTTCTTAACTTTACTAAAAATTCAAAGACTTTGAGAGCCGATTCTCTGTTGAGAATATAGAATATTGGTTCTGGGATTGTTTGTAAAACTAATTCCAAGACTAATCTCAAATTTCCCATTTGCAGAAAATTTAGGTTATTTCATGCTGCCAAGATAAGTTTCTGTATCAGTCCCCAGACTGTAAATACTGTCAAGTGCGACATAACATGATATTACTAGATAGCGAAACAAGCTCTACAAAGTAACTACCAAAGACCCGCCCAACTCGTAATCCAAGTAAAGTTTGAGCCTAAACCGAAAGAATTTTATCATTTTCAAGATGGATTTTCGAGAAAAAAAAATTATACTGACCTCAAACTTGGTCATTACAAAGTAGATACAGCCAATACTTAAAAATGTCTCCATTGAATGTTACCCTCTCATAGAAAGCGAGAAAAAAAGATAAACCAAAAGTGTCAGCCCCTCCCACATATGTAATTGTATGCTGCAAGCCTTGGTCAGTATAACCTTGAAATTTCACCTCTGTAGAGCCCACAGGTAATAAAGTAATACCCAGTTTTAACATGAAAAATTCGAAACTGTGTGTCCACTGTACAAGGTGTGCCAAAAGATGTGAACACAGTTTTATCGTAAATAACTCTCTTGTTTTTATGTCTTTCGTCAAGCTTTAAGTACCTTTTGTAGAGCGAAGTTCAAATTAGAATTACGGTATGGAGCGAATAACCAATCACTATTCATTACTGTAGGATTATGGAAGGAACTTCGACAACCATTTTAGGACCATCAAAGGCGATATTTCGCCATAAATAGAAAGAAAACAAAAACAAGCCACAAACCCTTGTACTAGGCTAATCGAAGTCGCTAGTTCTAAACGTGGAATCACTTCACTGTAATGCTTCTTTCACAAGCTATTTAGGTATAGGGTAACAACTGTTTTTCCAATGTTCGTCAGAAATGTAATTGCATCATTTAAAAGGCTCGCAAAAAGTTGTATAGTAAAGTCAGCATACTCCAAAATCTTGCTAAATAAATGTTCAGATTTTTTGGTTTCCCATGGCTTACTTTACAGGGCACTGCATGTTGAAAGTTCATACTTAATCTCACAGTAATGAAGAGTGATCGATGATCCACTCCATACTGTAAATCCAAGTTGCCTTGCTCTACAAAATAATACCTCAAGCTCGGCAAAAACATGAAAGAAGCAAGTTATTGACGACTAAACAGTGTCTACATCTTTTTGAGACACATGTATAATGACCAGGTTAAAGGCCAGCAAGAATTTCCTAGAAGATCCGAGTTTTGGGATAGCTGAAAAACTTTGAAATTTGGCTCCAAATTTCACCGGGGTTACGGCTTAGGCAAATCTTTGATGAATACTTTGTAGAGCTTGCTTTACTCGTCAAATGGTTCTTAAAATCCGCTGCAAAACAGAAACAGGTTGATCTATTTAGAAAAGCGGTTTCTTTTTGGAACATGATAGTACACATGGCACAGCGATGATTACTATTGCCAGAGACGCTTTCTAAATTCGATACAAAACTTAAGCATCTATGCTAGATGTAATTCGAAAATAAATCTTTTCAACATTTTGATTCGACATACCTTCGTATATTGTGCATATCCATCATAAGTATTCTGAGTGCATCGGTCATATCACCATGAGCGCAAATAGTGTCCGGGTCTAAACTTACAAAAGTCTCCTGGCTGATAGCAGGGTTTGAGTGACAAGTTTACATCAAGATACCCTTTGATTCAACTGGTTTGGCGGCTAGAAGGCGGAGCTTTGTGACCTAGTTTAGGCTAGGTAATGATCAGAGAGCACGAGCGCGGGAGAGGCGCAGACTGCGTAGCAAGCGCGAGCGGCCTTAATTTGGTCACAAAGCTCCGCCTTTCAGCCGCCGAGACAGTTGAATCAAAGGTTAGTTATCTTCATCAGTACAGTAGTTGTTTGATGATATGGTTGATTCGTTGACCGCATGAACTGGACATCACTGCGGAGCATGCGCCGCGAGGTAAAACGTTTCCCCCAGTAGATCGTTATTGTACAAGTCGTGCTCTCGCGACAATTTAGCCGCGCCGCGCCTGGTTCGCAGCTTTTGAGCAGTCCGTGCAGTCAACAAATCAACGGTACATGGAAAACCAAAATTTGACATTTTGGGAAGAACAAGTCAATAATGGTTGATCGATGTTTTATGAATTAGAAAATCTTAACTTCCAAAAACTCTTACATAACTACTTCACGTACCATCAGTAGTTGGCTTAGGGAATATTGCTTCAATGCAGGCTGGAGCAGGTCTTGAAACTGTGCATAAACCGGTTGGATCGCAGAAATTAGTACAATCACAGCTACCGCTACCAACTTCGTACACGTTATCTCCCGGTTTTATGTCACTGCAACAACTTGGCAAAATACTTGTGTTTTCAGAATTAACTGTGCTATCTTAATACTTCAATTTATTCGTTTTTTTGGTTTTATGCAAATGTAGTCTAACCGACAGATTCCGTAAGCCAAAGATTTATCACGGCTGTTGCTTTCAGTATTGTTCTTATGGTTCAGATTTTTTGTTAGACTCTTTGTATTTGTTGAATTTGTTTGAATGGGCTCTGCTCTGCAATTATGCAGGTTGTCCGGAAAGTATGTATACACTGTTTGATCGTTGATATCTCTTTTCCCAAGAAGTACTTTATAGAGCTGGTTTCAATTTACAATTAGATTTACAATATGGAGCCACTACCCGGTGAACCTCATTTGCTGTAATAACACTCTAAAAACTTCAAATTGAGCCGTAAAGGGCCACAGTTCGTTTCAGAAAGAGAACCAAACAAGCTGGAAACTTTCATACTAGGCTAGCCGGAACCGCTGTCAGATATCAAAACTGCATTTTCAATGCTTCGTTCATGAGTTATGCGAGGTGTACCGAAAAAACTGTTTTTTCTTGCTCAAAAATGTGATTAGGTTATTACAAAACCCTGAAGATTCGTAAAAAGTTATGTAATGAGGTCAGCACACCTTAATACCTTTATACACAACTTTTCAAAACTTTACGGAAAATTCTTTTTAGAGGGCTTTTTTCATATTGGCGTTACAAGCTGAAAGTTCCTACCGTAATCCTATATCCTATCCTGTAGCAAAGACGACCAGTGTCTCCCCAAAAGTCTATCGCAGATTTAATGATAGCATTTGTGGAGGATCCAATCACGATTTACAGTATGGAACAAATTGTCGAGCTCTTCAGTACGAAGACTTGGATAAAAACTTCCAACGCGCAGCGCAGAGTCAGTATAAAATAGGCTTTCAAAACAACTTAGAAAAACCTGACTGTGAAGCAGAGTTTCCACGCATACTGTTTCACCGCACAGCTTCTATGTTTTTAAGCTTTCTGTAAAGTATTTGTGAAGCGTTGAAGAAGACAGTTGCTACAGTGTATCTGTGATAGCTTTTGAACAAAATATTACGGCAAGGCGTAAATACCATGACCAGCGTTTTATTAGCCTAAAGTGAAAACTTTTGCTTTGCTTGGTTTCCCTTGTGAAACAAAATGTGGCCCTTAATTTTTTGAAACCATCTAATCACCACGGTGGTTCGCCAGCTTTACGAAACTTCACTCAAAGATCGAGCAAAGGTACTGGACCAAGAAAGCTAAGCAAATAGTGTGTAGATATTCATGAGAGACCATGTCTGTCACTTTACCAAGCCGGCATCAGCACAAAGGTTGCGAAATTTGGCTTCATAAATCTATAAAGACCTAAATCGTGAGATATGAGACGGGTACAAGGAAGCCAGCGTCTTATGTGAGGCTCAAAGCCCCTTCAAAAAATCTCTGGCAGTGCCAGTTTGACCGCAAATACCACCACTTCCAGGTTACAATACAAAGGATGTAGGTCTAGCTGAACTTGGGAATAAAAAATTGATGGATTTCTAAAACTTTTCTCAATTGAAGAAAACACTGATGAAAGATGACAGATTATTTACAACTAGCTGGCATACCCGGCTCCGCCGTATGTTCCAAATAGAAAATTCCATTTCTCAACCGATCCGAACCAAACTTGGCACACATACACTTCGGGCCCCGGCGGGTGTCACAGTCCACTTCGGAATCCCCATGCTCACTTACCCCCCTGTGCCAACTCCCAGCCCCATAGCTCAAATTTTGCAAAAAATTGATAAAATCGATATCGATCGATACGAAAAGTAGCCTATGACACCCGCCGGGGCCCGAAGTGTATGTGTGCCAAGTTTGGTCCGGATCGGTTCAGAAATGGAATTTTCTATTCGGAACATACGTACACACAGACATACATACAGACAGACAGACAGACATACATACATACAAACAGACATTCAGCTTTATTTATAAGATAAATGAGAGTTGTGTAACCTACAAATTTTCAAGCACTGTTCAGCACTGCTAAAAACTCACGGCTGGTCAGTGATACAATGGAAATATTTGGTCAATATCCCGTGCCCGTCCTCGCAGCTTTTGTAAGAGCAACCGATCTTCGTAGCCGTGGAGCGCATTAACTATAATAGCGTAGTTGGGAGTGCATGTCAAATGGCTTATTCGATACGTTAGCATAGCCTTTCAAATCGGTCTCATCCGTTAAACCCGAATATGCTACTGCTTCGCTTGACACTGACGTGAAATTACGATAGTCAATTGTGGAGACCATTTGACGAAGTATGCTCGACAAGCCAATGTACATGTAGCCTTCATACAAGTACTCGCTAGAAAGATAACGAGACTTAAGTTGCAAAAGCATCTTCTGCATAATGTTTCACAACTAGTTCTTGTAACAATCATTTGATATCTAGTTTGCATTCAGTAAAGGTCTGTTAGTCACAAATCAGAGCATATATATATATGATTTTAAGATGATTCCAAAACTTACGCCCAAAAAGCATAGCCATGACCAGTATTTGGATCATCCATCTCCCATATTTCACACCTGCTAACCATGCTATCTAAGGCATCTGAGGCTTTTCTTTCCAAATCGCAGCTCCAGGTCTGTAAATGTCGACTACAGCACGTCGGCCTTGATTACGTTCACTAAAAGTCGTTTTTGCAAGAAAAAGGATTTATACTGAGTCAAAACCGCTCCTCTTTAAAAAGTAAAATTTTCCGGAAACTTTCGCGATTACAGTGAAATCATTTTGAAAACAAGAAGAGCCAAATGAATTTCATTCTTTTCCGGAAAGAAATCATCATTTCGAGAGGTATAATTAACACGCTGCTAGTCGATAAAGTTGAATATTTCGAAAAAAGTGATGTTTCATATCAGAAAATGACTAGAATCATATGTTGGTCCACATGTTAGAAATTGACGGAACATTGAAGGAGATTATAACTAGGTAGAAAATAAAGTCTATCAGAAAGCAGTCTGATTCACATGTGAAGAGATTTGCTTACTGAAGCAAATCAAATTTTTTCTTAGAACAAATGAAATCCTATTACAAGCTATCATAACATAATTAGCATTATAATATCATTATAATCCCTGATGAGTACTATGGAATACTGTGCTCACTTTCAGATTCTGTTTGGACTACTTGTAAGTTACAAGTTACGTAGGGTCCCAAGTTGTAGCTCACTTTGAGATTTAAGAGGAATCTTCAGCGTTCAAAGGAAGCATCCGGGCAAAAATGAAACTGTAACTTACTAGGACTCCCGGCCTGGTGGAGCTCTTGCCCAAGTGGCATTGCACCATTTTGCTTCTGAAGCGAGAAAACCGCTTCAGAAGTGGCGAGTGGTGATTACCAGCAATCAGAAATTGCTGAGGTATGCTAGTTTGAGTCCAAACTTCGTTTGCAGATCAGATTTGACAAAATCCTGTTTCTTTCCTTAGAAAATTTTAAGGTTTCCCAAAATCTTGAATAGCACTTCTCTATACCCCAAAATCATTAACCACGTGATACTACTATTACTTACATAATTTGGGAAATCGCTTCGCTGGCAAAAGGACAGAAAATAGACAAATCAAGATTGGTTCAAAGAATTAAATCGAGCCTTTAATCTCTAGAAATGTGAGTGGTTTATGAAACTCGCTAACGCGCAGATAAAGCGAGTGTCAACCATCTGCTAAAGAGGGAAATTACTCCGTGTCCTCGGATGAGGAGTATACATAAGTACCCCAACATTCACTGCGATATCTTAGTCTAACAAAACCCTTTGGGTTACTGCTGGTGTGACGGCCAGAGATTGCTAGATTCAGGGACTCTTTGAAACAAAGTCCTTATTTTGCTAAATTTTTTGTAATACCCTCATTACTCCTTATCTGTTTTTTACAGCTCGACTGTCGCTCAATTGTGGTAGATTGAAAACACCTTTTTTACTATTTCTTTGACAGACTCAAAAGAACTTGACACCTCCTGCAAGCATGCACCATTACAGGAACGGTGTATTTGGGTCGCGATATTCAGGAGCTTGTATGAAAAGGCATCAGTTTTCAACCGCGCGAGATTTTTTGCGGCGTCTGCGTCGATCATTGATCGCAGGTAAACGGTACAGGCGACATAAGCATCCCTAAATGTTTATAATTAGTGGCTTTCCTATAGGAATTATCCGACACAATGGCTCCAAAAAGGCACTTTGAATAGTACAGAAAAGGCGGAAGTGACTACATACTTACGCAGACTTAGACCTCGTCCTGTGGATGCAGAGCCGTTTGCGGGCATGTAATCATATCGCTGCTGTAGGGTTTTTTTCGAACGTTTAAACGGGCATGCGACATTTTTTTATTTCAAGCATTCAGAACTTCTCGAAGTTTGGCTTCATATTCGCGGTAGCTGTTGTGAACTATTAAGCATTTTTTTTTGTAGAGCCTGCTTTGCCTATAGAAGTCACCCTGAAGCTCTAACGAAAATGCGTCTGATTAAGGTAAAAGTCAAAGTGTAACAAGATTCATGTGACAACCTTATTAGGCTGATTCATAATTAATGCACGTTTTTGTCACCTCTTTTTCCAAGCGCTGGTTTTTCAAGGAAACTGAATCTTTCCCAAAAATTTCAATGCTATATGAGAGGGCGTTTCTTCTAGTTTCTTGTGTATCCTTTCTTTTTCTTGACATTCTGTATGATACCGGATTCCACGCTTCCAAATATGAGAGACTAAAATTTTAAAATTTTTCCTTTCATTCTTTTTGCTCTAATTCCATGAGAACAAAGATGTAAATTTCAAAAAATATGCCTAACAATCGCGATACTTTCTGCTTTAGAAATCTCTGTAAAGCAGAATTTCGCAGAAGTTCTGAGATGAGAGATTTGATTACAAACTTGACCGGTCATTGTAGCCTTTCGAAGTCGTATGAAACTTTGAAACAAGAATCAATAACTGCGATTTTGCTTTGTACACGAAGAATAGACATAGCACATCGAGTGATAGAAAAACGGTGAAACTTTACAGCTTTTCAATGGCAAAAATTTTGAAAATTCTCAAAAAAGACAATTTTTCGCTCTTTTGAAAAAGCTAGAAAAAATGATCACTTTCGAACTTTTTGCAGTATCTCGTCGTAGAAAAATACCGTGAAATCCGGGTTTTTTGCCACTGCTCTCTTGACCATTGGCTGCGCAATTAACAAAGTTTGCGCTTTCCTCCTACCTTTAAGAGTAAGTTATGTTTTCTCAAAATAGAGGTTTTGAAAAAAAATTCTTGGCATTTTTTGGATTGTAAAACTTTCTCGTCACATTTATCTATGAACGAAAGTATGTGTTGTAAAGCCAAAGATTTGCCCTTTGCAAAAGTTCTTATTGCTCTTTGAAAGATGATGTGGGAAAAGAATTACGGCGCTTTGAAGATGAATTTCGAAAAACGTGCATTTCAAGCATCAGCCTGCACCGCCATACTTTCACATGTATGAACTCACCAACTTGTTCATATTTTTTGCTGGTGGTAGGTATTCCAATCCCCAGTTAGATGCCATTGCTCCTAGCCCTCCATTTAGTTGCATTCCATCAGCGAGGGCGAAGCGCTTGTGGTTTATGATAGGAAGGATTTGGCAGTTAACTTCGTCTTCTGTCATAGAGCCGTTCTTACAGTATGTGGCACCTACAACAACAGCTTTATTGCGAACTTTTGAAAATGCGTTATTTCAACATGCACTCGAAATGTAGTTTTTTGAGTACGAGTTTGATTGACGGTTTATGATGGGAATCATATAATTGGTCATATCTTTTTCAGATATTTAAATCGTAGTGCTTTCCAAGGTTTGCGCGGGAAGTATGCTGTACGAAATGCTGAAACAGACGTACCGCCACCAGATTGGAGATAACGAGACGTGACATGAATGGTTTCATGTTCTTCAACCTCCTCTGGAGCAAACTGCGAGGGTGGTCGTGTCGTGATAATGTCCGTTGTCGGATCTTCTGAAAAGCGACTTTGAATACTTCCGTAAAAGTGATCGCAACTCCTTGATGGTAATAACTCACCCTCGCATAGCGCTGCAGGTAAAAGAACCTGTAACATGTCATGATCAGAGTTACTGATTTACTGATACCTTAGGAAATGAAGATTTACCGCTGCTGTTAGAAGAAAAATTTTCTCCATGTGTGATGCAATTAATGGCTCCGCCCCTTCTTTATACAAGTCCCATCGCGCAAAAATTAGGGGCGGGAAACAGCTTTTAACATCAAACAATGATTTTGACGATAATCTTTTTTTTGGAATTTATTGACATCTTCTTCGTCATATTCTGACGGTAGGGCTCAGGGCTCATCAGAGGTGGCGCTTTCACACGCTAGATATCGTTTTTTAAGAGCAAAGAAAAGGGAACTCGTAAAGTTTCCAGGGGTGGTTTCCTGAAATCTGGTACGATATTAGCAAGCATAAAGCTAACCCTTAGTAAGCCTTTATTTCAACTCCGACGTCGTTTCACCAATAACAGATAGATTACTCGTTACAAACGCTATAAGTGCTCAGACCCGTGTGCCCGCGATTTTGACGTGTTACGACACAATCCTTATGCTTAAAAAATAGATAATCAATCCGTTTACAACCGATAATCAATAATGACCACCAACTTTTGAGTCCACTTTCGAGGCGACGATTAAAATAGAAGCACGAAAAATTATGGAAAGTTATGCAAATGAAAGGAGCTGCAAGTGTTTTTCTAAATTAACTTGCTCCCCAGCAACCCTGAGCACCCTGGGTTGCGAGGAACCAAACAAGGTCATAATTTTTTTCCCTCCTCGAATAATTTTTGAAATTTTTTCTAAATATAAATCTATTTTCACTTCGAATCCTATCTATGAGTACTTAAATCAATTCAAATTTCGTCTCTTCTGCTTCGTTACGGCCCTTGAATGATATAAAAATCGCCTTTTTCTAAGGTGTTGCTGTTTTATTTCAGACTTTCCTTATCTTTTCTCAACTTCCATTCACTCATCGTTTGCTGAGGTTATTAGCCGTACTGCTACAAATACCGCAAAAGGTATTTCGTAATCTTCTGCAATGTCAGTGGGGAATTCGTATTCAAAGTCCTCAAATGCCACCTCCTGCTGAGTCCTGGTGGGGCTCGAGCACAACGCAGATTAAGCCTGTGTGCGCCTGTTTTTCCCTAGAAAAAAAAACAAAAACAAACAAAAATGTTGCAAATCCTTTATATCAAGACTGTTCTTCTCACGCGCAAATGATGAACTGATTAGAATTTCGTATCGCAATAAGGATTATATCTTAGGATAAGAAGTTGTTGGAGAGAGTAAAATCACAATAAAACCGACATTATTTGCGTAGCCGTATCAAGAATGCCTAATTTTGACAGGTACTCATAAATGCTGAGAAAATACTTTTGTTGTGCATCTGGGAAGATTACATTTCCAGCGTTTGCACTAAAATGACGACCGAATCCTTTGCTTCTGGAGAAAGCTTTTGAAAAATCAATGAAGCTTCTCCGATTTCGTTGATGCACTTATTGCCATAGGAAAACATCTTTTTGAACTCTTTTTGTCCACTTTCAGCGAAAGAGACACAGAATTACAAAAGGATTTTAATTTTAGACATTTTTTTGCGATTACAAAGGTGTGTCTGAACAAAAAGTACACATAACATATTAAAATTTGCTTGTGTGCTAAAGTTGCCAATTTGCCAATATTTGATCACATTGGAGTTTAGAATCAGTATCGTGGACAATACATAGAGCCTTTATCATTACTTTTGAGTAAAGCTCAATGTCTTCTGCGTGCGTGTCTTTCTCTGCATGTGATATGTTTATCCAAACCAGACTTATTCCCCTACTCTTTATTCAGGCACCCTTATTTATCCATTTATAACACACAAAAGTGTACAAAAATAGGACAAAAAGAAAAAAACACAAAACACAAAGCACTTGGGCCTAGGCCACATTGTCCCTTGCTGGATGATCAGGTCGCACTCCATCTCTAAGGAGCGAGTGGGCCTCCACCGAGATCCTTTTCCCCTACCCGAACGCATGGGGATGTAGCAAATTATTAAGGCTTAGCTCAATTTAACCCAGGGCGGACGAATCCGTCAGAATTTACACACCAGCTGAGGTGGGTCTAATACTATTATACTTTTCATATCGATCAACATCGATCTATAAATTATTCAGCAAACTTCATAATATGAGCTGAGACTTGGCCTCTGATAAATAAGCATGCTGATTGTAAAAATACTCGGATATCTGCAAATTCCGTCGGTTTTTTAAGCTGAGGGGATGGAAATTGATATAAAGAGTGACTGAGCACTTTATTACGAAAGTTACATCCATGAGAATGATTAAATATATTAACTTCATTGATTTTGCAAATTTTTGAGCTGAAGGAATTTTAAGGAAATCTATAGTGGTGAGCTGAACTTAGAACGGTAATACAGATGGACTGAACTTTCCACTGACTAGCTTTAACGAATTATGTACTAAGCTGCCGCATGAGTTTTGTCCGATTTTTTTGCCTTATGTATGAAGCAGCTTTTCTGAAAGAGTTTCACCTCTAATGCGACGTTGTTTACTTTGTTAGAAAAACACAGTCAAAGTTCGACAAATTCCCCCTAACGAGATTGCAGGCCTAAGATCTCCAGGTGGCCGAGATACGTTCTCACCTGAAAAAAATATATTCTTGCAAGGAAATCTCCACAATGCGCCTTTCAAGTCAAGTTCTCATTGATTGCAGTATAGGAGAGTGACCGGCTAGTAACGCACAAGCTCAACTTTATGAAGACGACGTCTTGCTTGTAGACTTGGTTGTCAAACATTTGTATGGTTCTACAAGCACTAACTTTCTGCGAATAAAGACAATCAGTGAGTCCAAGGTTGGAGGTGCAAGGTAAAGCAAGAGCTAGCAGGACCTCCGCCAGTTCCTTTTCACCGCTCGCGTCGAGTGTAAAATTTTTATAATTCGTAAAAAGGCATGCACACGTGTGCAGGTGTGCTGAAGGAGGTCAAAAAGCCTTCTTTTTTGTTTGATCAAAGAAATTTCTTAGCAGAGAGAACCCTGTGGGCTCTTTTATGCCGCAGAATATTCTACGAAAATTCCTTTTATCTAATTATTGTGAATTAATATGCCTATATTTCTCATAAGGAAGCACTGCGATGTCAAAAAAGACAGATCTAAAGAAGAACGTTGTGAAGTATCTAAGTCCTTGCTTCGTTCAATAGGGTTTTTCCCAATTCGTAATATCTTTCTGATAGCCAAAGAAGAGTTCAACATACGAAAGCTAGAATCATGGAAAAAAGTTGACTTTGAAAAAAGTTACGACACTTTGCATTCAAAAATTCAAATCGGACAGAACCTGTGTTGCAGCCTCATAAATCGAGGTAGCCCATCATTTGTGATGAACTTACAAACACTTCTGGATTTTTAAACATTACTATTCATGAACACTATCCTCTAAAATTCGGCTTGAAGAAGTTTGGATACGAACACTATGCAAAATAAAAGTTCGACTACGCAATCAAGTCATTAGCAGCAAACTCACTTGACAGATTTTTATGTATTGTTCAACATACAGCGAAGCGTTTTGTACCCTGTAATGATAGTTGAGATTCTCCACGATCAAATTATTCGTATTTTCTATAAAGCACTTTTATCCATTTAGACACAAAGGCATACAAGCTAGACCTTATCGCTTTTCTGTCCTGGGATTTAGGTAATAAATAATAATAATACTGCTGGATTGACACCATTTAAAATGAATGTAAATTTCTGATTATGATACAGGTATATATGATGTGGGCAAGGAATGCTTTAGGGTCTTTATGGGAGTCAAAGTGAGGATAAGAGCATAAGACTTCCGAAAACAGACTTTCGGTTTGTAAAATATCCCGTTTATTCTTGCAAATTTTTCTATTGTCGGTCCCTACACATTTGAAAGTGTTCCCGACCATATTTGACCAACGCAATCCAACAATCTTGGGTACGGCTCACAATAAATGCGGAAGCCATGATGACGTCTTCAAAAGATTTCTTTGGTGTGCTTCCTGAAATTTTTGCGGGCTCACATTTCCGAAGTTCAGATAACCGATACTTTTTTTATGAGGCTACAATAAATTTCAAAAAATTTTCGAAAACTATGCTAAAATATTTACAAGTATAAACAAGTCGCTTGGACATTTTTATAACTCATAAAATTAACTTCAAAAATTTTGCGACCTATTCTCGAGGGGGGGGGGGACCTTCTCCCGCCACCTCAACCTCGGTACACCACTGATGTGGACCCACAGTGTACGCTCTGAGCATTCACATGGACATTTTCAAAAAAGGCTTCGCGTCCCGACTTCAATGTGATTGAAGCGGAATCCTAAAAATTTCAACTACCTGAACAGACCGTTGTATAACCTGCTTGTTGAAGAAAAAATTTTTGTCCTTCTCCCGCCACCTCAACCTCGGTACGCCACTGATGTGGACCCACAGTGTACGCTCTGAGCATTCACATGGACATTTTCAAAAAAGGCTTCGCGTCCCGACTTCAATGTGATTGAAGCGGAATCCTAAAAATTTCAACTACCTGAACAGACCATTGTATAACCTGCTTGTTGAAGAAAAAATTTTTGTCCTTCTCCCGCCACCTCAACCTCGGTACGCCACTGATGTGGACCCACAGTGTACGCTCTGAGCATTCACATGGACATTTTCAAAAAAGGCTTCGCGTCCCGACTTCAATGTGATTGAAGCGGAATCCTAAAAATTTCAACTACCTGAACAGACCGTTGTATAACCTGCTTGTTGAAGAAAAAATTTTTGTAATCCACTGCGTATACAAAACGTCCACTCACACGCAAATCTCCCATTTATAAGGGTTTTTTGGTCACGTCATGCATAAGATGGTATAAGGGAAATCCTGCGATGCGCTAGTCTAATCTTGCTGTTCAAATTTTCAACGTCTTACATTTTTGCTCCTATACTGAGATTAGAGTGTGAACCCTAATTATTCAAGTATGAAAAATTAACGTTTGCCTTTGAACCAAAATTAGACGTATACAGTCTTTCTCATTCTTTCTCCCACACTCACTTTAAGTTGTTTTGGCACATTTTCTCTTCATTTCTGAAACCTAAGTGATTGCTAGCATTTGACACATTTGGATTCGGAATTGTTGACAATTGATGATCAAAAATATGCGGTAAATTGCCAAATACTGTAGCGGTGGCAAAATCACCTTAGGTAAGACCTATGTCCAACGAAGCAACGCTTTTTGATAATGGTATTCTCTCATTTGCGCTTCACAGCTTTGCCCCTAACTACAAACAAAATACTGACAATTTTTTGAACAAACAAATTTTCATGGCTAATGTCACGAGTCACGGAAATATGCAATTAGTTTTAGCTCTATTAGAAAAAAGTTGTTTATAACAATGGAGTATTTTAACAGCAAATAAACATGTGAGCACCTGTGTCCGCTTGAGCTGATATTGCAGCAGAAAAAATTTTTGTCATCAAAAGTCTTTGAACTAATAATGCCAAACATAAAACACGTGTCGACATGAGCTTTTTTACCTAACATCGGAAAAGGGGAAAATATGGATTCACAAAGCATAAGCTTCACAAGCGAGCAGTAGCTGACTTTTGCTCTGTAACTGAGGAATACCGTAACGGGGACGAAAAGGCATCAATGATCTGAACATATGTCAAACATATGGGAGGATAGCAGATTGTTGGCAGCTGTAAAATGAATCTTCTTTGATCGCGAAACGACTTTATGTGATTGAAGCAATTGACAAGACGCACAACACTGAGTAGAATTTACGAATGCTTTCCGTTGTCTATCAAATTTTGTCACGAAAGTTTGACAACTTTGAACCAGTCATAAATTCTCTCAAAGCCTTTCCACTATGGGAAAAGTTGAAACGAAATCAGCGCGTGGATGAGCCCCAGGTAATATTAGGTTGTCTCACAAGTTTTCTCAATTTTGTCTTTCTAAAGCACTAACTCACATATCTCTTAATTCGGATTATGATGCAGGGTACCCTTCGATAGAGCAAAGCAAGCTCTATAAGATGGCGTATAAGTGTTTGCACCAGCTTCAGCACATCACGACTTAGAAGCCGAAATCCGAAAACTTCTGAATGCCTAAAAAATTAAATTTCTTCAAAACCTTATCCAAAGAAAACTTACCAGTCTTAAACTCATTCACGCAAATATACTCCAAACAACATACTCACATGTGTGGTTGCTGTGTTTGTTTATGCGTTAGAAACCGAGAAAACCAAAATTTTCATGCTTTTAAGAAAGCGATGCTGCGCTGTTTTTACACAGGTAAACGTACTCTACAGGCCTTCAGTAATGCAGTGAAATCAATATTTTTTGGGAACTAGAGCTTAGAGAAGACTGGAAATTTGTTACTGTACTTCTATAAGCTTGTAGTATACCTACATTTACCTGTGTGAAAAGAAGCATCGCTTTTTTTGGAAGCTTGAAAATCTTAGTTTTCTCGGTTTTCAACACAGAAACAAACACAGCAACGGCACATACGAATGTGTTCTCTGGAGTGTATATGCGTAAGCGAGTTTGGGATTTGGTAAGTCTTTTTCAGGCAAAGTTACAGGAAATTTTCATTTTTTTGGACATCCAGATCTCCGTTTCGGCTTCTAAATCGTGAATTGCTGAAGCTGGTGCAAACGCTACAGCTATCTTATAGAGCTTGCTTTGCTCTGTCGAACAGTTCCCTTTATTATAATCAGAATCGAGAAGTATGGAGTTATTGCTTCAGAAAGTCAAATTTAAAAAAAACTCATGAGACAAACTAACATTAAAATGCTGCACAAGCTCTATCCTTTTTTGCCCCGTATTTGAAACAGCTGTTCTAAGAGAATTTCATTTTTAATCTGGTATTGTTAGTATTGTTAGAAAGTGTTTTTTCTCTTTTTAATGCATATCAAATTTCGGCAAATTTCTTAGCGTAAAGAAATTTCAGACCTAAAATCTACAAGAGGCCGAGGTTCGTTCTTACTCAAGAAATATGCTCTTGCGAGAAAATCTCCAGAATCTCCCTTTAAGCCAAACTCTTTCACTGGTTGCGGAATAAGGGTGTAGAAGGCTAGCATATGCAGAAGTTTCATGAAAGTTTCATGAAAAAAACGTCTTGCTAGTTCAATTTATTGCCGAACATTAATTTCTTGTATAAAGTTTTACAAGCAATAACTTTCTGCGAGTAGAAGTCGATAAGTTCAAAGTTGGAAGTGCTAGGGTAAAGCAAGAGCTAGCAGGGCCCATCCACCAATTCCTTTTCGACGCTCACCTCAGTTGTAAAACTTTCATATAAGTAAATAGGCATGCACACATGGAGGCGAGGTCAAAAAGTGGCTTTTTTGGCTCGGTGAAAAATTCTCTTGGCAACGCAGACCCTATGGGCTCTTTTATGTAACTAAATAATCTACAAAAATTTCTCTATTCATCCACTGTTGAAAAAGATGACTAGCAATTTTCATAAGAGAGCACTGCCATTTCAAAAGATAGGTTTCAAGGAAAACGCTAGTTTTTAAGTTCTTGCTTCTTCCTTAACAAGATTTTCGCAAGTTCCAATATGTGTCTGATACCCAAGGAACTGATTAACACATAGAAACTGAGATTTTAAAAAAGGTTGACTTTGAAAGAAGCTATAACATTTTGAGCTCAAAGAATTCAAATCGGGCAGATCTTATGCAGCAGCCTAATCAATGTATATTTTCCAAACTATCGCAGCCGATCATTTTTACTACGTAAGGACTCGCGCAGAGTTGAGCGATTTGATCGTCGCGATTCAATCGCTACAAGGCAAGTGTTACAAGTTCATTGCATGCCGATCTTCTTGCATTTCAGTTGTGATAGTTTTCCAACATGACTAATCGTGACTAACTATCACAACCGCAATGCAAGAAGATTGGTATGCAATGAACTCGTAACAATTGTCTTGTAGCGAGATTGAATCGCGATGATCAAATCGTGTGAACGCTGTCCGAGGCCTAGAGGAGAAAAGAACCTTTTAACCATTTAGCTAACAAAGGGACCATGTTTAGTCGACGTGACCTCTTTGAATGCGATGTATATCATATTAGAAAGCATGAAACGCTGATTCCAAATCTGATTCTTATCTACGCATCTTTTGTGGATGAGGATTCATGAGCTTTTGTTAGAGTGAAAACTTACATGTGCAAATAGTGTAAAATTGTCATAATATAGGGTGTCTCAAAAGTATGTATGCCTGTTGATCCTTAATATCTCTCTTCTAAAAAAGTCTTTTCTCTTGCTTCAGGAACCAATCCGTAGAGCTGGCTTCAACTTAGATTTGCATTATAGAACGAATCACCCATCTCTCTTCATTACTGTAGGATTACTGTAGAAACTTCAGAGAGTTTTTTAAGCAATGAAAGGCCATGTTTTGCCTCAGAAAAGAAACAAAACAGCCTCAAAACTTTTACACTGGGCTAATTAGAGTTGTATATGCTAACTGTGAAGTTCCCAACTTATTATGATGCTTCACTGAAGAGTTGTGCCAGGTAAGAGGTAGCGGCCATTTTTTCAATGTTCCTAAAAAGTGCGGTTACACCGTTTAGAAAGCTTCGTAATCTTGTGAATAGTTGAGTATTGAACTCAGCGTCCATAAAAACCCTACTATACAAGTTTTCACATTTTTTTGAAAAATTTTGAAACGGCACTTTTTTCCATATTGACACCATATGTTTCAAGTTTCTACCGTAATCCTACAGTAATGAAGAGAGATGGGTGATTCGTTCTATACTGCAAATCTAAGTTGAAGCCAGCTCTACAAAACTGTATTTGAAGCAAGGCAAAAGACTTCTTGAGAAGAGAGATATCAACGATCAAACAGTGCATACATACTTTTGGGACACCCTGTATTTTTTCTAGCGCTTTTTGTAATGTGATGATTACCACTACTATCTTATTCAATGAATACTCTTAGACAAAATAATATATCATACTATTCATACTCGGTTGCTCTATTTAAAAGCTTGGAGGATTTAACAACTCTTACCCGGAATTCACATTCTATTTACTACTCCAGTAAACGCTTTTACCGCCTCGTCCGCAAACGTTCCGCAGATAAGGAAGACTTGAAATTAGTGTTCTATGCTCTCCAATATGGTCTACATTCCAGCTAAACTGACTGAAAGTGGCTCCCTCGTAAGCAAGTCCAAGCAAAAATACTCGAACTACACAGACACGTTTAGCTAAGAATCATCCTGATCGTCTAACGGTTTGTTTGTTTGGTCTTGCTTGAGTGATAATCGTAGCGCGGCCATATCCCTTATAAAGTGGACAAATTCCGAAATCAAAGACATCATCCAACTCAGTTCTCGCGTCTTATCTTCTGATCTAGTGGAAGCGGTACGGCGGATTTTACGGTAGTAAGCTCTATATAGATTTGCTATGTCAACGAAACTTCCCCGGTTCGACTTAGATCTCAGTGCACTGAATACATAGAGCCATCGTTTTTGTTTTAATATGTGTCAATGCACACAAATCCATATCACGCCTGTCATTTCGGATTTCGCTGGCCATAAAAACAGAGTGTTTCATATGAGTGCTTTTTGGCATTTTTTTTTCTGGTAGTTTCCGTTCAGTTTACGTATCAACGGAAGCTTATTGGGGAATGTCCCGCTCTTACACATCAACCCATCCAGTATGGGTAAGCGCAGTGAAAAGGGTGTGTGCAGCGACACAAATCAAGATAAAGTGGCTGGACTGTACAGTCGAGTAGATTCAGCGGTAAATATAGTGTGCTTGCACAGAAGGTGAAATGCGGTGAAACTTGCGCGTGAACAAGTAGCCACGCCAGTACTGCAGGAATCGTGCGCGCGCAATTGGCCGGCGTCACAGTCGAAGCTATTTCTTCACGCGCAAATTTTACCGCATCTCACCTTCTGTGCAAGCACACTATATTTACCGCTGAATCTACTCGACTGTACATTAGCTGTTGGTGCAATTCTCATAAATACGTATCCACCAATTTTCTCGAATGCGTCCGAAGCGTTGCTTATGGTCAAATTACTGCTCGTTCTGGAAAGAACAGTTGATTCTTATCTCAACGTAATGTGCAGCAGTTGACTTTTGTGAATTAGCTGTATATATTGAGCATTTTATTTGCGTAGTTTTTCTGTATTTGTTTAGAGCAGTGCTTGTATACAAAGAGCACATGTACGTATTTTGAAAGAGGTGTGCCCACATATTAAAGAGCTTTAACCCAAGGCTTCTCTGGAACCGAGAGATGAATTGCTGAATATTGAAATACGCAAAGTACCATACCCCATTCACTTAGCATAAGTTTACAATAGCATCACAAAAAGCGATTTGCAGTATCGAGCGTGCAATATTGCGTTAAAGGCAGCGGCTCGGCAGATTGACCTACCTCAGATTTTGGGTGGAGGACATTAGGTCGTCGAATTTGAAAGAGTCCCGCGCGGATTCCCTGCAGGAACGCATGTCCGCGCATGCACAAGGGTGCGTGTTTGTCGCAAATGACCGCGGGGACCGCCCTTTGGCGACCTAATGTCCCCCACCCTCAGATTTTGACACAAATGGATAGGAAGCCCTCCAAGTGAACCAAAACAGCAACTCCGCGCCGAAGTGAAATCTGCAAGCCAGGGGGGGGAGCGACCCAAGCGCCTCTCCCCTTCCTCCTTTCGCTCCCCTAACACCTTGTTCGGACGAGTATGTTCTCCGCTAGAAAACGCGCCGTCATCGTAGCTTCGTAGGGCAGAATTGTTCTAGCGTTCTCTACCTCCTTATTCTGCGTCTCTGACAGAGAAAAACGGCTCACTCATCCGCGCCCCTCTCAAGGAAGGTTCCAAAAGACGGGGTTTCCCCCATTTTCGCGCTAAGTGTAGTTCATATCGTCATTCAGGGGGCCGGAAAAGCCCCAAACCAAAAGCGCGAAGTTGAAAATCTGCCGAGCCGCTCCCTTTAAGTCGTGTCCTGCGTTGATTTAAAGTGCTCAACTTTGTTCCCATAGACATCAGACAATAAAGCAGCTTCTGTAGCTTCTCATTTCTTGAAAAGTCTGGAAGTCTGCTGGAAGCCCGAAAATGGCTAGCGAACTTTGGAAAAACTTTGTTCACCTAAAACCTATCTGGGTAACTCTACCGTAAAACGCCATTTGCAAATTTGCGAGTTTTTCAATCAGCGATCGGATAACCTCCATTCGAGCAAATCGGTTCTAGTCATTTTTCGCCTTCCTCCCTCTGAGTTGCCGCAATCTTTCACTGAAATTTGCTAATTTTGGATTGGCCGAAAAGTTCACTTGCAGACTTTTTCGAACAGACTTTTGACAAAACTCTTACTTATCTCACAGAACTGCCTTGCAACAAAGTTACAGTGAAGGAAATAGTTAACCGTAAGGCAAATGCGCCTGCACTTTCCGCCCATCTGTTGAATAAGTTACTCGCATATTTTCCAAGGTATGAGTCTCTATAGCAGTGCTGATAGGCCAATACTCAACCCAAGTCCTCTTATGTACTTCCCTGATTATGACCTTACGGATTTGCGCTCGCATGATTTTTGTCCTTCCCTAGTTCAAATATTGTGCATTTTGACTGATTCCTGTCCTGAGCATGAAAACTCACTGAATACCCGGTCCGACTTTGCTTTTCACGTAAGGCTCTCATTACAAGGGATACGGGTATACACAAGACTGGTTCATTGAGTCATTAAGATTCTGCCATTGCCTCTTGCTATTCAACGTAAATTAATATCATTTCATTGGTGTGGAAGAAAGTCAAATTTCGCTTTCCAAATTCAAGACCATCTGTGGTGCTCAAAGCATTATATGGAACTAGATGGCAAACCCGGCTCCGCCCGGGACCAAACTTTGCACACATACACTTCGGGGCAGGGAGCGTGTCATAGTCCACTTTTCGTTATCGATCGATGTCGATTTCACCGATTTTTTGCAAATTTTGAGCTAGGGGGCTGGGATTTTGCACAGGGGGGTAATCGAACATGCTGATCACCCCCACGGGGGTGATCAGCATGTTCGATTACCCCCCTGTGCCAACTCCCAGCCCCGTAGCTCAAATTTGCAAAAAATCGATAAAATCGATATCGATCGATAACGAAAAGTAGCCTATGACACGCTCCCTGTCCCGAAGTATATGTGTGCCAAGTTTGGTCCCGATCGGTTCAGAAATAAAAATTTCTATTCCGCACATACGTACAGACAGACATACATACAGACAGACATACAGACAGACATTCAGCTTTATATATAAGATATCTCGTATTCGGTCCATATTAACTGGCTATATACGCCATCTTTGGGTAAATTGCAATCACACCACTCAAAATATTTTAGTCTGATTGAGTCTTTCTTTGCTTCAGATATCCTATAGCTAGAAGAGAGAAATGAAAGGCCACATAGAAAGTTGTGAATCTTGCTGAAACAAACTGTGATTTCTGTACATGTTTCGCAATCGCTTGCGCGTATTAGGCGATGCGGCCGAAAAATCGTGATGTGGACCATCACCTATCGCTTCTTAGTGCCACCACTTGAACCGTGTTCCTGTTGGATACGTAAACACTGGTCAGCAATCGTCCGCGACATGAACGAATGCAGGCATCGCTGGTAGCTGTTCGTGAACATGAAGATTAATGGGGAGTGTTGATAGGCCGCACCTCGTTAAAGGCAGCGGCTCGGCAGATTCTCGACTTCAAGTTTTTTGCTTACATGGGGTAATCTGAGGCGCCTTCCGGAGATCCACCTTGAAAAGCGCGAAAATGGCAACCACCACTCCTCGAGGCCTCACATTTTGAATTTGGACGAGTGGAGCGCACGTCCCGCCATGGTTAGAGAAGCAGAATCGTTACGGGACCTTCACATTATAACATTGCGGCATGTCTACTCTGACAGGTCAGGGAGAATCGCAAGCTCATCCGCGCGTATTAGAATGGCTTGCGCGTAACGGGATTTTTTAGGCAAGAACAGCATGCTGTGCGCTCGGACCTGCTCTGTTCTCATGTTTGGGGTGCAAGCAACTTTCCATGTCAAAATTTCGGGATGTTCGGTTTTGGCGAGTTGCTGCCTTTAAGCCACATTGTGCGGTGCAGCGCATTTGGTACACATCATATACGGTTCGCTTTGAACAAGTTGCTCCCAGTGGTTCGAAAGTGATGAAATGGTCGACTTTTTGCGTACTTATTAGAATTGACGATGACTTTTCAGACAATATTTCATCCATCGCGTGGCGCGGGTACAAAAACAAATATCAACTACTTCAGTGTTTTTAACATTCTGAGTTGGATATGATGACAAATACAAAGCGTCTGCAAAGATTGCTTTTCCCCTTCTTTTTCTAGCACCGTAATCTAACTTACGATTTTTTTGGAAAACATATGAAAGACTCATTCATTTGAAATACAAATGCATTCTTCACATGTGATACAGTAAATTACATTGCTGTCTTCGCAGCAACTATTTTCTTTACAATAAGTGTGGATTTTTAGTCCTGTTGAACTATTATACTTATTATGAACTAGCTGGCTTACCCGGCTCCGCCGTATCCGGACCAAACTTGGCACACATACACTTCGGGCCCCGGCGCGTGTCACAGTCCACTTTTCGTTATCGATCGATGTCGATTTTACCGATTTTTATCGATTTTTTCGCAGAGTTCACCTACAGGGCTAGGAGTTGGCACAGGGGGGAAGTGAGCATGGGGATTCCGAATACAATATTAGTTTTCAGAATTATCGGTTACTTTTATTGATTTTATCGATTTTTTGTAAATTTTGACATGCGAGGCTGGGATTTTGCACAGGGGGGTAATCGAGCATGCTGATTACGAACACAATATTAGTTTTCAGGATCGTCCATTACTTTTATCGATTTTACCGATTTTTTTGTAAAGTTTGACCTGCGGGGCTGGGAGTTTGCACAGGGGGGTAATCGAGCATGCAGATTACGAATACAATATTAGTTTTTGGAATTATCCATTACTTCTATCGATTTTATCGATTTTGCAAAATTTGAGCTAGGGGGCTGGAATTTGGCACAGGGGGTAATCGAGCATGCTGATCACCCCCTTGGGGATGATCAGCATGCTCGATTACCCCCCTGTGCCAACTCCCAGCCCCCTAGCTCAAACTTTGCAAAAAATCGATAAAATCGATAAAAGTAATCGATAATCCTGAAAACCAATATTATATTCGGAATCCCCATGCTCGATTACCCCCCTGTGCCAACTCCCAGCCCCGTAGCTCAAACTTTGCAAAAAAATCGATAAAATCGATAAAAGTAATCGATAATCCTGAAAACCAATATTATATTCGGAATCCCCATGCTCGATTACCCCCCTGTGCCAACTCCCAGCCCCGTAGCTCAAACTTTGCAAAAAAATCGATAAAATCGATAAAAGTAATCGATAATCCTGAAAACCAATATTGTATTCGGAATCCCCATGCTCGATTACCCCCCTGTGCCAACTCCCAGCCCCGTAGGTGAACTCAGCAAAAAAATCGATAAAAATCGATAAAATCGATATCGATCGATGACGAAAAGTAGCCTATGACACCCGCCGGGGCCCGTAGTGTATGTGTGCCAAGTTTGGTCCGGATCGGTTCAGAAATGGAATTTTCTATTCGGAACATACGTACATACATACATACATACATACAGACAGACATACGAACAGACATTCAGCTTTATATATAAGATGGACTACGATCCATTAACTTGCAAACAACGCATGTGGAGTAACATGCACTTGTCATGTGATTATTTCCAAAATTATCTAATGTGTATTTATTGTTTATCCTACTTTTATGAAATTGTGTAAACTTAAAATAATTATCATCATCGCAAGACACAGTTTTTTTAGACCACTTGACCAAGTCAAGTGTTCACTGAAGTTGAAATCTTTGATCTTGTCGGTTTTAGATGAAAAAATCAAGTCTTTAATGTATAATAGCTATGTGACTGTGGAAGGCATGTCTGCGATCTTGATTAGAGTTAGAAACTTCTTTATCAATAAACGTAATCGGAGTAAATAACAAGTGATCATCTGGATACCACAAGATATCTCCATGCAGATACTTTGATTCGCTGTTCTTATCCGCAGAGCCCACCTGATCCACATGATCCAGCTCCGAAAGTGTAACACTCAGAACATACAGTGCCAATATTGTACATCGGATTGTTGACAATATTTCCTCTGTGAAATTAACAATTTTGTTTGGCGGCAACGGAATTTTCATACTTACTCTGGCTGATAGCGACAAGATTGTACATATTCATCTCCACATCTAGCAATGGAGCAACCAATTTCTCTAGTTTGAGCCCAGGCCATCTTAACATTGAATATTTGTCAAAATGTAGGAGGTAACCATGAGTTTTGCCAAGTAATAATTACTCTAGTGTATGATTCGACGGGAGTGCCGACTAGTGAGTCGGTGAAAATTGCGCTCGAGTCAGGATTAGGATGATACTGGTAGACATCCCACCACTCTCTGATTGCCTAAAATAAATTTTTCCCAATGTTAATAACCTACTAGGTGTTTTACCTTTTTAACCATATCTTCAAAGGTAAATAAATCACTAGTGATAGTACCGCGATAGAAATTCTCCGCTGGATTCAAGCACGATGGTTTTCTATGTGCACGTTTAGGACAAGTAGCTATATAATCACGCGCCTGTTGCTCCAATGCACAAGACCATATCTGCAATCTGCTGGCTCACAACAAGACAAACTCTCATCCGGAAAAGAAAAGGAATGGCAGCTTTGCGTAAACTGACCAAACGATTCATGTTAGATGCAGTTGGTAACATCCTCCCGTGATATCTGAGCTGCCCTCCTGCCAGCTGTGCTCTAAAAATGACGTTTCCAAATTTAGCTTCTAGTTGAAGGTACCGTTTCAAAAGACATGAAAAGTGAGATTTTTACATCAGATTAGTGGAGATACTAAGATAGACTGGTACAATCTTCCTTGTGTGAGCGGAGGGCTTCTTCAAGTAAACCTTGATTCAACTGACTTGGCGGCTGGAAGGCTTTGTGATCTAGTCAAGGCCGCTCGCGCCCGCGACACAGTCTGCGCCTCTCTTTCGCGCGTGCTCTCTGATCATTATCTAGCCTTAATTGGGTCACTAAGCTCCGCATTCCAGCCGCCAAGCCAGTCGAATCAAAGGGTAGAGATTTGCCGAAATTCCTAGCTTGTACTATGAAAAAACGGAAGGCACATGGTGAAAACTTGGTACATACGCCACCGAAACAGCAACAACATAACATAACATTTGATGTTAAAAAAAGCTTTGCTTGCAAAGTTTTCAAACACTTGGTAAATGCGGCACACTCAATGTACTCGTCATCAAGTTTGTTCTAGTCAATGTGTGAATAGATTCTTTCAAAATTTGCAGCTTGCGGAGCGGTTTGGGTATTACATGTGAGGAAGGAAATTTTTGCAGCATCCATGAATGAAATTAGTGAATATGACTGCAGGTATGTGTACTCGTGCTTGAGATTATGAATAGTGATTTATCTGAGATCTTGCGGAAAGAATACAGCTTTGAATTGAGTGATTGCTGAATTCAATTGCTTTCCTATACTTCTACTACTTTCAAAAAATAAATTGAAAATGAAGCTAGCATTGACACTTTGACTGCGCAACTTCTACTTTTTATGAAAACTCTCCAAAACAGCAACCGTCAGATCAATAATGAAACGGTTTTCTCACATCGTGGACATAGAATCGCTTCAGATTATATGCGATCTCGAGCTGTTGAACATAAATACCTAGATTTTTAATTTTATGTTCTTCGAAAAACAAGTCAATCTCATTTTTGCATATGAAGATAGCGATCATATTGAGCTGTGACGCTATGTTTTGCGAGGAATGATTAGCAGTTTGTGATAAATCACCACTATTCGTCTGCCATTTGGAAATATAATACAATTCATTTTGTATAAGTTGAAGTAACATTTAAACTCTTCATTACTCCTATCACAGGGCGTTCCGCAGATAAGGAGGCAAGTTTGATTTAGCCTTTGTAGCCTTTCAAGAATATACGCACCTCATCTCAAGAGTACAGTGCGATCAAGAGCCGCATGGTTTAATTTACCCACAGAAAAGGGAACCGCAATTCAAAGGAAAGCTTTATATTCTGAATCTGTGGAGTTCTGATTTCACGTCGTCTTTCCTTTCTCATGTTTCACTACCCTTTACTATAGGCATATCGAACTGGAGAAAGAAGTTGCGTGAATCCATTCTACAGCTTTTTGTAAGATCATCGTGTTAATCTCCGGCCCAACCGTTTTATTCCAAGTCATTTTTCTTGTTTTAAAAGCAGTAAGAATCTAAACATGTTTCGGGTAGGAATAAATGTTACTAGAAAAGTGAGATTTTCCGATAATCATCAAATTTCGACTTTGGTTCATCGAGATTCTCATTACTTCAATTGCATCGTTTGTTCCTGTCGGAAACATGCTTAGCACTATTGGGCTGAATGTTCGTCACAACTATGAGATTTTTTTTACCGAATGTCAAGTTCGAAGAAAGGAATACGAGCTTGAGAAGAAGAAGATGGGGGGAGGGGGCGATTCAAGGGATCATACGATAAGCTGGAGAGCGGCTTGTGCAACTTTTCGCTCCTGTCCAGTATTTCTATGGTAAATAATAAAAGAATTTCCTCAGAGTAGATAGCGGTCTGAAATTTAGAACTCCGCAGCTTCATTGAAGCTTTCCTTTAAATTGCGCGTTTTCTTCCCCAGCGGGGATTTCAAAGGCAGTTTCCGGGCAAAGCGATTTTGAGATTTTGTGCTTACTTGGACCTATTCGCTATGCTCAGGGCCCGGCACGAGGTATGCAAATGACAAGCTGGAAATCGTTTTGGGGCCAAAAAGTAAAGGGGATATCGTTTTTGCGGGATCCGGGGCGGAGCCCCGGAAGAAGATTCCAAGTGCAAGCAAAAGAAGGTCGAATCATGCTTACCTTATACATCTAATTCGTCGGAAAATATTTTTCATAAACGTCAACGCACAGCAGACTTCGCGCGCACTACGCCGCGTTGCCGCTAATTGCCGCGTGCGCGACGTCGCATGAGCGATGCCGTTGAACAGCATGATTACATGATCAGTTCTTAATGCAGACGTAATGATATAGCACCAAATTAAGTAAGCGAACAAAGAAAGGCTAGTAGAAACAAAGCATGAAATGTTATGAAAAACTTTTGTGAATGGGAGGTGTAGTAAGCATCTCTTCCAAAAATTTCGCAAAACTGGTAAATGAAGATGTGAATTCAAATGGCTCCTTGCAGCGCACAGATGACCATACGGCATAAAACTTGGTAGTACATGAACACGGGCCTGCAGGGCTTAACTTAGAAGTTTTATTGAAAAATTATGTGAATGAAGGTTGTGGCAAGCTTTTTTTCTGAAAATTTCCCACTTTCGAGGAGATGGAAAAATGGCTCGTTTGCAGCACAGAGAAAACGAAATCGAGCGAGACTTGGTGTGTATACGCGCAGTAGGACTAAGGAACAATGTATGAAAAATTATGAAAAACTTATGTGAATGAAGAGCGTGCTTTTTTCCAAATTAGGTGGGCAATGCCCACCTGAGGTGGGCAAAACTTTCCATTCACATACTTTTTTCAAAATTTTTACGTAAATCTGTTGTTCACCTGATATTTACTGTATGGTGAGATTTTGGTTCCAAAACTCTTGCTCATGTCTTTGTTAAAGCCCAAAATCGCATCAGCAGCCTAGCTTTCTAACAAGGAAAGGAAGGTTGGTCGAAGTGCCCTTTTGAAATGAGATGTATACCGCCTTGTAGAGATTGGAACGCTGATTCCAAATCTACCTTTGCTATCTGCTGCGGGCTTCTGGGCGAGGAGTTATGAAGGTTTTCGTGAGTAAAAATCTAAATGCAAGAGTAGGCTAAAATCAGTCGCAACATTTTTATAGGGCTTAATTGGTAGTCGGGTCACTCGGTGCAACAAATATTTCTTGGTCCAGATATACCAATTCGCTGCTGCCTCATTTGAACATTGGGAAAAGGTTACGACTGATTTTACCCTATTTTTGCATTCAGATTTTTACTCACAAAAACGTTCATAACTCCTCGCCCAGAAGCCCGCGGCAGATAACAAAGGTAGATTTGGAATCAGCGTTCCAATCTCTACAAGCCAATATATACCTTATTTCAAAAGGCCACTTCGACCAACCTTCCTTCCCTTGTAAGATGGAAAGCGCGCCCCAGCCAATCGATACGCGCGGGAACGGCGTCTCTCAGTCATACGACTGCGTCCCTTTGCTACTTTTTCATTCCTTCATCATTTTTCTTGCTTATTCTTATTCCTGTTTTCTATCTTGATGAGGAGTAATTAGAGGAATTTGAGCATTATGGGCGCTTTTGAGCGCTTTTAGGCGAAGTGTGGCCGGTGCTCTCGTTCCACAAGCACAAAGCGTCATTTTTGGGCTCAAGGGGGTATTCGTAAAAACTATTGAGGTCAAAGGGGAATTCATTTTGGAAAACCCCGTCTGCCCACCTCGTGCCGGGCCCTGGCTATGCTGAATCCGAAATCCACACTGGAGAGCGCGAAAACGGCGAAAAATGACTCTCATGCAGAGGAAAGTTAGCAGGCAAGCGAGGTCTTCACCACTGTGACTTTACGCTCCCAGCTTCAGGAGCTATATTCTCGGTTGCGATGTCGGGTCACGCGTTCGCACTTGGCCGGTGGCGATGTTAAGGCAGCTGTCGGAATTGAGATTTTTCCGGAAGCTGAGAGTGTGAATTCACGGGGAAAACCACGTCCACCTGCTGATCCCCAAAACACGTTCGCGATCGCGTCAAGTGGTCCAAGCAAAGCGGCTCAGGAGGACTCGAGCCGCGCCGACAATGGCACTCAGATTGGAATCTCCTGTACCTTCACGGACCCTGTCTATAAGGCCGATAGAGTTTGATTGATGATAATATTAACGTACCGACGTATGTTGTGCATATCCAATATAAGTATTCTAAGAGCATCTGTCATATCGCCATGACCACAAATGGTATCTGATTCTGAATGGATAGATTGGAGGTAAGCGAGAAATTGCAGGAGTGCATGTCCAGTCTTAAAGCAATATTTCTGTCAAAGGGGAAACAATTTGTATTATTATTGATGTTACGACGTATTATGTGATAGATTTCCTGGTACTTAATTTCGCTGCAAAAAATTTCAACAATTGGGAATTATGTATCTACATTCATTTATTTATTTGCAGAACCATTCCTACTTTATCAAGCAAACTTTCACATACCTTGACCACTGATATCAGGGAATATTGGTTCAACACATAGAGGAATGGGTCTTGATACTGTGCATAAACCGATCGGATCACGGAAATTGGAACAATCGCAGCTGCCGCTTCCGGCCTCATACACTTTGTCTCCATGTTTTAAATCACTGCAATAATCCTTGAATTCTTCTTTTGATTACAGCTATCAAGATGTAAAAGTCTTGAACAGGCTTAACAGCCAATACAATCAAAAAGAACTTAGGGATGCACTAGTTTGGTAGAAAAAAGGTTCATATGTGTTCATATGTTAATTTGAATTACTTTTTTTTTTCAGGAAAATCCAAGGACTTATAGAATTTCGCTTGTACCTTGAAAACTAGACTTATTTATAGAGCAATGTGCCGTGTCTCAGTTCGGAGTGGACGAATTTTACATCAAAGATTGCCAACCCACTTAACTTGCGGTACTTTTGCTCAACAAAAGTGCTTGTCTTTGACAGATTTATAGCGTTCCAATTTATATAACCAGTAGTCACTGTTAATGTAAATAAGGTCTTTGCTGTCCATCACATTTTGTTAATTCTTTTTCAAATAAGGAGTCATGCTTTAAAGGCAAAGGCATATAAAATTTCAAGATTGCGCAATGATGCTAAGGTTGGTCGTGTCAAATAATGACAAACTTTAGCAAACTTTACAAATCTTCTTGCTGTTATCTAACAAACTGAACTGAGTAATATTGTTGCTAATAAATCACTGGCATTCCTGTGCATTAGTGACAAAACGGTGTTAATAAACTACAGTATTTGATGTGATTCAATCTGTGTTACTGGCTAGACTTTGTGTTTATGTTTCTGCGTTTTTTCTTGCTGCTGGTGCGCCTTAACATATAATAAAAAAATAAATAATACAAATTAATAAATTAATATCTACACTGGACGATTAACTGAGTGAATACAGTCGAGGTTAGGAACTTGCTAAGTTTCGTTTTTGGACTCCATTAGTCTTCCTTCATTACCAACGCTTATTCGATATATTCTATTACCACAGATATGATTTTGCTGGTCTCAGAATGAAGGTACACAAAAGCTGCTAATCGTTTCCAATTTTGCTTAGTCGGAAACAGTGAGCAACCACGCCTTCTTTGTTTCTTCCGCTCATTGAACCTTACACCGCTTCAACGCACTTACTCCCTTTCTAACAATACGAGAAATTTGCTGCAGTACAGCTTTGACCAGTAAAATTTATACTTAGCCTGCAAAAAAAGTTTTTGAATTCTGCAAATTTACTATTTTTCGGCTGTATGAATTTCGTAGGGGGAAGAGCGGCGTAGTGGTATGAGGCGCCGTTATGACCAGATCGGACCCAGGTTCGATCCCCGCCCCTGGGCCAATTAAGCCCTCTACCCTCCGGGTTCGGTAAATTGGTACCAGAGTAATCTGGGAGGATAAAAGCACTGACTTGGAAACGGCTGGCCCCCTTAAGTCATTGTGATAGGCTCGAACGCATACAATTTCCTCTTCGACTATGAAGTTAGTGTGCGCGTTCGGCGCATGCCCTCAGAGGGTATTGGAGACGCCGAATCCTTTATCCTTATGAATTTCATAAAATGTTGCTACTTTTCGAGGACTTTTTAGCACTTACGGTTGGTTGGTGATGCAGTATAGGTTGAGTACTGAAGGTTGACCGGGATTATGACACACTTGCCTAGCGCAACCTATTTCCGTGGCCGTGGAGCGCATTAGCTGTAAATGAGTTAGAAATAATTAAACGCGAAGTGTAAAGAAATCTATTCGTACGTTGGCATATCCTTTGAGCTTTCGATCCGCGTCCAAATAAGTCACTCCACCGTAAACTGAACTGAACGAGTGGTGATTGATAGCAGAGTGGTGCTTATGGAGCATGGAAGTGATGGGAATATTATGGTGACGATCGTACGAACTGAAAGTTGAGAAGTGAGGTCTGATGTAAAAGAATGCGTGAATGACAATCTGACATGGAGGCACAATCGCCCGTTTCAGCAATCGGTTTAAGATCGTGCTTCCTATTAGGTTGATTCCATGACTCTTAACCGAATTAATTCATTCTGCATTAAGCCATACTCCTACCAACTTGCATAAGTTCCAGCATACCATTCAAAAAAGGAAAGGAAGCTCCATAAAGGGTCGAGCATACTTCACGCGATTTCAGTCGCGACGAGATTTGGCAATATTCCAATTGTCCACAGCTCATTGTAAGCACATTAAAATGTACAGAATAGGGCATTGCATCAATCCACGTAATCTATACACACTATGTGCAGTTTGGTAGTTTTGAATCTGAAGACTGCTGGCGAATTGCCAAATCGCCTCGCGACTAAAATCGCTTGAAGTACGCCCGACCCTTAAGAAGATACAAGCGAAGTTTGGAGCAATCAAAAAATTTCAAAAAATTGAAAAATCGAAAAGAAATTATTACTTCCTTCAAAAAACCTACGAACCTTTTACCCGTACAAGCATTTACATCCAAAAAACATTCATATATGCAGTTGCTGTATTTATTCCTCAACTAGAAACGAGAAGTAGAGGATTTTTCTTTTCCTTGTCAAACCAGTGCTGAGCCGCTCCCACAGTAGTATATGCAATATAGTGTTCAGAAGTACGACCGTGGATCTCTAGGCTTTTACCGGAACTAGCCTCTGGGAATCTTTGAATTGCAGCCCCTTTCCGGAATCTTCATGCAGAATTATATTTTTTCAGAACTAGCTTTTGTGGGCAACTGAGAATTCACTATTCCACTCTCAAAGCTTGTAGTATACTACTGTGAAAACAGCTCAGCTTTTGAAAATGCCCAAAACTCTCGACTTCTCCATTTACAGCAAAGAAACTACATTGTACATATGAATGTTATATGTGGAGTTAGATGCTTGGGCTAGTAGGAAACTTGTAGGATTTTTGGACAAAGTTATAACTTGTTCCCGCTTTTTCGACTCTTTGTATCCTCTTACTTGTTGGCTTCTCCCTTCGCTTGTATGAAAATTATTGCAAATGTTCAGCTGCTATTTTTGCGGAGCTTGCTTTGCTTTATCGAATATTATGCTGGAATCTATTTAGGATGTAGAAGGAACCCTTTTGGAACAACAAATTGTTTTTCGCGCAACTGCAAGAAGCAACGACTCACTTTTTCCTCAGTTCTAGTCATTTTCTTGCTAATTTCTGTGATTTTACTGTTTGTTTACTCATTATATACACTACAGCCATCAACCTGCTCTGCTGCTTTTCATAAACGTAATTGTTACGCAACTTCTGAGATAAGGTCGGCAGTAAATCAGAAAAGGTTTCGTCGATAATCAATTCAAGTAATGATAATTTTTTAAAATGTGAAAAAAAATGCTTAACAAGCAATAAAGCCGTTGCCAAAATGTTTCAGAGGTGAGCATTTTTTCATTGCTATTCTTTCGCAATGAACGTGAATGAAAATTATGGATGCGTGTGGGTCAGATTCTTCAAGAAAATCCCAATAAGCAGTTCTGCAACATTTTCTGAAAACTGCGGAATCGTTATCCAGAAGTATTTTCCAAGCGACCGCATTACAATGCCGTCAGTAAAAATACAAACCCGAACTTTTCTTCAAAATTATGACTAACATCTTAATACATGCATCCAGAGCAGTCAATAATTAATATGTGAAGTGTATCAAATCAAAAGATCTGTTGAGTTTCTCACCACAGAATATCGAAAATCAAGAAGAAAGCAGTCATACTTACTCTAACAAAAAAATTTCTATATGGCAAAAAGCGCTTCCAAACAAAACCGCCAAGAGACAAAAGCTTCCAACTATTATGAACAGACTTAATATGCGATGAGAGCAGGTAGCAGGAAACAAACTGAGAAAAAGTGCTGTCGTACGTAACTCTAGTACGAAAATGACCGTAATGTCGAAAGATTTAGTGCAGGAAAAAGAAAATTAGAAAAATGCAATGCAAAAGTTGACTCAAATGTTCTGATAGTGTTCCGATAGCTTATGTTTCCGATTTGTGGACAATAATTGTCCGCGGTACTGGGAAATCCCTATTCAGAACTATTTAACAGTTACTTTCTAAGTCATATTACCAGCAATATGGGCTACAAGTGCTGCAGCCCCTGAAAGGCTCTATCAACATGCCAGATAAGTTTTCACTGTCGACTTCCTTTGGAAATGAGAGGTAAAAGCGTTTCGATCTTTTGGAGAGCCTTGTGCATCAGTCTCTCTGATGCAAGTCAAGCATCATTCGTTGTGCCTATTTATGAACTAATCGTAAGACAGATCTTAGACGGAATGCAATAAAGCAAACAGCAATTAACGGGATTGTTCACATGCATACCTCAAAAACACATAACCATGACCAGTGTTCGGTGCATCCGAGGAACAGTTTGTGATAGCAGCCCTTGCTATTCTTTCCAGGTCGCAACTCCATCTCTATAGAACGTGAGCTATATAAATGCTGCTTCCACAGGTGTTGCTTGAAAGGGTTTTGCAAGAAATTCTAACACTGGCAGAGACTGCACCAGTTTACTTCCTACTGCACTTATCTACAAGTCTTGTGCGTACCCTTTGATTCAACTGGCTTGGAGACTGGAAGGCGGGGCTTCGTGACCTAATTAATTCTAGATAATGCTCAGAGAGCATGCTCCCGGGAGAGACGCAGACTGCGTCGCGGGCGCGAACGGCCTTAATTAATTCACAAAGCCCGCCTTCCAGCCGCCAAGCCAGTTGAATCAAAGGCTATGCAAACTACAAATGCAGCCTTTTATGCTAACACTAGAATACCATTGAGTCAATGCTCTTGGAAAGCTAATCCGGTCGAACAACCGTATAAGGTGGTAGACAATACAATTTGTCTATGTTCACAATCGAGTACATTACTTTGTAAGAAAATCCAAATTTATAGGAAAGAAAGAGAAGAAAAGTAGACATTTTTGAAGGTTTTGAATTGCAAGAGTCATAGAAGGCAGCACTTCTTGCCCTTTATCAAAAATGCAGATATGCTCTTGTTGTAATGAACTATTTACAAATTTCTACGTTACACATACAAATCGGCCTTCCAATCGTTGTTAACTTACCAACTTATTCATATCTCTAGCCTCGGGTAGGCTTCTACAAACCGTCCTTCTGTCACTGCTGCATCGTCCATTCTGTTGCATCCCATTAGCGAGTGCGAAACGATAATGGTTAATGAAGGAGAGAATTTTGCATGTAATTTGACTTTCCGTAAAGCTGCCACCGCTACAGTACGGGATATCTAAAGAAAGAGCTTTTAGAAGCATCAGATTTTCAAAGCTCTTTGACAAACTTTATAGAGTTTTGAAAATTTCTTTTTTTTGTTTTGAATGTCGAGCTGTATATCATGTTCAAAAGAAAACAATGCCGCTTTTTATGAGTTTTCTCAGCTAAACTCGATATTTCTCAAGAACTAGGGCATAAAATTTTATTGTTAAAGATTAATGGGTTTGTAGTATACAACAGCGTGTATAAGAGGAGTTCTGTACTACAGAGGGTGGAGTAGTCATCTTCCGTCCTTAATTTTTTCAATTACTAAGCATAAAAAAATACAGCAAGTGCACCTATGGATAAGCACAAGTGTCTGTTAAATGCAGGAGCAAGTGAGGGGTTCGTATTTTTCGGGGGTAAAAATCCAATTTTTGGCACCATGAGCTGCTCCTAGGTTTTGGCTCTGAACTTTGCGTAAAAAACGACTTCTGCCAGAGCTGAAAGATCATGTAGAACTTCCTTTGCTCTATCGAATGCTAACCTCCACATATTTTTGTATTTATCTTATTGCTTGCCATGAAAAACGACATTCTCTTCTTTCCAGACCTATTACTATAGTGAGTATGAAGAAATAATAAGTTTTTTTTATAACGCTACTTACTTGACTGCAAGAGACTTTAGCAGAAAAACCAAGACTTTAACCGATTTTCTCACCTGGAACTTCAGTGAGAGCAGTTGTAGGAACAGCAATAGTTGTATCAACTTCAGTAGTAGCAGCTTCAGTATCCTCCTCTTCTTCAGTTGTAGTAGATTCTTCAGTGCCTTTTATTATAAAGCAATAAGAGTAGTGAAAAATTGATTTTGGTACCTTCTTCGTTATCAAATGCAGTAGTGGAAGTATCTATATCTTCAAATTCAGTAATAGTTTCAGTTTCAGTAACTTCATCATCCTCTTGAGTAGTAGATCCAGTCGTAGTAGTGGTTGTAGTCTTTGGAGAATATGTTTTGCATAAACCCCACCAATTGCGATCACAACCGTAAGAGCAATCACAGATACCACTTCCTCTCTCGTACACCAATTGACCTTTCTCTACATCGCTGTAACTTTATGAAATAAGTACTGTATTTTGTTACTACAGCATTGAATTTAGCTATCTAACTTTCTTAGGTACAGAAAGTGGAACTTCCGCTTTACAAAGTGAAAATTAGCACGAGAATAGGAAGTATATGACAAACGTGCTCCGCCTGAACTTGTCAGTAACATCCTTTTTTCCTTTTCGTGAACAGCATCCTCACCTACCCCCTGTGCCAACTCCCAGCCTCATAGGTAAAATTTCCAAAAAATCGATAAGATCGATATCAAGACTAAAAGTAGCCTATGACCCCCCCCCCCTCCACCCCGAAGCGTATGTGTGCCAAGTTTGGTCCGGATCGGTCCAGAAATGGAATTTTCTACTCAAAACGTACGTACACGCAGATAGACAAACAGATATTCAGCTCTATTGTATACAGATTCAAAAGTCATTGAAGCTTATCAGTTTCCCTCCAACTTTCCCAAAAACAAAACCTTGCCGCAAAGACGATACGACTAGAAAGCAGGGACTAAAAGTGCTTATTGTAATTACAACTCTGGTCTCAGCCACTTAAGGAACGAATTCAGGGTGGCTACAATCTCCACCTCCAAAGTGCGCGTCGAGTAGTCTAGCTTGATTTTATTTTCTTTAGCCTTTATCCTGTTTTTGATGGAGAAAAAAGTGAGAGGGCTCCCCGTGATCGCGAAATTAGGTGATTTGCGACTATTGAATACGCAGGATGCCAAGAGGCCCCAGGCTATTGAACAATTCCGTACTCTTCAGAATCATTTCAGCTAATTGGAAGCTAACATCTTAGCAGAAAACCGTTAAAAGGTGAAGAATAATTGAGAAAGATTGATACGCGTGCAATGACCGCAAACTCAACGACCGCGATCACGCGGAGCCCTATACTGATGACCGCAGCTAACCAAAAGCGTTTCGAAACATTAGTATCTGTGAGAACTTATTCAATCAAGGCCTTACTCTTTTGAGTAATGCCTTGAATTAGGTTGTAAAAAATTAATGTCGTTTTTCATTTGCTTGCTATGGCACCGCAACCAGACGAATCTCATTGTCAAGAATGCAGGAGGAATAAAATTAATGTCGTTTTTCATTTGCTTGCTATGGCACCGCAACCAGACGAATCTCATTGTCAGGAATGCAGGAGGAATACAGTTCGATGGGGCAATGCATGCTCTACAGACAGATTTTGATGCTTCCGCGCCAAGATCGTTTTTCAGGAGTTGAAAATCAACTCCTAAAACTCGCAGATGCCCAAAAATTGAAAAAATTGGACCTCCGTCCAAAACGTTTTAACGAACGGGCCATTCGCACACATTTCAACATCAACCACTCATATACACAGTTGCAGTATTTTTTTTCTTTGACTAAAAAATGAAAAATCGAAAATCTTCGTTTTATTTTCTTGAAGCAGTACCGGGCTGTTATAACAGTAGTAAATCTGTACTACAGGCCTCTAGTATTACTGCAAATTTTTAGCCTTTTTGCAAGCTTAAGTTTTTCTTCGAAAATTTCGATTTTAGGAGAAAGTCCAGCAAAGGTAGAACAAATTTGTTGCTTCTCGAAAAGGGCTAAAAATTTATAGTAACACTAGGTCGTTCCAAAAGTAATTTCGCTTTTTACAAAGGTGCGCCAACTTGATGGAACTAAGATTTCTGAGAGACCTTGATAGCGTTCGAGGCAGCATTTCATCCTCTTTCTAACTGTCTAAAATGCATTGCAGCACAGTCAATGAGCCCTTAAAAAGTTATCAAAACCTGCGACTCACGCTTTTCGAAATGCTCAATTTTCGCAATTTTTCTGAATTTTTATATCAAGTCTCCGAAGGAGCCTAAGTAATGGATGGATAGACCAAATCTACAAGATACAAAACAATTTTTCTCTACTTTTTTATAGCTCGTCATTTTTTTTTTCAAATAGAAAATTGATAGCACCAATTTCTACATTTGATTAACATATCGTAGAATATTGAACTGTGAGCAGCTCGGGTGTTATTCGATGCGCGTTTTCACCTTTTTTCAATGGATGTTTTTGTTTTCGTGCGGGATCTTCGGAAATAAGATCACCGTAATTTATGCTTTCAAACGCTCCCCATGTTATACCAGAAAAATTCAAGATTAGATAATCGATCCCGTAAAAAGTCATTTGCTTTGTAAATTTAGTTTAAATCATGACATTTTGAGTTCCAAATCCCGAAGATTTAATGGTGTTTGATGCGTAAGTGTTGGCGTTGGCATGCTAAAATCAGCGGGTTTAGTGAAAAAAATTTAAAATGCGAAATGCGGAAAGGGAAAAAAGTGTGTTGTTTCCTGTAGGGTTTGCTCCATCCACCTGTAACTTGGACTCCTTCGGAGGGTTGATACAAAAGTTTGGAAAAACCGTAGAACCTGAGCATCTTAAAAAGCATAGGTCGCAGAGATTTTGGTAATTTTTCAAATGCTCATTGGTTGTGGTGCAATGTATTATATTAGGTTGTTGCAGAAATAATATCCGTTTTTCTAGGCCTACATCTCAAACAACTTTTTTCCATTAAACTTTTTTTTTCGGTAAGAGACTGCATATCATTGGAAAGCTCTCCTCATGTATTGTCCGGTGGTGGAATTAAGCTGTTATCCTCATCTTGAGAATTTTAACAGCATTTTGCGCATCCGCACTCAAACGGAATCTCAAAGCTTCCACTTTCTTCACCACAATTCAAAAGCAAATGAATGAATTCTTCTGAAAACATAGCATCTGTATTGGATGAAGATTGTTTACCTACTGCGTGCTTATGTGGATTTTTGGAAATATCTGGACTGAGAAATTGACGCCTCGAGATAAATACTCACTGCTGGCATTATGGATAAGAAATTTCTCATAATTGAGGCAATCGCCAAAGCTTCGCTTATTTCTGTAAGCTTGAGATTAGCACACTTTAACTACAATATTTGAACAGAAACTCAGCGCTCCAGTACGCGAAGAATTCCAAATTTTTACAGTTTGGCACTTACAAGCCTACAGCAAGTAGGCTCAAAAAGTAAACTTTTTGAATTCTTTCTTTTCTTTGCGCAAAACTCTTTCGTTGACTTTTCTATACACACATAAACTCATGGCCTGCTGCTAGAATAAGCTGAATGTCAGCCGTACGAACAAATCTAGGGAATTGTAAGCTCTTAAAGACGAGGTTTTCAAAAGAAAAACTTTCAGTTTTTTGACGCGTGGTTTTCTTCCCGTCTGCGATATCAGTATGAGCAGGAGCGCGCTAACTTACGAAAGGTTTGCTGTTTCTGATGATCTTGACCGCATTCAAAAATATGAGGACTAAACGAAGTTATAGCCTTCCAAACTGAAAATTTGCAAAACGGACATTATTTTTGCAACGACCTAATATTTACGGTCATTAGAAGGATGAAATGCTGTACCAAATGCTATCAAGGTGTCTCAGAAATCTTGGTTTTCAACGAGGCATCCCTTCAAATGAAGCGAAATTACTTCAGAATGACCTAATTTACAAAGGCTTGTAGTATAGGACGAAAACATTCAATTTCTTACTTTGTAATAAAGAAAAAATACAGCAACAGCATAAGTCAATGCTTGATGTCGATAGCATACAATATCAGTCTCAGAATGTGCAAAATTTCCGCGAATATCGCGGAATTCCCGGATTTCCACGGCATTCGCGGAAAATTTGCACATTCTGAGAGTGGTATTGTAGATGTGTGCGAATGGGAGGTCCGTAGGAAGTTCTGCACGGAGATCCATTATGTCGATTTTTTGAGCACTTGGAATTCTGATTCAAATTTTTGATTCCAGGTAGAGCAATCATGGCGCAAAAGCATCATTATTAGATCGTAAAGCTTGCTTTGCTCTATCGAACTGTTCCCCTCATGCATTTCTGGGATTCATCTGCGGTGCCATAGCAAGCAAATAAAAAATGACATTATTTTCTTGACAACCTGATATATTCAAGTTATTGATGTATAATATAGACTAAAGCCCGGAGCTCACGAAACAGACATTTATAGACGCGAACTCTTTCTAACCATTATTTTGCACTTTTACGGTATGCTTAGCTCGTGCTTTACACGACATGCATTGTGATTACTTTCCATTAAAGATGTCTTTGCTATTTTTTCGCTTGCTTTTTTCTACGATGAAAAATTCAGAAAGCGCGACAAAGTTTCGGGACTCATTTTTAAAATTAATCTGATCGTGAGCCAAAGAGTACTATCGTCTGTGGTTTGCAATAAAAGCTTTCTTTCTATAATTTTTGTTACTGCAGCTACTGACTCCTGATAAGCTTTGAAATACTCCAGTTTTTGGAATTGAATTACAGCATAGCTTCCCTTCTGAGTCCTTGAAAAAATCTTCTATTTCATTTTTCAAAATATTTTTCAATGTCATAAGAAGTATGTAGTGGTAATGCTTACAGATTTATATCTGAAATCCTTAGATATATCAGAGACACTTACGGTGCATCGGTTATACAGTACAATATGTAGGTACCGATGTATACGCATCGTGCCCACGCGCAACCTATTTGTGTAGCCGACGAGCGCATTAGCTGCAAATTAATTGTATTAGCTCATATAGCCACAATTATCAATTATCATTACATTAGCATAAGACTTGTAACGATTATCTTGGTACTCATGTGGAGGCGAAAAGATTGCACCGTCAGAGGCTTCAGAAAGTGGAATATCAGGTGAGTTGAGTAGAGCTCGCAAAGGTACGTCAAAGGTTTCGTCGTAAAAATAGTCCCTGAAAGGTTTTTTGGTGGACTTTCGTCGTTTCAAAAGACTTATACACGTGGTAAACAATTAAGGCTACAACGTAGTAATCACCACTAGCAAGCATGTTCGAAAGCGCACCTTGTTGTTAGATCACTCTGTGAAACTAAAGGATTTGAAGGACTTTCCGCAAAATCTCTGTGATGGTTCCAGTCTCAAATTCATGGTGTTGTCTGTGGGCCGAAGTTCAAAAATAGACTGCGAGCAATTCAATTTTACCGCGATAAGCTGCTAGATTGTGTTCCAAAACGCCAAAACATGCTCTAATCGGAGAAGAGTCTTTTTTATTGCAGATCAAGCGACGAAGACTTTTGATCATCCAGGACCACTTGATATTTGTTCTATGTCAAGTATCAAGAAGGCGTATCAGAAATTTAGTTTTTTCGCTAACGTTGGACATGTACCAGTCCTCGTATGACGCCAACTAGAAGCCTTCGTCATTTATTTAGAGTGAAAAAAAACTCTTTGTGTTTGAGGCATGTTTGTGTATCTCAGGATCCAGGTACTTCAAAAGTCTGTCAAGTTACAGTTTGAGTATCTTCTCGCAAATGGAACTGAGCACTAGTTATATGGCCAAAGAAATGGAGAAGCTGATACATCATAGAGGGATTCGCAAGTTGGTACTTTTTTTTACTTTGCGTTAAATTCCCTGTAATCTTCTAATTTTGCAAAGCAATCAAACAGCTTTCACATGATATTAGGTTGTTACATAAGTTTTGTTACACTTAACTTCTAATGGCGATAAGTCGTACACCTCATAGTTTTTGCAGGGTTCCAAGGTATTAGGCTGTCCGGAAATTAATGCAGGGTTTTGCATATTCTCACTTCAAAGCGTCATAACTCCTTTGAAATCGCAAATTTTGAAATGAGGTAAAAACTACTACGATCAGCAAGTCTTTTTCTATTTGGGCCACTTTCTTTTGTAACTGTAGCTCTAACAAGCAAATTACCGAAAGCCAGAAAGTAAAAAGAATTTTTTTGACAAGGTCATATTTGGCAAGTTGTAAACTCCTACCGATTACGAGTGTTCAGCCAGAAACTTCTGTAGCTTATAGCCACAGACCAGTACTACATATATAGCTATGCAGAAAATTTTTTAGAAATTTTCTGCGAAAGAAAAATTTGCGCAATCAAAAATTTCCATTTTTTCGATGTTTCCTCCGAGGCTGCGATCTCCGATAATTATGATTTTTTTATTAACTCATCAAAAATAAAGCCTGGGAGGTACCAGTTGAGATAATACCTGACGGCACTGGCCTCACTCTTTGAGCACGAGGAGAGACTTTCACGGTTGCTTTCTTTAGAAAAGTTTTCTACGCCATGGAGCGGCCGCGACATTATTCATGTTAAAGCCTCAATTTTTCTATTCTCACAATCGTTCAAAAGAAGCGCTACTATCTATTTTGTAGGTTCACTCAATATCTTGCTTCAGCTATATTATCATGGAAATATCCCTCTTGCCGAATAAGTTCAAGCCAAAATAGTGCAAAGGGTAAATTTAGTAATTTAAAGCTTCAACTTCGGATGGTTGTAGATTTCGAACAAACGATGTTGGTCGTGTAAGTAATACATATAAGAGAGAGCATGAAGAGCGGCTTCTTTTAGTATGCGAAATTGGTCGAAAGATGCACATATACAGAATAACAATTTTTTTGAAATTGCATTTGCAGAAACCTGCATTAATTTCCGGACAATACTATTCGATACTATTACTATTACTATTACTATTCGATAGAGCTAAGCAAGCTCTACAAAAAGGTCTTCAAAAGTTCGCACCAGCTCCGACCCACCGCAAGTTTGTTCAAAATCTGAGTAGTACTGAAGATTCAAAAATCGCAAAAAATTTATATCTTTGTTCAGAAAAATCCTACGAATCTCCAACTTGCTCACAAAAATTGTCCACTATATCAAACACTCATATATACCGTTGTTGTATTTTTCCTTATCTAGAAATCGAGAAAAGGAAAATTTTTTAGTTTTTACAAAAACGAAGCTATGGTGTTTCCATTCATGCAGCTGTATACTATAAGCCCTTAGAAGTATAACCGTAAATTTTTAGCTCTCCAGAAGCCCTAGTTTTCGGGAATTACCCAGTTTAGCATTGAACGCCCGAGTGGGAGAAGCTAACTTAGGTATTTTTCAGAAACCAGCGCTTCTGGAAAGCTGAAAATTTATGGTTATACTTGTAAGGGCTTGTAGTATACAGCTACATGAATAGAATCAGCATAGCTTCGTTTTTGTAAAAACAAGAAAATTTTCGTTTTCTCAATTTCTAAATGAGGAAAAAATACAGTAACGGTACATATGAGTGTTTGATATAGTGGATAAATTTTGTGAGCAAGTTGGAGAATCGTAGGATTTTTCGGAATAAAGATATGAATTTTTTGCAATTTTTGAGTCTTCAGTACTACTCAGATTTTAAATGCAAACTTACGGTGGGTAGGAGTAGTGCGAACTTCTGCAGACCTTATTGTAGAGCTTGCTTTGCTCTATCGAATGGTACCTTGAAGCCCTGTAAAGACTATGGGGTGTATGACTTGTCGCCGTTAGAAGTTAAGTGTAACAAGACTTATGTAACAACTTAATACTTCTGTCTCATCTTATATATAAAGCTGAATGTTTGTTTGTCTGTATGTATGTATGTATGTATGTATGTATGTATGTCTGTATGTACGTATGTTCCGAATAGAAAATTTTATTTCTTAACCGATCCGGACCAAACTTGGCACACATACCCTTCGGGGCCGGGCGGGTGTCATAGGCTACTTTTCGTCATCGATCGATATCGATTTTATCGATTTTTTGCAAAATTTGAGCTACGGGGCTGGGAGTTGGCACAGGGGGGTAATCGAGCATGCTGATTCACCCCCGTGGGGATGATCAGCATGCTCGATTACACCCCCTGCCAAATTTGCAAAAAATCGATAAAATCGATATCGATCGATAACGAAAAGTGGACTGTGACACCCGCCGGGGCCCGAAGTGTATGTGTGCCAAGTTTGGTTCGGATCGGTTAAGAAATGGAATTTTCTATTCGGAACATACGGCGGAGCCGGGTATGCCAGCTAGTTATGTATAGAGTCAACATGTCGACATTTTCCTCAAGATATAGAAACTTGGAATGGAACCTAGCATAAATTCACAAACTTACTGAAAGAAAGCATAGCCTTGACCATCAGAAGGTGATAGGGTTGGGCACCAAGTGATAGCATCTGCAGCTTGTTTTTCTAATGAGCAATTCCATCCCTAAATCCGTCACATTTTACATCAGCAGATTGAAAAATCTGCATTTTTACTGCTTTTCATTTAGATTTTCGCTTGGATGTAAGCAACTTTCAGAACAATCCTACGGCACCACTTTCAATCACTGAAATGTTTAAACACAAGTCTCAACTTATTTTGTGCCTCAAAGCACCTCTTGAACAATTGCATTGACTGCATGGTTGTTGTTGATGTTGAGAACATTTTATAGAACTTAGAAAGAAACAGAGGTAGACACACGCGTTAGTGAATAATTTACAGGAGCCACTTCGTCGAAAATATAGGACTGTGTCGGCAAGCAAGGCAATCAAGAAAATGATATGCTATATAAAAAGTACTCTGTCACTGAAATCAACTTTCGTTGTTAGCAGCACGTAGTAAAATCAACTTCCGTCGTTAGCAGCACGATGTCCAATTTTCTTGTCGTATCTCTTCTATTGCAGTCTATAGCTTCGGATAGTACTTGAAAAGTTGAATGCATCGATGTACAAGGTGTTTGGAAAGCAAGTGGCCTACAGTGATTCCAATTCGAATTTTGACGCGCTTTTTGTTTTATTGTGCTCATCAGGCTTAGACAACATTATCTCGGCGAAACCAGGTTTTCTTGTGTTTTTTAGTTTTTCTATTAGATTGAATAGATCAATGTAGCTTTCCAAACCACTTTCCTCAAAACGCTTGTTACAAAGAAGTAAACATAATTCACAGAAAACTTGGTATACTATACTTTCTATAAGCGCTTTCTCCAAGGTTTCTTACATGTGCTTTTATTTTTCTAGAAGTAAGTTCGTTTTGAGATACCGTGCCTTGAGATACAAATGATCCAGTTTTAGGATCTTAACCTCAAGGCATTTGATATTAACAAATAAAGCATCGAAATTTTTATTATTTTCAGAACCTTCGCAAGCTTGCAGAGTTTTTGAAAATTAGTACAATCAAAAACACAGAGCTGTGCTACAAAAGCATGTTGAAATAAGACTTCCAAAATTTTAAAGACCGAAAAAATTTCAGAGCAAATTTGTGCCGCGATTGTCTGCTGTAATTTAGCACATAAAAAAATATTTGTTCGTCGCAAGCTGCTGAGGTATTTTTGTTATTTGAAAAAAGTTTTAACCTAGGACTATTTGCGGTAAAAAAACGCAAAGCTATCTCCCTTTTCTGGCGTTGAAAAAAGTAGCAATTTCAGATAATGCACTCTTCCGCCTCTTCAAAGAAGCTAGAAAATTTGTTTGCTTCCAAATTTTTCAAGGTATCCTGAGGCAAAAAATATTCTTCTTTGTTGCCTCAATGGTTTCTAGGTTTAGCAAAAAATGTAGCAAAAACTGAGTTAGGATTCGCAGTTGGAGCACTTGAAGCAACAAACTTCTCAGCCACCCTGTATTATTTAGTCAATGAGCGAAAACATAAAGCGCGGTTCATAATTATACGAACACCTAAAGTTTTGTAGGTTTTCGGATTTTTTGGAAGAATTTCAAAAAGCCGTTGGTACCACGCGATAGAAAACAGCCGGAAACGGTGTATGATCCATAAGAATGGAAATCCATGTCAATTGTAGGAGTGTTTTTGCGCCTTTTTGCGCCGCCGAGCGGTTCATAATTATACGAACACCTCAAACAAAGGTCCATTTTTCATTCAAGATTGCAACCATTTGCATCCAAATTTTTTGTAGAGTTACAGTAACAAAGTCTGACATATCTGCTACACACTGAACCCAGTGCAGTTCAAAAAGAGGACCGTTACTTTTTTCTGAAGGCTCTAAATGCTTTTAGAGTGATTGGGCTCCAGAAACATCCGTTCTTCTGTGGTTTACGCGCTCTAATTAGCTTCTACCAAAGCTATGAGATAAAATAAGCTTTTTCGATAGGTATTTTGTTTGACGCTTGGAAAATCTTTGCGTGTGCGTGCCGTTTTTCAACCAAGCTCCAACCTTACTTCAGATTTAGCACGATTTCGAACCTCAAAACTCAGCTTCTGAAGCCGCACAATGAAGTAAGCATATAGTGTGTAGAAGTTCACAAGACTGTCTATTTGGCTAGAAAAAATCAGCAGCGTTGAGCGTTTGTTTTGGACACGCAGACGTCATTTCACCAAAACCACTGTTTTTACTATTGCACTCACACTTTTATTTGGTTTGTAGCTCCACAGCCTCAAGATCAGTTCTACAAAAAACCCAAAAACTTTGGCACAGAAACATCATCATGCAAACAATGCAGCTGCTTCATATCAAATGTTTGCGCAAGAGAGAAGCTGAGTTTTGAGGCTCGAAATCGTGCTAAATCTATAGTAAGGTTGGAACTTGGTTGAAAAACGGCACGCACACGCAAAGATTTCCCAAGCGTCAAACAAAATACCTATCGAAAAAGCTTATTTTATCTCATAGCTTTGGTAGAAGCTAATTAGAGCGCGTAAACCACGGAAGAACGGATGTTTTTGGAGCGCCATCACTTTAAAAGCATTTAGACCCTTTTGAAAAAAGTAACGGTCCTCTTTTTGAACTGCACTGGGTTCAGTGTGTAGCAGATATGTCAGACTTTGTTACTGTAACTCTACAAAAAATTTGGATGCAAATGATTGCAATCTTGAATGAAAAATGGACCTTTGTTTGAGGTGTTCGTATAATTATGAACCGCTAAAAATTCGCATTAGGCGCAAAAACACTCCTATAATTGATATGGATTTCCATCTTATGGATCATATACCGTTTTCGGCTGTTTTCTATCGCGTGGTACCAATGGCTTTTTGATATTCTTTCAAAAAGTCCAAAAACTTACAAAATTTTGGGTGTTCATATAATTATGAACCGCACTTTATAGTATTCTAAGCACAATTTGCAGAATGAGTGGCGTTATTTTTTATCTTATTTCTGAACAAGACCTCTTTCGTGTTTTGAATATTCTTTAATTCAAATTCGATCCTTTCCAAACACTGAGTTTAATTTTTCCATAAGTCCTATTATTTGGATGTATGCACCACCCCTCCCCTTGCATACTCCAATCACCATGCATACCCTTCCCTCGTTTGGAATGCTTCTCCTACAGTTTTTCTGCCCAGATCAGACTTCGCAAGGTAGGTCGATTGACTTCGTGTTCCTCATTGCCCATCTTGCTGCCATGGAGCCTATTTGACAGTATAAAACAGCAAACGATATGCTACAGATTCGGCGTGGCTAAGTATAATGCCTCTTCAACGTTCGTACCGTTTATACCTATGGTGCCCAAAGTGATTTACCCTGAACATATTCGTATCCTCGCAGCTCAGAAAGAAAGGCTGTTTAAGGTTGTTTTTTTTAGATATTCGTTTTCAACAAAGACTGGCAAGAAAGTGCATCGAGGTGTTGATTTTCAGTCGAAAAAGTTCTTGTCCAGTCATGAACACAAGTTAGCTGCTATACTTCTATGTTCCTTTTTCTAACTGTTGGTCACAACGAAGCAAGTCGTTGCTTGCCATACAAATTTTGAAGGCAGTGGATCGGCAGAACCCAACAACTCAGAACTTTAACGCGATTCCTTATTGCCCAAGTATGAGAACAGTGCAATCTTGGTTGCACAGCATGCCTTCCCTGCCGAGAAAATGGCCCTCAAACTTACACGCGCAGGCCAATCTTACACGCTCCCGGACGAGTTGGCAATTTCCTCCTCACCATTGGAGGCTGCCCGCCGCAATGCCATAACCATTGGGTCCCGCAACGATCCAGCATCATCAGCCTTGCTCCACTCGTTCAATTATGAAAGGAAGGGCATTGAAAAACGCTCGTTTTCGCCGTTTTCAACCTCGCAGAAGTGGATTTTCGAAATCAGCGTATTGAATAACCCCAGATAAGCGGAAATTTGACTATGTTGAGATTTGCGAGCCACTGCCTTTAACACGTTGACGACGAGCCATTTTTTGAAGGTCTGTCCCTGTGGACGAACCGTTTTCCGGCACTTTCACAGCTGGCTGCATGTATGTATGCATGCATCTATGCGTGAGATACAAAAATGCAGGTGGGCGGGGCGGCTCCGCCCACTTTTGGCAAGCCCCGCCCACTTTTCAAAAATGCTGGAAATTGCCCAAAATCAATGAATTCGTGCAAATTCCGGCAATTTGGAAAAGTGGGCGGGGCTTGCCACTCAGGGGGCGGAGCTTGCCACTTAGGGGCGGAGCTTGCCTGAAGGTGTGCGGGGCCTGGCTGATAGTTGTTTGAGGTCTTTGCGTACATTTACGGCCTCATCCATGCTTTTTATGAACAAAAATGGCTCTTGTGGGAAGCATAGGAGTGGGCGGAGTTTGCCAAAAGGGGCGGAGCTAATACATGAAGTATATCTGAGCCTATATTGATTATATGAACAAAAACTGAGAGGATTGGACAGATAGTATTGAAATTAAGGCCGCCGCGCACCATTGCGCGGCGTCGTCCACAGGGACAGACTGCCTGCCGCGCACCATTGCGCGGCACTGTCGTCAACGTGTTAAGGGGGACACTTTTCGCCATAGATACCGACTAGGCGCATGCTCGACTCGTCAAATTGTCCTTTGTCGTATTCGCCCTCACTGAGCAGAAAGCCAATGAGAACTGCCTTTCTGTGTCCCCCGTAGGCATGCATGCCCATTCACTTCCGCTCCATGAAAAACAGCAAGATCTTGACAAGAAAGCCGTCTCTTGCAGAGTATAATGGTACACCGCAAGGTGTTGATTTGTTAGAAGATGTGCGTCATCACTTTGCGTTCTTTTGCACACAAAGCTGGATGTTTGTATGTCTGTATGTATGTCTGTCTGTGCGTATGTTCCGAGTAGAAAATTCCATTTCTGAGCCGATCCGGACCAAACTTGGCACACATACACTTCAGGGAGGGGGGTCGTGGGTGGACGTTATTGTTGTTGTTGTCGATCGATGTTGATTCTATCGATTTTTTGTAAAGTTTGGACTACGGAGCTGGGAGTTGGCACAGGGAGGTAATGTTGATTACGAATACACTATTAGTTTTTGGAATTATCCATTAGTCTTATCAATTTTATCGATTTTTTTGCAAGTTTGAGCTATGGGACTGGAAATTCGCACAGGAATAAGTGAATGCTGATAATTAGCACGAGAGAATAGGGGAGTAGGAGTTGTAGAAGCGGGCACAGGGAAAAGTTGTACAGGGATAGCGATGGGAGCTTTATCATATCGTTTTGACAGGGCCGGGCACAGGTAAGCCAGCTAGTTCATAGTAAACTTGATTTTATCGAAATTCGTGCTGCTGTGAAAAGTCACATGTGTAATGCGCTCTGCATCGCGGTCTGGCAATCCGGTCAATTTTGAAAAGTTTCTTGTCATGCATTTTTGTATAGTGATGTTACTAACAGGGATTTAAAGCTTTTATCGATTTAGATTTGAAACTCTAGCTAAGATCTTATAAATGCTGAGTATGAAGGCCCTTTGATAAAAGTGCTACGATATTTTCGTTTATTTACATCTAAACCACGGATCTCCCTCATAGAGGAATAACAGCCATTTAGTCGCGAGGCGACGTGAGGTGTCCCCAGGTGGCGAATAGGGGATAATCGCCGACCAAAAGCGACCCCGCGCCTACTCTGACAAGCAACGGAGCCGGGGGACGGACTCTGTGCCTCCACTGAAAGCTTGCTTTCTAATTTCCCAGGTAGATGTGTGCGGAGGTGAGTTTGGAGTCGCCTTCAATATATAAGCTCGATCATCCCTCGCGGAAGTTTTGAGCCTAACAAGCTATCCCTGCGAGTAAATATAGAAAACTCCTTTGATTTGGAAAAGCCACTGGTCAGCGCTAGTGGTGACAAGGTTTGAGGCGATCTAGGCTGCTGAAACGAGACGGACAACGATTGAATCTGTGCTTACAATGCAAGGACGCTGGCATCGGACGCATCTATCGAACATCTCATGATGCAAGCCAGAAAAATCAAGTACGACGTCATCGGACTTACCGAGACAAAGGGGCAACACCCCGCTAAATGCCACTTTTGAGACTGGGGAAGAACTGTTCCCAGGAAAATACGACAGTCGAGAAGTAGGTGGAGTGGGAGTTCTTGTCAACACAGTTTGGCCATAAACATCGATTCCTTCGAAAACTCACAACTCGAATCGGACGTTCGCGAATATCAAGATGTGGATCAATCTCTACCTCGACCAAACTTGAAACATTTTATATGGGCTCGGAGAAGTTCTACAAAAAAGATAATAACTTCTACAAGATCATTGTCGGTGATTTCAACGCGAAGATCGGAACTAGAATGTCGACTGCGGCACTTCACATCGGAATTCATGGTTTACAGTGGAACGAACAAGGGGAGAGATTGCACGAGTTTATCTCGATAGAAATTATCCATGAAAACTCACCGTTTTAAAAGCCTTCTTCCCGGCACTGGACCTGGAAATCTCTCGGTGGAGAGACCATAACGAGATTGACCACATCATTGTCAAGAGAAGGTACTGCCTGACGGATGTCACTGCTGTTCCGAAGTTCTGCTTGGGATCAGACCGTCGTCTCCGGCGCGCCAAATTCTACTTTCCGCGGAATGATGAAGGACTCGTTAAGTTCAAGATTTATCTTCCCATGAATACCATCAATTGAGATCTATTTTCTTCGACATCCGGCTCATGGCGAGATACCGTGATGGACAAATCGACGAGGAATACAAACGGTTTGTACAACATCTCCACGATTGTGCCAAGGAAGCTCAGAATCTAAAAAGTACGAAAAGGCGTCTCATCGCGGAAACTTTGGAGGTGATAAGCCAACGTAGACGCGCACGAGCCACAGGCAACTACCGATTGACGTACGAGCTTGCGAAGCGATGCAGAAAAGTGAAAAAAGAAGACCTCAAAGACAGAAGAGTAGCAGTAATGGTTTGACGTCGTGGAGGCTGGAAGAAGTATACGCAACCCCCACCGAAGCTTCGTCAACTTCAAGACAAAAATGACCGCACTTGGTAGTCCTAACGGAACTATAACTGCTTCCCAAAGATCAATGAAAAAGGTCATCCACGACTTTAGATCTCTCTGCGAGCCACGTCTACCTTTTTCATACCATCTCAAACAGAACGAGTATGTTGCACCGTCCGTATTTCCTTCTGAGATCTTCATGCTATCATGTCGATGAAGAACCGTACAGCACCCGGTACCGAGAGGAATAAGCCAGAATTTCTGAAGAATCTTTCGCCGATTCTCATGACCTTGGCAAGGCCCTTTACGCGGTATTTGACAAAAGGCAAGGTTCCAAGACAACGGAATACCAGCAAGACCGTGTTGCTGTATAAGAAGGAGATCTCTGCTACATAATCACCTCAATCAAAGATAGGTGCAATAATGACTCGGTCGTCGATAGGTCGTTGACTTTGCTGGTTGAGAAAATACCACGGACCAGCTTGGAGGATTTGGAGGCTGAAAAAAAGATTATGAAGCATAGTGATCAGTGGGTTACCGGAGGCGAGCGAGAGCTTGCGCTTCCACGAGCGTTGCTCTCATTTAGAGAGCGGCAGGGGAAGTGTTAGATGTATTGAAGGTCGGCCAACGGAATTGTATCGAATGGGCAAACCCAGCCCTACACAATCTAGGCTTATAAAGGTTGTAATCCCATCCAAACACCATTGGCGGACAGCGCTCTCCAATGTACGCTTCAGGAATGGTGCTTTTCCTAATGTGTTCATAAGGAAGAGCATGACATCAGAGGAGAGAAAGCGCGCTTACGAGTTAAGGCGATTGGCTCGTGAGCGAAACCGCGATAAGGATGTCAAAGACGTCGTGTATCGCAATGAGCTAACAGATGTCTCCCAGCTTCCTCGTAGATTGGAAAACATGTAGGGCCGCATGTGCCTTTGATACCCTTCGTGCATTCCTACTGAACGCAAGAAGTATTGTCAACAAACCCAATCTCTTACGCGCATCTCTTTGTGAGACCAAACCCAATCTTTTATTTATAACTGAAACTTAGCCAAATGAATATATACTTGATTCGGAGATTGTCGGTGATTTACCGTATGTCATTATAGAAGTGATAGATGCAACCGCAGAGGCGATGGGATTTGTTGTTTGATAAAAGGACTGATACTATCTAGCAAGGTTGATTGCAGTTTCAAAATGTTATCGGATATTCCCGTTTTGAACATTTTTCATCCAAGTAGGCTCACGCGTTTACGATTCATCGCGATATACCGCCCACCAAATTCAGGGATGAATGATGATAAAAAGTTGATAGAAGATATGACTGCGTACGCGTTTGCGACTGAGCAAGACGAATCAATAATTCTTGGAGTTTCAATTTGCAGATAGAGCGGTTTACCATGAAAGCGTCAAATTTTGCCTCTTTTCTTTTTTTTGAAGTACTTTGATGATTGTGGTCTCCATCAATACACTTCTTATCCTACAATGAACACCGCCACCCTTGATTTTGTTCTCTCCACTATTGTTGAAATAATCAATGTACATGTTTTGCCACTGTTAGGATCCTCAAATCATGGAATAGTTTGCTTTGAAGTCTCTAATGCCACTTTTTCACGCATGCTTCCACTACCTGACTATCATCGAGTCGATTATACCGCACTAAACGACTATATCTCATGCATTGATTGGTTCTTTTTGTTTGACCAGTATGATTCTTGTTCAGACGTGTATAAGCGATTTTGTGATGCGATCTATTCAGCATTTGGCAAGTTCGTTTCCATGAGACTGCCCAATGTTGGCTCGACGCACTTCCCCTCCCATATAAGAGCCCTTAACATGCATAAATGCAGACTTTTTGATAAAATGCGAGATCCTTCTTCATAGTCTCCTGTACAAAAAGATGTGCTCGAATATTGACCATCTTGTGAAGAAATTCATAGCTGAATGTGAACGTCGACTTGCATCTAAAGCTTCACAGAGGTCTTTTCATGTATTTAAAAGCAAAGTTGAAACCCAACGTAAATCTGCCGACGCTTGAAGATCAATCAGAATCCTTTTTTATAGTGATGCTGATAAAGCTAAAGCGTTTGACAACTTCTCAAGCGTTTTTACCGCGGATAACAGCTCTGAAAATTATTTTGCTAATGGCTTGTACATTGTTCACGGTAGCTGTTCCAATGTATATTTTGAGCCGTCTGTAATGTTCAACTATTTGAGACGTTTGAAGCCATCCACTACAGAGACTTATGACGGTATTCCCCACTTTTTTACAAGAAATGTGATCATCTTTGGTTGCCCCATTGGCGTATTTGTTCAATATCTCCATGTTGCTTGGTGAGATGCCAGATCTTTGGAAGCATGCGCTAATAAGGCCTATTCCGAAAAACCCAAGGAGCAAAGCTGTTAAATGGCTTCCGTCCCATCAGCTTGTTACCAACACCTCGTAAAGTAATGGAGCGATCAGAGAAAAGTTATTGTCCTGGTTTAACAAAAACAACCTTATCCCCCCAGAGCAGCACGGTTTTATTGATGTGCCTCTACAACAACCAACCTCGTTGACTGCATTGATGATTGGAGTGTGGCTACAAATCAAAATCAAGAAGTATGTGTGCTCTACATCGATCTTCCGAAGGCCTTTGATAAAGTTAGCCATGCAAAGTTATTTGTAAAGCTTAAAATGGTAGGGATCAGTGTTGCACTGTTGCCATGGCTTACCTCTACAAAACCGCTTCATGATTGTCAAGGTTCGTGATGCATATTCGGATGCATACTGTTGCTCAAGCGGGAACCTCAAGGAGCGGTACTATCACCGCTACGTTTTCTCATATACACTCTAGAATTGCCAAGTCTTCTTAGAATTTCGCAGGATGTAAAAGTAAAAATGTTGCAGACGACATGAAGATCTATGCAACACATAAGCCTCATACCCGGCACAGGGTACAATCCGAATTGCGGCTATCTCTTACAAAAATGCAAGATTGGGCTACTCAATGGAACCCACCTTTAAATCAAAATAAAAGCTGCGTCTTACACCAAGGTAAACATGCTGCAGGCACATGTGAGGTAGGAGGTGGTGTTATTTCGGGATCGCGCTGCTCTGTCAAGGATTTGGGTGTCATCGTCAATTTTGTTAACGTGTTTAGCGATTGATAAAGCAGTTAGGCAAGCATACTCAATGATGTACAGACTTTTACAATGCCTTAAAAGTGACTTTCTGTGATGCTTGCGCGTCTTTATAAGGCACTACCCCCTCATCTTGAATACTGCTCACATGTTTGGAATCCTAACCGTAAGAAAGACATCAACAAGATAGAAAAAATACAGAGAACATTCACTAGTCTTTTATATCGGAGAACCTTTCCTGACTGTTCACCACCAAATCATGTTCGTCTCAAAGGGCTTAATCTTCAGATTCTCTTTCGGCGAAGAAGTCATTCTGATCCAACTTTTTGCTTTTAAGTTGTTAGAAAAGAAGTCAGACTGAAAACAAGCAAATATTGGGTCTTCATGCCTATCAGTGAAAGACGGGGATGGTTTCAATTTACATTATAGTAAAAGCAGAAATTACAGCTCATCGAAAATGTATCACAATATATTTTGTAGAACTGCAAGGTGGTTTTTAAACGGTTACCAAAAGAAGTGTATAGTGCATCAAGTTCTTATTCTTTTCGAGCAAAATTGAATAATGTGAACTTTCCATGATTTACTTCAAAGCTGACTGAAGTTCGTGATGATTCTCAAAGTGATAGTGGCTTACTGCATGAGACCAAGTGGCTAACGCTATCTTATCGCTAACATTTTAAGGAGCTTTGAGATTATCTTTCAGCAATGCTCGGGTGTTTGGGATCATGAGGCTTTAGTAGTCACTTGTCGTAAACATTTGGGCCTTGTGACTTTAGTTTAGGTTTCTGCATAGGTCGAGTGCGATTGTACGTCTATGTTTCCTCCACCGTTATTCAATGCCTGCTTTTATCTGCTGCAATGCATGATACTCTTGGCAGCAATGGTTTTCTGCGCTGGATTAGCCTTCGTCTCTGTCGATATTTCGAGTTGTGCCTTTGGCAACAATGGTTCCCTGCTAAAGATCAAATTATTGTCCCCACCGATATTTCGAATTGAAGTTTTCCTATTTCAACTTCTGCATCTCTTCTTTTCTTTGGCTTTATTAGATTTGGCATTTGATACATATAGTTTTCCCCATCAAGTTTTATCTGTTTGATTTAATCTCCATGGCTACACTGGTTGTAGGACACCTAGACAAAGTAGGCCCTCTTTTTTCTTAAGCCCTAGGTTGTCGGATTTTTAGTATACTTACACTTTGTCTAACGTTGGTTTGGGTCCCAACCCCTTTTTGTTGTTCCTCAGTGACAGCTTGTTAGGCTTGATTGTTTTGTATATTGCTATCTTCTCCATCGGAATTTTACTCTCTCCCTAAAAATTGGTTGAGCGAGCTTAGTCATACAATATCATACTTAGTCGGGCTGGCTTTGTCATCTATATCATACAGTACATTGCATAATTTCAATACCCGCTACCAAACTACTAGGCTGTTGCATAAGTTCTGTCCGATTTTTTTGCCTCATGTTTGAAGCAGCTGTTCTAAGAGAATTTCATCTCTAATTCGATATGGTTGGTATCATTGAAAAGTGCTTTCCTTGCGCTTTCTAAAGCATACCAGAATTCAATAAAATTCTTAGTGTACGGAGATCACAGGCCTAAAATCTCTAAGTGGCCGAGGTACGTTCTATCCCTAGAAATATGTCCTTGCGAGGATATCTCCACAATGCGCCCTTCAAGTCAGGTTCTTTCATTGGCTTCGGAATAAGGGTATGGAATGCTAGTATATGCAGAAGTTCGGTCCCATGAAGAATACGTCTTGCTAGTGAAATTTATCCTCGAACATAAATCTTTGGTATAGATGTTTTACAAGCAATAACTTTCTGCGAATAGAAGTAATCGACAAGCTCAAAGTTGGAGGTGCTAGGGCAAAACAAGAGCTGACAGGGCCCATCCACCAATTCCTTTTCGGCGCTCACCTCAGTTGTAAAATTTTCATAATTCGTAAATAGGCATGCACACATGTGCTGAAGCGAGGTCAAAAAGTGGCTAATTTTTTGTTCGGTCAAGAAAATCTCTCGGCAGCGCAAACCCTATGGGCTCTTTTATGTTGCATAATAATCTACGAAAATTTCTCTATCCATCCATTATTAGAAAAGATGCCTATCAATTTTCATAAGGGAGCGTTACCATGTCAAAAAAGACAGATTCGAAGAAAAACGCTGCGAAGTTTTTGCATTCTTGGTTCTTCCTTAACAAAGATTTGCGCAGATCTCAATATGCATTTTTTAGCCAAGGGACTGCTCAACACATAGAAACTAAGACCTTGGAAAAAAGTTGACTCTGAAAGAAGTTATGACATTTTAAACTCAAAAATTCAAATCGGACAGAACTTATGCAACAGCCTAGTATAGTTGCTTATTGAATGATCTAAGAGCACTTGTGCTGCAAGCAGGGGGCATAAGGCAGACTCCATCGAGGTTCTTCGCCTATGACATGATTCCGTACATGGCCTAAACAAGCTTATTTCCTTTTTCTCTACAGAACCATTCGGGGGCTAGACTTAAGTTGAGTCAGTGGATTTTTTCTTGCGTTGCTGTATTCCTTATTGAATGTATCTTGAGTTTTTCATTGATTGTGACCATGTGGCATTTTGTATCAAATAAATACATACAATAAACAAAAAAAGACATAGGCAAGTATCGCCCTATCTGCCTGTTGTCTGTAGTGTGCAAACTCTTTACGCGATTCATCCTCAACAGGGTCTGAAGAGAGTTAGACGAAGGACAACCGTGCGGGCAAGCTATGTTTCGAAGGATTCAGCATGATAGACCACATACATACGGTGTCAAGGCTCATTGAAGTGTCGCAAGAGTATAAGATGCTGCTCTACCTCATTTTCATCGACGAAGAAGGCCTTTAACTTGGTGGAGACTGAAGTCGTCATCGAAGCTTTAAGCAATCAAAGTATCCCTACTCATTACATCAAGATAATTCGTGAGCTGTATAATGATTTCACAACCAGCATCACCCCATTCTAGAAGGACATCATCATCGAAGTGAAGAAAATGTGCGACAAGGCGATACTACATCGCCGAAACTATTCAGTGCTGCTCTGGAGAACTTCATGCGTACCTTGAAATGGGACAACAAGGGAGTGAAAATTGACGGCCGGCAACTACACCACCTTCGCTTTGCTAATGACATCTTATTATTAAAACACCAAGCATCACGGCGGAACAAATTTTGGCCGAGTTTGACGAAGTGTATGGAATGATCGATCTACGGCTGAGTCTAATGAAGACGATCATGGGGAACGGACGAGTGCCTAATGCTCCTTTCATCACCGAATGCTCAAGCTGCACCTATCCAGGTCGTGAACTCAATACGATGAACGATCTAGCTCCGAAGCAAAAACGAGCATGATAAAAGAGAATGGAGGACGTAGTGAAGAAGACCAAGAACATCCAGCTTCGCGCCCACCTTTTCAACTCGACGGTTCTTCCTGCTTTAGGTACGCTTCAGAATGGACAGTGAGGAAGGAGGATAAACACGCCGTTAGCGTCATCGAACGTGCTGTTGAGAGAGTGATGCTAGAGGTGAACCGACTTACGCAAGTGAGGCAAGGAATACGAAGTTCCACCCTACGTCAACGATCGAAAATCAGGGATGCTGCCGCATACGCCAAACAGAATATAAACAGATGGGCCGGACACGTGGTGCGTTTTGACGACAACTGGGACGAGAACTTCAACAGATTGGATACCATTGGAACTCAAACGCGAACGAGGAAGACCGCCGACGCGATGGTCAGATTTGTTCACGAAGTCCTCTAATGAAGTCCTTCAAAGCTTTTTACGTGTTCCTGGTGGGATACGTAAACATTGGCCAACAATCGCCGAAACAGAGACGAATGGAGCATCACTGGTCGCCCGATCGTGTAACAGAATGATCAACGGGAATACAGGTGACACATTTAAATGGTGGGCGTAAGCAATTGAACTTTTCAAATATTTTTTTTTCGCACATACTAAGAAATTTATTCAATGCTTATCTATAGAAACTTTTTTCTTCTCCTGATAGCGTCATTTTCAAACGTAGACTCAAAAAACTGACTTAACTGATTTATAGTGCTGCCTTTTGCCTAATGAATCCTTACGATCGCTGCCATGGTCCGCATGTTGCTTGAGCTTGCTCCAGTACTATGCAATTGACTAACCCCAAAACTCCTATTTATAGCGCAGAAGGTTTTTACTCAGTGACAGCCCCTGGGTACTATGCTTGTGATCATTGAAGCTTTGAGTGATTTCACACAATATTGGTTGGCCATCATGCCTCGTTGTTCTTATTCTCTTTGGCTACACTGTAGAGCTCAGCAGGGAGTGGTCAGAACTTAATCCAGCCATTTCAAAATTATACATTACAATAATTACAAAGCTATACATTATAGGATTCGCCTAGTAAGGCCTCGGACAGAGTTCACGCAATTTTATTGCCGCGATTTTCATTCATTTTCATTTTACATTCAGATTCGCGCTGAAAAATTATCACGACCGATGCAAGCTGAACGGCATGCGATGAACCTGTAACAATTATCTTGTCGCGACTGAATCGCGACGATGAAATCGCGTGAACTGTGTCCGAGGCCAAAGGCTGATAACAGATATATGTTTATTATCTGCCAAAGGACTATCTGGAAGGAGTTGTGAGTGTTTGAATGTGCGATTTGTCAATTGTTCTGCGGCGCATGTTCCATAAAATACGTTCCAACACATTATTTTGGTTTCTAAGAATGTATTTCTTCCTCGTAATCAAGTAAACCATAGCCACCCTAAATCCGCGCCATCAGGCTGCTTTTAAAGGAAATATATTTGTCAAACTTTGAACATTTTGTGACCGCCCATAACTCTTCCAAATAATCGTTTAGCAGATAGTTGACATAAAGGGTGTCCCAAAAGTAAGTACACACTTTTAAATTGTTGATATCTCTCTTCCTGTGTTTTTTCCCGCCAAGCATCATTCTGTAAAGGAGGCTTCAATTTAGATTCACAGTATTGAGCGAATCACTGATCGCTCTTCGTTACTGTAGGATTAGTGTAAGAATTCGACAAGAATTTTAGGCCATTGGAAGCCATACTCTGCCTCGGAACAGAACCAAACAAACTGAAAACTCTTATACTACGAAATTGAATTCGTAATTTCGAATATGAATTTATCACTTTACTTTGATGCTTCTTTCCGAAGTTATCCCAGGTAAACCGTAATTTCGAATTCCCATTATTTGTCAAAAATGTGATTGAACCGTCAAAAAAGCTCAAAACACTCGTATAATGTTGTATAGTGGAATCAGCGTGTGCGAAAACCCTAGCACACTATTTTTCAGCTTTTTTGAAAAAATTTTGTCAGATGGCATATTTCACAATGGTTCCACATGCTGAAAGTTCTTATCGTAATCCCACAATCACGAAGAGCGATCGGTTACACGATCGACATCGTGAATCTGAGTTGAAGCCTCCTCTACAGAATGGTACTTAATTGGCCAAAAAAGGCCCATTGGGAAGAGAGATATTGACGATTGAAAAGTATCTGCTTACTTTTGGGACACTCTGTATATCCGAAAACAGCGTTTCAAAGCGAGTTCGATGATCTACAGCTTCTTTGAAATGGCTAGGTTAACTTCTGATCATTTCTCGTTAGCTTCAGCCGTCTGATTCTGGCTTTCGGCAATACTTCGTCCAAACGTTTGTTTGGGTATGGTTCACCTCCGCTGTTATTTGGGCATAACAGCAGAGATGAACCGGACCTTTTTTAGGCTTAATCGACTTTTGCATATGCATCTTCTCCCGAAATTCTGCCTTCCCAAATTGGTGTTTCGGCGGATTTTGTCAATACACCCGTTTCTTCCATACACAGTTGAAAGTACGATAACTTCTGCTGCGAGCAGGGGGTATGAGACAGACTCCATTAAGCTTTCAAACTGGTATATGATTTCATACATGTTTCAACAAACTTAGTTCTCTTCCACGTTCAAAAGCAGGTCCGGGCAGATTTGAGAGCAGACAATGTCAACAGTTTACTGAGCGCTGTCCATGCCAAAATATCATTTCTAACGCGAAAAAATCGCTTCAGGAGACTGAACGGATACCCCTCAGTTTTACCCAAGCAGGAAATCATAGCGTGACGCGCAGCCGCACCCATTGACAGCGTCGCAACGGCCGTTCCAGAACGATTTTCTGCTTCGGTAAGGAGAGACGTACATGTTTAGACTTCTGAAGCGATTTTCTCGCTTCAAACGCAACATTTTGCAGTCGCGACTTTGCTATGGTTTGCATGAGCAGCCCGCCCAGTAAACTGTGCCTTTAAACTATCCGGGAGCTGGGCTGGGGTGACTCAGTGGATATTTTACTGTGTTTTTGTTACTGTTTTGTTCGTGCTTTTCTTAAGTTTTTGCGTATTGGCACAGCTTATGCGTATTAAATAAGATAAAAAATGAAACAAACTTTCAGATCGCATCAATCACGTTGTGAATGAACCACATTCTGTTCTTATTCACAATCCTTCGCAAAGTGCACGAGCCTGCAACTTTGGAACGCCTTCATAAGGCTTATGTGTTGGCACACCTTTAGTACGGCCTTATAATTCATAGTCAATTTTTGAAGCACATAGTAAAATATGAAGTAGAGCAAACTTTTACACGCATTCTTTTCTTGCGGTGTGGGCAGCGCCCGGCAGGAGGTGGCATTTCAGAATTCTGAAAACGATATCCCTTTTGAACCCAAAATTTCTTACGACTTCCCCTTTGACCCTATTTTTGACCCCCGTAAGTCCCTGACAAACAGATATACACAAGTAATAAGATGGGCGGCCTCAGCGCTTATTATAGTAGTACTACCTGGCTTTTCTGGTGCAGCCCGGGTCATCGTTTGAGGGGATGGCCAAAAACCACACTTTGTCCTTCTACCTTCCCGTCCTTTTGGGCCATATTCTCCACCCCTTTTCTGCAGTATCAATACTGCACTGTAGCCCTCCCCCTTACCCTCCTGCACGAGCTTACCCCAGAAAGGCTTATTGGAGTAACTGCACCTTCTAATTTTAAAGTGGAAATGAATTTCACTGCATTGTTCACACCAAAATATGAAAGCAGTTTGTTAGCGGCTGGTAAGTGTTCACTTTCCTTGCAAGGTGCCAAAAATCATTGAATCGATAGAAGAATTCCACGAATTGCTTCGAAGGGTAGCTTAAAACCATCTACCGAGGCCGAAAAAATATGTTTTCAACGTTTCAGCTCAATGGGTTCATCTGCAAAGGAATTTATAGAAAAACATAGGGTCAAGATTTGCACAAACCTTGACGTTTATATATCTAAGATACTACTCATTTATTAGTCAGCTGCGAAACTTTACAATTTACAATAACCGATTGCGATTGGAGCGCGCTTTCCGAGGCCGATCATAACGCTGTGAACCCTATTTGGGGCTGTATCGAAGCGGTGCCGTGGTGGTTTTGGAAGCGGATTTGAACATATGATACTCTCGACCTAGTCCACATTTATGTAAAGAAATCCGGGAAATTATGTGAAGGGAAGCAGGGAGCCACTCCAGGTTGCTTCCAGGTGGCGCGGGAGCCACCTAATTTCGAAAAACACTACCATTTTTTGAATTCACGTAAGTTTCTCATAATTCTTCATACTTTTTTGTGCTCATGGTCCTCCAACTATACAGCAAATTTGGTGCCATATCGTTACTTGTGCGTTGAAAACGAGCCTATTTTGTTATTTTCCTCTTACAAGAATTGCGATTTGAATTCCCGCTTGCGGGCAGGCTAGCGATCGGAGCACAGAATCTTCACATTTTGGATAAGTTCGTAGGACAGTCGCATCAACAAGGAATGATGAACAACGAATGATATGTGCATTGTTTATAGGTAAACAAAGGGGAAGTCGTATTTTGGGGTCCGGGGCTCGCCCCGAACCCCAAAATACGACTTCCCCTTGCTTTTTCGGGCCAAAAACGATATCCAACTTGAAAGCGCCACCCCCGCCGGGCCCGGGTGTGAGAAAACATTTGAACCTAGTGGGACATGTAGCGGTGCAAAAATCGCCTTCAATCCTTAGCAAAGTCTAGAATTTTCTTTCCGTCTTGTGCGTAATGATTTGGGTTTGATGTGAGCAAACACAATCTTTAGACCAGTTTGTAGGATGGATGGGTTTATTATTCATAATCCTTGCATTGGAAGAAGTGTTTCTTCCTGTTATTCAACGATCATTTGTATGGAACTTAAATGGTCAACAAACAGCCTCTTATTTCATCAGCTTGGAGCGTAGTCTCCTTCAGCACAATATAGATGCAGGGATTCGTCGCAGGTCAAAGAATCAAAAAGATACTTTTTTCCTCATTTAGTTTTTTTTTTCAAAATGCCAACTTTTTTCCTTTCGCTTCCACTGGTCGCTCAGGGTAATAACGCTGATGTCTGTGCTTACTAACATGTCGCTCAATGTTTTGATGCTTGTTACTATGTTTTGCAAGCCTTTTTCTCAGTTGACCGCTTTTGCAACACTTCTCAAAGTAATTTCCTATTCCGTGCAAAATTAGATCATTCTTGACATCTGCTTTTGCTTGATCCCATTACAAAGTATACAGGGCCAGACTGTTAGGTTGGTGGTAACTAACTTGGACCAGTCAAGTATTAAACGCTCCCACTTTAAGTTATTCTCAAGCGGCAGCAAACCCCAATGCCAATCATCTGCATTTCCATAGCTTTCAGATGTGTTTCTATTACTCAAGCAGATCATTTGGGTGGAGGACCATATGTCGCCGAATTTGGAAGAGTCCCGCGTGGATTCCCTGCAAGAACGCATGTCCGCACATCTACAAGAGTGCGTATTTGTCTCAAATGACCGCGGGACCGCCCTTTTTCTGCGACATATAGTCCTCTACCCGATCATTTGCGGTCGTAGTGAACTTTGCACGTATTGGAGTGGGGAAGGGATAATGCTTTTCATGACATGGCATTTGTTATCGCATTATAAGGCCACTATGAATGCATGTATAGGGTGCGGAAATGGCTGTCCCTCCAGCTTGGCTTCTGTAGCTCAAACATAAAGCAAATCTGTAGTTTTGATTCCCATACAGGCGAGTTCCTTGAGATTAGGTAAAAGCAAGCTTGCTTTGAAACTCTTTCCTTCTGCCCGTTTGAGTGATAACGCATGACCTCTTCTCCAATATTCTATACCCACTGTAGATAAATAGATTGGCGGTTCTTGTCTTGGCCAAAAAAAGGAAAATTTGATCACACGCAAATCGCAAAAATTCTTGAAAAAAGGCGAGTTAGGACTGCGATTTCTCAATGAATTGGGTCCAAACTATGATTCCAAACTCCAGATTTCGGCAAAAAGGATAGGAATGATGAAAAGAGCATTGGGCTTTGTCTACATCACAATTCTTAGCGATAAACGATTGTACCTAGGCTCTCTGCCACGTTTTCCGATCGCACTCTGTTGCTCCACAGCCACTTTCTCGCTAAAAAATTCACAGTTTTTCTCCTAATGCAACTGCTGATTAGCTACTTTCAGAATATCTCGGGATCCACTACCACGTTCCTTGAGCAGTGAAGGATTTCTCAAGTTCGCGTAACAAACAAAAAAATTTCCCAAAAATCTTCACACTTCTTCACATTTGTGAGGGGGAGTTGCAAGATTTGATATGAGATGTGCTGCAAAAGGGATCCGCCGCCGGGTGAAATTGTAAAATTTTGAAGCCAGCTTTTGCAAAATGCCAGAATTATTTACATCTTGGGAATTATGTCAAATTTACCAGAAAAATCTGTGAATCACGCCGATTTTTTAACTTTATTTCGAGGGACATTACTTTTTTTCCGCACTCTGTACAACATGATTTTGAACAAAAAAAAAACTAAATTTGCAAAAGATGGACAGCATTGCTCGACTAATTGAATTGAATCCTCCCATGTCTTTTTGCACTTGCACAACGGTTCGCAAAAAAATTTTTACGAACTGTGAACACCCATCTCAGCATGCAGCGTCATTCTAGGATACTGCATTCTTCCAGAACATCCAAAAGAAATGCGAATTGCATACAAAGGTATTTACACCGCAAGTAATACATCACCACTTAATTATCAAAAGAGTAATGCTTTTTGATTGCAAGAAAAGTAAAAATACAGTTATCGCGTTGTACTTAGCAAAAACTGAGTTGTACATGCAGTTATCACTGAGTTATTTGTAAGCTGATCTAGTTGGTCAGTTTATTTTGTTTTCTGTTTTGCTATTTCAGCATCTTATTCTATGCTATCTCTTATTATTTGTCACGTGTCGATCTCTTAATTTGATCTCAAATTCCCAGGCTTGATGACTCATATTATCTCGTACCAGTGGCGTACCGAGAGAGGGGGGGGGGGAGGCGCCCCCCCTCCCGAGAATGGGTCGCGAAATTTTTGAAAGTTACTTATATGTGTTATAAAAATGTGCAAGTGACTTGTTTATTTTTGTAAATAATTAAAATAATTTTTGAAAATTTCTAAAAATTCTAATTAGCCTTGTAAAAAAAAATTTTTCGGGAGCGTGGCGTCAGCCACGCCCCCTTTTTCCAGATTTTAAGGGTCGGAGACCCGCAAATGTTCTTAGAAGCACCCCAAAAAATTTTTCGGAATGCGTGGCTAACGCCACGCACCTTCATTCGAAAAAATTTTTTGTCGCCCCCCCCCCGAGCGGAAATCCTGGGTACGCCACTGTCTCGTACCATTCGTTGCTGAAAGCGCGCCTATTTTGCTCAAAGTCAGTATTGTTCTCGTTGCCAATAAACAGTCGGTATATGATAGTGTTCCAGTGAGACGCGGTACTATCCGCGCAAACCTAAGCGATTCAAGCCGCTGAGCATCACAGTAAACGCATATTCCATTATCTTCTACATTAAGTTAATCATCGTTAGGGACTCTAATTAACCTAGTGTAAAGTTCAAGGGTTTGATTAGCTTCTTGAGACACAAAAGCTCTTGATAGCTCAAATTCTTCCTGAACTTAGCGAAGTTTCTACCGTGATCTTACAGTAATGAAAGTTTGGTAATTTTTTCCATAATGAAAAATTCAAAACGAGCTCGAATGGTTTCCAAGGTTGGCTAAAATATCGCTGGGACGAGCGATAAAAACGATCGAGCAATGTTTACATTGAGACATCAAGTGATCTTCAACTCACGCAAAATAGCTGTAAGGAGTTCGAAAACAAGCGTTTGTAATATAAAGAGCGCTCAGAGAATTAGTTTGACTAATGAGCCTACCAGACTGAACATATCCTTGGCTTTGGGCAGGAGTGGGCCAGTCCCTACTTCGCTGGGCACCATCCCTCTGGCTAGCTGCGAACGTTTGTCATTTATCAGCGTGAGTATTTGACGAGTTTCATTCCATAAAAATCCGCCATCTGCGCAAGCAGGACCTAAAAACGCGATCAACAATCTTAATATGTAACTGTACTTCACTGGCACATGATGACCACACCTTGGCATGTTGTGACAGACAAACGAATCTGCAAAGAGGTTAGACATCAATCACGATGACTTAATTGAAACATTAACAGAAAATTTACCACAGCTGCGATGAGAAGGATTCGCTTCATGATGTGATACAATGAACAGCGCCGCCCCCTTTTATGCGGCTCAACAAGCACAAAGCACGGGGGCGGAACTGTATTTTGGTATCACGACATAAACGCATCGGAAATATTAAGTTGTCCCGAAAGTTTTGTCCGTTTTTTTAATCGCTCACCAAAACTCAAGAACTACAATCCTTGTACTACTTAGGTACCGTTTAATTTAGATTTCTATCCTTTTTCTACAGTTGTATTTGCTCTTCAATGTACCCTGTCTTTGCAATGTATCGCCATGGATTTTGAACAGCTCCACAGCAACGCCAAACCTTTCCTGGATTTGAAAAATTTTTATCCTAGTGTTTTCAAGGAGCGCTGGTGAGTTTATGTAGAGCAAACGTTTAGCTACATTGTTCCCATTTTAGACTATACGAGCCACGTTTACCAAGTCCGTTATAATTATTTATTTAATATTAGGGTGTCTCATAATTCTTACCGTTTTTGCCCTATACTTCAGGATTTCTCGAGGACTGGGGCACCTACAAAGGATACAAATACATGGTCGTACTTCTGTATGTATGAGCTATATGATCACACGCGTGGGAGGAGCTCAGGACGTATAGGGACGGAGTTTCTCATTCTACCTCATTCATTTTTTTCTTAATTTTTAGCCATGGGAAAAATTCGGAGACTGTACAGCTGAATGTGCAATGTGTCAAGCATATGCTAGGATAAGTGGGGAACTTTTTGGATTTTTTGGGGCTGAGATACGATTTTTGAAAGAAAAGTTCGTTTTCGGCTACTGTCAAATTTCGACTCAAAATTTGACGTGGGATATGATTTGTGCGGACTTTTGATAGCCATCTTGTAGAGCTTGCTTTGCCCTATCGAATGATTACTCAAGCCACATCAGATGAAGGAAAGATACAAAGAAACGACAGTTGCAATAAAAACGGTGAAAATTATGAGACACCCTAATAGAAACCGCGGCTGTTTGATTTTTACCATGTAAAAAAAACCGCAATTTTCAAAAATTTGCTTTTTCAAAGCAAATCAAATTTGGTTGTGTTGCTAAATGCCTAATAAGAATCATTTTTCAATTCGCAGAAACTTCAGAAGCTTTCGTGTATCTGCTGAAGTTGCGTGTTTCCTGACGTTGCCAAAAATCGAGACCTCTGAAGAAATAATTTTTTGAAGCTAAAAACAGCTGATTAAAAGAACCTAAAAATCAGCTTGTAATCAGAGAATTGCTCTATTTACATACTTAAAGGCAGTGCATCGGCAAAATCCAACAACTCAGGATTTCAACGCCGTAGGTTCCTTATCGCCTAAGTATGAAAACAGTGCAATCCCTGTTGCACAGCATGCTTTTGCCGAGAAAATCGCTTTCATTTACACGCGCAGGCCAGTCCTACACGCGTCTGGACGAGTTGGCAACTTCCTTCTCATTATTGGAGGCTGCCCGCCGCAATGCTTTAACCATTGGGTCCTGCAACGATTCAACGTCATCAGCGTTGCTTCACTCGTCCAATTCCAAAAAGAAGGGCATTGAAAAACGCTCGTTTTCGCCGTTTTCAAGCTCTCAAAAGTGCATTTTCGGAAACAGCGTATTGAATAACCTCAGGTAAGCGAAAATTTCACTAGGTTGAGATTTGTCGAGCCACTGCCTTTAAGCCTTTCTGAAACTTTGGAATTTTTCAAAAATTAGCCGCTTTGCGCAGATAAAATTGGCGGGTGGAGAATTTTGGCAGATATCAAAAAAGCATACGAGATTGTGGCTGTAAAATGTATCCAAAGGAAAGAGAAGGAAAAGCTGCATCGAATGCATGTTGAAACTCATTTAGGTCTTTATTGTGCGTGGTTTTATAGTGGTTTGAAAAAACCGACAAAACTTTCGGGACAACCTAATAATTTCTTTGATTATAGCAGCCCTCTGGAGTTCAATGTAAGAGTTAGTCCCTTCATTTCCACGGAAAGTGTTACAGAATCATGCGGATATAAGATGTCACACAAAAGTTCAAAAAGCATGCCGTAAGTGGAAATTCAAACTTTCTCAAAAAGGTAATTAAGCGAGTTATAGTGAGACGGATACACGTATAGGATCAATAATTGAAATATCCAGGTACACCCAAACCAACCCTGTGCATATATACACGAAAAGGATATGATATACATTCGAATCATAACAAACAAAACTCGGATTCTTGATAGCTAAACTAAAAACTCTACTTGAATTGCTCTTTCCAACGGTACCATACATACACACAAAAACGGATTCGTGACAATTCTACAAACCACTAAAAACGACCAAACTCATCTTTTAGCCAACCTAATACCTAGCAAAGAGCTTATGTCAGCTTTTCTTTCCCTTCTTAGCTCCGGTTATCAGGTTCAAAACTTAGCATGAGATGCGTGATAAATATTTAGCCCTCAACAGATGAATTAATCCTGCTTTCACTAGATAATGGCTCTTTGGAAGTATTTTTGAAAGTTGCAGCTTACATAAAAACAATTTTTCTAGTCTCAGAGAGCTCATATCTTAGTTTCCACCCAGGAACGATATTCAGTCTGCTTGCCAGTTACTTGTGCATAGTTAGGTTTCTATATGAATATTTACGTTTACTTCGCCTTTTAATTCATGAGGTCCCGTTATGAGATGAGATGCGAACTTCTGCGAGCTTCGAACTTAGAACTTTTCTATGGGATGGGTGCAGTGACGTCTCAACAACAAAATAGCGGGTCCATATTCTACGACAGCATTTCTCATAGTGCTACCAGAGCAAACGAAATTGAAAAGAGATAAGAAGATTAAGGTTGTATTTTTGAGATGGGATTTGAATTTTATAATTGTTGACTATCGCACGATAACGTGAAAAGATCTCTGAGTAGCATTCTTATCCTTGCATTAGTTCTGATAGGAGTAATGGCAAAATGGATTTTCAGATTAGAATGTACTTCAAACTATTTAACAAAACCGATATTTTACGTCACTACCTTGAATTTATCAATTTTATGGAACACAAGCGTGTGCAATAGGCAGATACTCCGTAAAAGAGTTTATTGACAGACACTCTATATTTGAAAAGTAGTCTACTTAAATGAAGAAAAATTTAGAATTTTTAACACGTTTCGGACCGCGAAACCGCGAGCGGAGAAAAAGAGGGTACTTTCAGCCGTTGGCCCAGAAAGGGACCTTAATTCGTATACTGCATGCTACATCTGTAATCAGCATGTCAAATAAGATTCATACTCCAAGTTCTGAGTGAATTCGAAGTGTTTGAATTTTGTCACTTGAGAAGGACTTCTGTGCTTTCCTGAAAGATAGGAACAAGAACTCAGTTCCTAACTGTATTTAAAAGTATCTATGTTGTACACGATACACATCTTATTGGAACTACAGTTTTTCTCTTTGAATTCGGAGCAAAGAAAAGTTGCGACGTCGCACGCGTCGTTCGCGTTGCCGCACTTCTTTGCAACTGTTGTTCGAACTGTCCTCATATCTTCTAAACAAATATCGGTGGCACAGCCTTACAGAGTCATGTGAAAAGGAGGAGCTTAGGCCTTTGACTTGATAACCTTGAACAAGAAGAAAACCTCCTGCAAACACTAAAAAGATCCTTGAAAGGCGCGTGCTGCACCATGTGCAGCACCGGTCCGAAACGTGTTAACACTGATTTTATTTCTATGTTAACCGCGACCTGTGCTACTTTCTAACATTACCAGGAAATTCAGTCTTCCACATTTTCTAGGCCATCATGCAAGCAGCATTCTTGATCATTAGTTTTTTGATTTAGGTCCATTGTGCCTCGATTTTCATCGCTAAAGGCAGCGGACCGACTTATCTAAAACATTTTCAGATAACAAAATGTTATGTGCAAATGATGATAATGTCATAAAGACGAAAGATTCGATTCTGTGTAAAAAAAATATCATTTTGACCAGTGGATATATTTATTGACACACATATGAATACATGAGCGACTATGCCGCTTGAAATGATGACATTAGAAAAAATATAACATTAATGGATCTAGATAATGAATAGCAAACGTGCCGAACATGGCTTTGCGATTTGTTATCAGGAAGCAAACTTGTAAAAAACGTTCCAAATCTTTTCGTCAAACACTAACATTCGATGGTGATATGAGGAGTACCATGTTTAATTCTAACATCAAGACTTTAAGGCTAGAGATAGCTCGTCCGAGCTGAATCAGACATCGCAAAATCTCTTTTTTTGCCACGGTCGGTCAAGTTTTGGGACGCGGGCGAGCCGCGAGCGGTCCCCTTTGAACATTTGTACGTTCTATTCACATTTCTGAGCGCATGACATTTTTTAATGATCATTTTTCGATCAGCAAGAAGTCAACTTTTGATCGAATTTCTACGAAGTTCTTGTGGCCGGTGAAAAACATACGAATTATTCCATTTCCAATCTCACATATTATTTGACAAAGCTGACATTCAACATAAATTTTATTTGATATACCAACTGCTTGAGAGTTAATGTATTGCATAAAATTGGGGGAGGAGTGGCTAGGGGTATAAGGTGTAGCTATGACCCGATAAGACACAAGTTCGATACCCATCCCTGGGCCAACCAAGCCCTCTACCGTCCGCGGCCGGTAAATTGGTACCAGATCTGGGAGGATCAGAGCACTGACTTGGTAAACGGCTGGCCTCCTCAAGTCGCTGTAATAGGGCACGCGTACAATTGCCTCTTCGACTATGAAGTAGTGTGCGTCCGGCGTATGCCCGCTGACGGCAACTGAAGGATCCTTTACCCTTTCTATCCTTTGCATGAAATTTTCAAGTTTTCCACAACTTTTGCTTGCTTTAAAGGAGAAATCTATGTAATTTTGGAGCGTCCTTTTTTCTTATGTCAACCTTACTTGATTTGGTTTCTTGTCTAAAATGGGTCATTCCAGACAAAAACCCTCAAGCAAGCATGTTTATCTCACACTTTTTTTAAAAGTAAACGCCAGAAGAGTCATCTCCATAAAAGCATAATCAAAGTCACTAAATGCAGAACAGATCTGCTTTCATCTGCCATCAGAGCTGAAAATTCCAAGTTTGAAGCGGGCGGTCTCTACGCTCATACGTTGACGTACAAAAACTTGTCAAGGTTCAAGAAGATGGAATCAGAAAAATAGCTGAGAAAATTCGAAGTGTGCGCGCAATAGTAGGTCTTTTTATTTGACAAAAAAAGCTAAGTGAAAATGAAAACGAAGTTTTCAGATACTCTCCGTTTCGTCCCTTTCCATAGACAAACTTTTCAATTTCTAGACCCTCTCCGAGACTTCTTATTGAGATGAAAGGATCTAATATGTTTCTGGGATGTTATCCTCGCCCTATCTTCAATTTCGAACGATCCACAAAACGATTGTGCTGCAAAGCCGAGCACTCCTCGAGGTGCTTGTTCACCAGAAATTCAAAGGCAATGTCTCACCAGAATCGGGTTGTCACATTTTCTGCATATTACAAGCCTTTGCAACCCTGCTTAACCCTTCTGGTTTCAGTTCGCCCACACTTCCTAAAAACCCTGCTTCCTTAAGGTCTGCGGATGCTAGAAACTCTTAGACTACTGGCCCTTAAAGAGAGCAAAATAAACGATGGTGGTTTTCTATCAGCAAAACGATACAGCAAGCAGAGAGCAGCAAGACCCTGTGTTGGATGCTCACTCAGAAGAAGAAGAAGTAATCGGGTTGAGTGTCTTCGGCCACGCCTATCCCGGCGTGACCCTAAGGTAGCCGGGTTGGGGGGGGGGGGGGCAGGAGGGTGGTATCATCAGCACCATGGTAGCTCCCGTAGAGGCAAACTGGACGAGATGTGCCTTCCTACTCCAGCCTGCGCCGATTTAGGCAGGTCGTAGAAGGATGTCGCCTAGAAGACGTGTTGAAACACGAAAAGGGAAACTTGCGAGTCGGCCAACGCGAAATTCCCAATTCCAAATCGCCCTTTGCGGGCCATTTCGAGTGCGGTTCTCTCGTGCTGGAAGGGGCCGAATCGAGCTGGACTGGGCAATGGCTTATGAAGGGTTGCTTTGACACAATCTGTGGAGACCCGCACTACTTTGATTCTGCACAAAGACAAAAACAGCTTTCGAAACAAACTCCAAGGCTTCGCTAGCGAAAGATGATAAGGACAAAACAACCATTCAATGTCAGTAGCAGATATAATCCTGATAATATTTCGCATATCGATACTGGTGGAGAATGCAATGCCTAACGCCACATGCACAATTTTACCTTTAGTAGTAGCGCTCACCATTCAAAATTCTTGAAACTCAAAGCCTATACATTCTGGGACAATAAACAAGGTTCATACACAATGATTAATAACTTGCACATTTCTGAGTGTAAAGTATCTAAAGGGGAATTTCAGGAGTTGGCTTTCTTTTTGTAAATAGATAAACTATGTACGTTTGAAGCTGAAAATAAGCGAATTACAACACGTAATAATAACGGCATTCACATGGACATTTTGGGAACAAATAAAGGCATATGAAGACCACCGAATGAGATCAAAGGTTCCAAAACAAGATAAAAACACTGATACAGAATTTGGTAACACAACCACAATTATGAAGGCTTAAAAATTCTGAAGGAAAGTTGATACTGTACATGAAGAATGAAAAAAATTGGTTGATTGGGGTTTAGTAGACTTCACTAGTGTTCCCGTCCTCTGAGCCAGAGTGAACCTACAAAAGTTGGATGAGTTATATATTTGCGTGCATTTGCAGCCCATCCTTCACCAAAAGCATAGTAGAATTTCATTCAAGTGCTAAAAACATAATAGCTCACCTCTTCATTCTGTTCTGCTTCTGTTTCTGAACATGATGAACTGCTACGATCATCTCCCGAAAAAACAATCTCTTCTCCCTAAATTGATTATGTAGAGCTGGTAAACACGACATGCGATTTTCTTACATTTATATCACGCGATTTCAGCAATCCTATTTCAAATGCATCCTGACAGTTGATTCCAACAAGTTTTGCTTGAATTGATCGCATCCATTGCTCGTTAGTCACTCGAAAATCCGGCACGAGTTTCAGAAGAACGTTGGACCGATTCGCCTGCAATTTGTCATTTGACCTTGAAATTTACGCGAGCCCAACAAACCCTCATTCATCCAAACATTCAAAATTATGAATCGCGAGTTTAAAATACAAAATAATCTAGTGCCCCCACAATGGTCGGTCGCCTCATCGTGGCGTGGGGGTGACACTGGGTGTCGAACTGCGATGCACAGCCGAGTGTATACTCTGGTAGGGCCTCCCAAGCTGTGAAGGAGTTCGACGTTTCCGGTTTCGGCCGGATGCCTAGCTAAGAACTGGCCGCGCCAGATTCTCCGCCGTCTGGCTTCTTCTGGTCGCTAGGCGGTCCCTCCCCGCTCCAAGCCCGGGGTCAGCGATCACCCCGTGAAAATCAAGAGTAGGCCTAGTAAGCCACCTCTTGTAGGGGAACAAATTTTATTACTCAGACAGCAAGAAGATTTAGAAAAAACCCTGTACATCGGATCCCGCCTACGGCGCCGGGTGGTAGCAAGAACGATGTCAGGGTACTCAGGGCGCCTTTCGGATTGGACAAAAACGACACGTCTGCCCGGACGACACGCCATGGAGACTGCCTCATGCTCTGCACTTACAACGCCAGGACAGTCTCCACAAACGCCGACCTCCACGCTCTTCTCGACGCTGCAGAGCACATCAACTACCACATCATTGCTCTGCAGGAAACGAAGTCCAGGAAGAAGGACGTGCGACAGATGAGTGATGGGACCCTCATCATTCGTGGTGAAAAGGTTCCATCACGAAACGTGGGAGGCGTCGGCTTTGTCGTCCACCCATCTATCGTCCATCTTGTCGATTCGCACGAGATCCTATCACCTCGACTAGGCATCCTACGACTACGACCTCCACATCAGAAGACCATCAGCATCATCAACTGCTATTCTCCAACATCAGCAGCTGACGAATCAGAACTAGATGCTTTCTACGAAGATGTGGAGGAGGTCGTCCGCAACGAGAAGTCCTTTTATAAGTTTGTTGTGGGCGACTTCAACGCGAAAATCGGGATGCCACTGGAAAAGGAATATAGGATCGCGAAGTTTGGATATGGGCTCCGGAACGAAAACGGCAACCGTCTTGTTGGGCTTCTCTCCGCCGCACGACTTTTCCATGGAAATTCCATCTTTATGAAGAAAGAACATCGCCGGTGGACATGGGAATCGCCCAACGGAACGACCCACGCGGAGATCGACCACATTCTCACCAACCGAAGGTGGAGCTTACTCGATGTCTCTGTAGTTCCATCCTTCTGTAGTGGCTCCGATCACCGCCTCCTTCGAGCGAAGATACGACTCAGCCGAAGGCTGGAAAAGAAAGTCTGTCATAGTGCCGCGAGAAGGAAGGAAGTCGTTTATGACGGTAACAGGCTGGAAGAGCTCATATCAAGTTGTGACTGGCCCATCGAGGAGGACCCAACGTACGACTACGACCGGCTTCTGAAAGGATTGCGAGCCTGCGGAGAATGCGCCTCAGTGACTTCTGAGAAGAACTTGGACCGCATCTCGAAGACCACCAAGGAATTGCTCGAAAGAAGAAGATCATTGAGGCAGGATCCGAATGCAACTCATCTCGAGCGACTGATTGCCAACACCAGTTGCAGAACAGCTTTGCAAGAGGATCTCAGGAAGTACAGGCAAGCCAAGATACTGGAAGCAGCAGAAAGAAGACGAAGTCTCAAGAAGTGCCGAAGGGACCTCTGCGAATATCACGTACCGCTGGCTGCACTACTGAACGAAGACGGGACTCCGACTTCTTCCCGATACAAGATGGAATCTATCGCGAAGAACTTCTACACCAACCTCTTCCGCTCATCAACACCCGTGCAGATGCCCGTTGTTCCCACTGGAGAAATACCACCACGAATTCTACCTGCTGAAGTGCGTATCGCGATACAGACCATGAAGACGTCCACGGCTCCAGGACCAGATCATCTTTCCGTCGAACTTCTGCGAGCCGGAGGACACCGTCTACACGAGATTCTAGCGTCGCATTTGACATCTTACCTTCAGAAGGAGAAGATTCCCGACCAGTGGAGAACGTCAAGAACCGTCCTTCTCTTCAAGAAGGGTGAACGGGAGGATCTTCGGAACTATCGTCCAATATGCTTGCTGAGTGTGCTGTACAAGCTTTTCACGAAGATTATCCTCGCATGCATATCAAGGACACTGGATGAAGCCCAACCCCAAGAACAAGCTGGATTTCGCAAAGGATTCAGTTGCATGGACCACATCCAGACCGTTTCGAGGGTCATAGAAGTCTGCCGGGAGTACCGACTGCCTCTCGTCCTAACCTTTGTCGACTACGAGAAAGCCTTCGACAGCGTCGAAACCAACGCCATCCTGTCTGCGCTAGTCGATCAAGGAGTGGACCCAGCTTACGTGAGGACGTTAGCCGACTGCTACAAGGACTGTACAACGACGATGCAGCTATTCCATCGCCCCCTGACCATACCAATCGGGAAGGGGGTCCGACAAGGCGACACAATCTCGCCGAAGCTGTTCACCGCGGCCTTGCAGTGGGTGATGAAGTCACTGGACTGGGACGAGAGAGGCATACGAGTTGATGGGAGATTCCTATCCAACCTTCGTTTTGCGGACGACATCGTTCTCTTCTCGAGCAGTATCACCGAAGCAGAGACGATGCTGAAGGAACTAAACGAAGTAGGGAAGAAGATCGGACTGCGAATAAATCGGAAGAAGACTCAGTTCATGAAGAACGCCCTTTGCGAAGATGCAGAAATGGAATTGGAAGGCACCCCGATTATGGAGACGTCTTCCTACGTGTATCTCGGACGTTCGATGAACATGGAGAACGACTTGAGGGAAGAACTTAACAGGAGAAGAAGAGCAGCCTGGGCCGCCTTCGGGCCCCTGAAGGAAGCCACCGACCAACTGACGGACCCGGAGCTTCGTGCCCACCTGTTCGACTCAACCGTTCTCCCGGCGCTCTGTTACGCAGCTGAGACTTGGGCCGACACTGTAGCCACGTCGAAAGCTTTACGGACCACCCACAGAGCGCTCGAGCGCAGTCTTCTGAAGATGACCCGACGCAAGCAACATCTAGTCGGACTTCGCAGCACGGATATGAGAAGAATGTCCCGTCTTCGTGACCCAGCGGAATACGTCGCGAAAGCCAAACACCGATGGGCCGGTCACATAATGAGAAGAACAGACGACAGATGGACACTAAGAACATCGGAGTGGATTCCTCGTGAAGCCAAACGTCCCCGAGGAAGACCTCCAACGAGATGGGCAGACGTGTTCGTGGAACGGATGGACCAGCTGAGAAATCAGCTGGATACGATTTTTGCACCTGGAACTCGTGGACGCAGCCACCGACGTCAGCCAAGAAGATCGTGGATGTCAGAAGCGAGGGACAGGGAAAAATGGAAACTTCTGAGCTGGGGCCCGCACGTCACGTGAAGCCGGGCCATCTAAGTAAGTAAGTAAGTAAGTAATAATCTAGTGGGAATGGGTTTACTACACGCCTTATTTTAAAAAAAGCTTTTCGGGTCTTAAGAATGCATACATGTCAAGGTGGAGGCAGAACTAGACGACTAGGTCTAAAAGGGGCATAACACAAGAATAGCAAAAGCCTGCAAAAATTAATTTTTTAACAACTTATAAACTGAATCGAGTTGAATTTACCAGAGCCCGACTAAACCACATTCTCCAAATTTTCAAAGTCACAAGCTTTCAAATTTTTAGAAGCACAAAAACCTCAGTGGATTGGCTTGTACCAATCTTAATCGGAAAATTCTCGGAAATTACTGGTGCATTAATGTTGATTTCCCAGTAGTAGACGCAGGGTAAAGAGTGATGGGTGTGGAAAGGGCCGCAGCATAAGAAAAGCAAGAGGTTGCAAAACTACAAAAACTGAATCAGGCGATAGAAAAAACAACTAAGTGAAGTACCAGATTTTTTGATCGACTTGCATTATGAAGAGTTTTCTACAAGATACACAACTGATTGGCAGATTTGAATCGAAAAACCGTAAAACGGGAAAAAAAGAGGCACCTTAGCATGAACACAAATGTTCTGGAAGTTTCTATTTCCAATTTGCACTGATTTGATTATCTCCACAACCTGATCCGCAATATTCGCGAGCCGTGTTTTTTCCTCCAGTAAATACATGAATGAACTACTGAAATGTAGTAGTATAGAATTATGCCAATCAAAAAAAAAGACTTTGGAAAAGACATTCGTAATAATGAGCCTAGAAAGTCTATGTATTTGCACCCACTTTTTATTACACATCATAGCAAGGAATCTTCGACCCTCCTTTATCGCAGTCACAAGTAGTGATGTGCTGCGCAATTCTCGAACTCGCAGCATTAGTCCAAACAGTGAGACACAACCGGCAGCAATATTCCACGTTCGTAAATACTGGAACATTTTTTTTCGTTTTGCAAGTGCTTCATACTGAATTTTTTGAGAAGCTTGATCTCTTATAGTGGCTTTTTGTGAATATAAATGAGAAGCCAACTTCTTGCATAGCCTGCCTCCTGGATGTTATGGCAGACGGCTGTGTCACCTCGTTAGCGATGGCATCATTCATTCCGACAAAGAGTACTTTGTAAATCGTTCCAAACGTTGCTCTAAATAGAGTATTGCTGAAGTATTTTGAATGAAGTAAAAACAGCAGAAGCATTACTCGCATATATTACTGAGGTCTTTTTTTTTCATAGAAACCTACCTGGTGAAGCATGCAAAGATTTGCTTGGTGTCGCGCTCATTCAAATCAGGATCATCGGACTCTTGCTCGTAAACCTTGCTTTTTCTTCGCTGATCATGTGGAACCTCAAAAACAGAATTTTCGGGCAGATCTTCCACTTCGTTCTCATTTTTGCAGTAAATCTGTCAGTGCTGAGTCTAAAACTGTGAGAATAGCAGTGATGTAACTGAAAGTAAAAATGGGGCCAGAAGAAATGTCAACCAACTAAGCCAATCAACTTATTTAGAGACCGCCAACAGAAGTGAGAACTGGCTTCACTTATCATTCTCAAAAAAGCCCAGCGCCAGTTGCCAGCTGAAAGATTTAGTAAAAATTTTCTCTTCAAAATTCAAACTCCGTAGAACCCCCCACCCCCTTGAACCACCAACAAGCTTCCATAATAGTCAGCGCTTCCCGATCGATTATCGATCAGCTAAACAGCGCTATAAAAGCGCCGCTAAGCTTATCCTGTGACTGTAATCTGCCATATGCAAGCTTTTGAAGGTGCAGTTGTGGCCTTAGGAAAGTCCGAGAGACACACAACGCTACAATGAATACATATCGTGTGCAACCCTTCTTGAACTTTTGTTATTTCTCTATCTCACAAGCTCAATTCCTAACTCATATATAGATCTTATATATAAAGCTGAATGTCTGTCTGTATGTATGTGTGTCTGTATGTATGTCTGTACGTATGTGCGGAATAGAAATTTTTATTTCTGAACCGATCGGGACCAAACTTGGCACACATATACTTCGGGGCAGGGAGCGTGTCATAGGCTACTTTTCGTTTTCGATCGATATCGATTTTATCGATTTTTTGCAAAATTTGAGCTAGGGGGCTGGGATTTTGCACAGGGGGGTAATCGAACATGCTGATCACCCCCACGGGGGTGATCAGCATGTTCGATTACCCCCCTGTGCAAAATCCCAGCCCTCGATTACCCCCCTGTGCAAAATCCCAGCCCCGTAGCTCAAATTTTGCAAAAAATCGGTGAAATCGACATCGATCGATAACGAAAAGTGGACTATGACACGCTCCCTGCCCCGAAGTATATGTGTGCAAAGTTTGGCCCCGGGCGGAGCCGGGTTTGCCATCTAGTCATTTATAAAATCGTGACGACGACGGATATAAATGCTGTCTTTGCGACCACAGGAGCATGAAACACTCATACAAGAAAGCATCATCTCAGCGCTCAGCTTCAGTCCCTTCCAGTGTCTAATTGCTATCATACGGGCGACGCAATTTCCTGATGAAGGTTCATGGCGCCAGCTGCGCACTGCGAAGAATTTTTTGGCATGCTTCCTAAAAGTTTTGCGGGCCCATAACCCCGAATTTCAAAAAAGGGGCGTGGCGTCAGCCAAATCCCTGAAAAAAGTTTTTTATAAGGCTAAAATGGACTTTTAAAATTTTTAAAAATTGTTTCAAATAATTACAAGTATAAACAAGTCACTTGCACATTTTTATAACTCATGTAAAGGCTACTGCATGACGAAAGCGCAGAAGCATCTTTAGTTAAGCGGGCGCGGACGTGTCGAGACGCAGACTAATTAGAGTCCGACAGTCCCCTCGCCGACTGGGCGGTGCCACCAACTTCAGATGAGCTGGCACTCCCCGGGTGCTCGGTGGTCCCCTCCCCAATTATGTTCCCCCACTTTTATATTTATGTTATAATGATAAAAGAATCTAGTCAGAACTGTTATGTTAGTGCAAAGGAAAGAAACTAAGGGTTGAGGGATCAAGTTACGAGAGTAATTAACTCGTATACTTGACAGACGCGGCGCGCGCGTATCTTCACTGTTGTAAATCCTGCGCCTCGCGCGCTCTGCAGCTAATGAAGCCGCATTCGCGCCCAAAGATATTGCGCCTTCGTCGTGCAGCAGCCTATAAGTAACTTTCAACAAATTTCGCGACCCATTCTCGGGGAGGGGGGGGAGGTCTCGGTATGCCACTGAAGCAGAAAAACAATTTGATTGGGAATAAAAACCAAAAAAACGCTGTTGCGGGAAATGCGCACTAGTTGAGCCATCGCCACGACTTTTCGAATACCCTACAGCGAACACGCACTTTGCTACCCTAATGCTGCTTTCGTACTTGCTTGCTTTTAACAACCTATCGGGGATTATATCATTTGAATATAACACAGATGAATTAACTTGTATCCAGAAGTTCAGAGGTCATCGAAGATGATGGCATAGGTATTTATTTTGATAGTCGACGTCATAAGCTCTTACCCGTAAAGCCCGGATTTGATTTTTGGAAATCGATGAAGTCTTGCAAACGTGTTTTCAAGTTACTTTCTTCAAATGTTTGCAAATGTGAGCGTCCAATGCAGACCAAGAGAGGGAAAAGGGTGAGAAATGCTCAAAAACTTTCTTTTACCATAGCGTTTACAACCAAGATTCCAGAAAGCGAGAGATTCTTGGTTCGCCGGGCATACCTTAGCAAATGCGGTCACCGCGCGATTTAATAATTTGCGATTGTGAAAAATTCCTTGCAATCCTCTGAAAAAATCTGTCACTCGAGTAACAAAAGTTAGGAAGACTGAAATGAGACATCTGAGATGTAGCGGACGATGTATTAGATGAAGTGGATTTTGGAGACGGTGGCCATATATTACCCAAACAAAACTCTCAACATCTAACTCACCAACTCAGCTAATTTCTTCGCAAGAATCCACTGTATTGCACAGAGTCGATAGCACACCGGACGAAGATTCAAATAGTGACTGTAAGCAGTGAGTGCATCCAAATGCTGCAACATCTGCAACTTACCTAAGTAGTTTCTTAACAGCTGTTGTCAGTGTTGCACCTTTGATCGGTTTCCCTTCTTTGTCTAGCCATTCTCTCTTCAGAAAAGCCAATGTGTTCTTTGCTTGAAAAACACCTTACATGGCCGGACATACATCACGCAATTTCATCCCCTCGTGATTCTCAAAACAAGACAATTGTGACGAGTCCATTGCATGCTGATAATCTTGCATTTCGGTTGTGATAGTTAGTCGCGATTAGTTGTGCCGGAAAACTACAACCGAAATGCAATACGATCTGCAGCGATGAACTCGTAGCAGTTGCCTTGTTAGGTGAGTCGCGAGGCGATGAAATCGCGTAATGTATGCCCGGCCCTTCATTCTATACTCAAAATCATGAAAACAGAGACTATTGGGCATTAACGCCGCTCATATGCATAACTAACCCATTTTATTGCTAAGTTCTTCTTGTGGACAGCGGATAGTCGACGCACAATCCAATAGAGCAATTGCCACACTGACATTCGGCACCACTTCACAGGCATCAATAAGGTATTCGTACACGCTCTTTTCCGCTTCGCTGCCAGCTGTTTTCTGAGATATTTTTCTCACTACCTGATTTTACATGCTATTCGAGATCGAGCAAAACCTTGCTATCTTCATCGAGAATCGCGCGCTCCAGAACCTCCATGAGTTTCTCTCTTCGACATTTTTTCCGCGAAGTGATTGCATCGCTATCGCTTGGTAAGGGAGTGAGAAAATTCCTACAAACCATAAGGTGCATTTCATTATTTTTGTACCCATAAAAAAGTAAGTCGTGATTACAAAAATGTTCGATTCCCCTTCTTGCAGTATGTGACGATAAGAGAACTTACGTCAACTCATCTGTCACTAAGTAAAATTTCCAATTTGCTATGCGATATTGAAAAAGCAGACCAAGCGTGCTACGGTTTAGTGAGTTTCCTGCTGTTACTGACTAAAATGTCGACAAAATAGCACTAGTTCCATTCTTACAGTAATCTCCACAATGACATTTTCCGATAATTTCGTTGATGAGGCAGTATAACTAGAAACTTTTTAAATGTTTCCTGAAACTTTCAACACACTTCCGAACCATAACAGCGAACAGTAGTGTTCGACGTCAATCTGGCGAAAGTAATACTTGAAAATCCATCCAATACACTCTAGGACACCCTCACAGGAGATACAGTAAGTCAAAGAATTCACAAACCATGAGAACAGATGCTCAAGTGTATTCAGACAAAGTCGCAGAAGATCAGCTAGCTGGTCTGTTACCTGCAGGACCAAAATTAGTGCAGCATCTTATGTCAGAACACAATTATCTTACATCATTTTCTGTCACCATTGCAGATGAGATGAACTGATCTCGGAAGTACGAAACTGTTTTTGCGAAAGTATTCCACAAGAAGGGTAATAACTAAAAATATTCTGTAGAGACGACAAAATCTTATTCATAAGGGCACATACATTATCAACTTCGGTCGAAATTTGTGCAGGATCACCATGTATATTTACAGATGCCACATCTCCCTGCAAATGGGTATCTTGATTCATACTGCTCAGTAGTTGATCACCCACTTTCGCCCACGGCACAGTCTTCTTTCCTACTCGTGGGCACACTTGCTTCAAGATCTCCAGTAGATGTTCTGTCAAAAGAATAGATGCGCGCCTTTTCCCTTGCGTCAGCTGAAACCAACCTATACTTATGATTCATAGATGTTTTAGTAAAGATATTCATAGGACCAGCGGCGGTCTCAGGGTTTCCGTTCGAGGAAGAGGACGGCGGTAGAAATTTTTTCGGATGAAGGTGCGTGGGGCGAGCCACGCACTCCGAATTAGGATGCTTTCCAAAATATTGCGCACCCATAACCCCGAAATCGAAAAAAGGGAGCGTCAGCAACGCCTTTGAAAAAAAAATCTCAAAACTACTTTGAATTTGCAAAAAGAAAATCATTTTTACTTACAAATATAAACAAGTTGCTTATACATTTTTCGACCCATGTTAGTGAAGTTCACAAATTTCGCGGCCCACGAAATTTCCAATGCTGTTTTGTTTGTAAGCTTTCGCTGGAGGAGTACATTCACACATTTTATGATAGAAAATGAAAACACAACGCACAATCACATACCACGTACGTGGGCGAACAGCCCCCCCCCCCCCTCCCCCCCTTCCTTCCCCGGAAGTATATTGAAAACCCCTGCAAGTCATCTACATAAGTCATAGGCTTATGCACATCTTTTGCAAGTAATCAAAATAATTATTATAATTTGAAAAAAACCGAAATACATTCAAAAAATTTCAAGAGTGGCCATCGTCAAACCTTAAAAACAAGGTAACACGCAAATTATGGGTATCATTTTCGAAAAAACTATAGAGTTTGTGCCTCCCCCCCCCCCCTCCCCGCTCCCCCACCCTCATACGCTAGTCAGAAAAAAATTCCGGAAGTCAGTGCATATTAATATACTGTCCTTCATTCTACATTCATATAGGAAGCTTACCCGTATAAGTTTCGCGACTGCAGACAACTTCATCATTTTCATACATGACGCCAACTTCGTTAATGGCACATTCTTACCACTAACTCTGAAAAAATGCACTACCAGTGCTGAAAAGATAGTTGAAGTTAAAGCTAAAATAAAACTACATATTAAAAATCAACTGACTGAACTGATTCACCATATGTACGGTAAAATTTACCTTTTCTTTGTATCTAAATTCAGAGCCTGTGTAGCTAGAAGTTCCTAAAATGATTTCGCTACAAACAGTAAAGGTTTTATTTTTTCTAAGAACCTCCTCCACTTCCGGTTCCTCAGTTGGGGCTCCTCGTTTTCTCTTCGGAGCTTTCTTTGAAGGCTTCTTTTTTGTTTCCGACGCTACTATGATGATCGGTGATAACGGTGTCTGATCCGGCAAAGACCATTGACCAAGGGCTGCAAAATTCAGCACTGAATCGATTTGGGCTAGTGTATGCAATAAAAGTAGCCAACATTTTGCTTTGACAACGAGTTCCTTTTGACATTCAAACATCAGCAAAAATTTCTTCTTCCACAACTCATCCAACACAGCTGAGTCAACTCCAGGACAAGCATGCTCTTCAGAAAATACGTTGAAAAGCTGAAAAAAAGAGAGACCTCTGAGATCATAGAAAACGAAAATACGTGAAAAACCGAATTTTTGTATAAAAGATTTCTCTCAAAAAAAGTTGCACGGGCATTAAGCATCAAATATGTGGTGCCTCCTTCCAAGAAATTGAATACATACTGTGCGTATCCACTGTATGATACGAAACTGGGCGTCGCATGCTTCTTTTGTTACTTCATCGACTCCTTGTACGCATATGTTTGCACCTGAGACATTCATCAAAAAAGAAATATGCTTTTTTCTCACAGAAAGAGGGACAGGATGTGATCTAAGCCCACCAAAAAAAACATACTAAGAGCGTAGAAAATCCTGGACCATCTATCTCGTTGGGTGGCTTCTATAGTATCCGCTTCGGGCCATGTCTCTTGCAGCTTAATAGCTTCCTAAATGATTTCGGGAAAAGGGCTAATAAAAAGTGAAAACCTAAAAATAAAAGTGTACTATTGTGTACCATTACAGCCTCTAGAAGTGGTATGGCTTCGCCAAGATTCTGTCCATCCGAACACTTCAGCCACAAGTTTGAATCTTGGTTGAGATATCTTTCGCCTTCCAATTCACTAAAAACTTGTAATGATGAGAGACTCTATGGCAGTTCTTGTGAGTGCACTCAGCCTAGAAGGGAGACTCATTATTTGTCAGTTACGATATCTTCTTTCGAATAAAATGCGTCTTACAAGGGAAGGATACTTGGTCGAAGTGGCGTTTCCATATGATTTGCATAATGTTTTGTAGAGCATGGAAAACTGACTCTAATTTGCTCTGGGTATCTGCAAAGGCTTCCGGGAAGAGAGTTATGAGAATTTTTTGAGGCAAAAATCTGAAATTCTGGAGCACTTCAATGGAGCAGCGACTAGCATAAGTTTACTAGACTTAAGCTATTAAGTGCATGAAGCGCTGTGGGAGTAAATATGGCCCCATTTCTCAAGGACTACAGTTCTAAATGATTTTACTGTAACTGCGCGTTAGAATTTTTGCTTCAAAAAATTCCCATAACTTCCCTCCCAGAAATGCTTTGCAGATAATGAAAGCAGGTGGAATCAGCGTTCCATGCTCTGTAAGATAGTCTACATTTCCTGCAGAATTGCCACTTCGACCTACTATCGTCCCCTTATTAGAATCGCCTTCAAGTTTGCAAGCAAAGTCCAAGCCTGAGCAGCTTAATTGCGCAAAAAAGCGATTACTCCAGAACATATGATACATGATTCAACAATGTAAATTCAATATTTTACTCAGTTTGACTTCACTCTTGAGTTAAAAAAAAAACAAGTAAAAACCGAAGAATTTGTTTTAGCTGATTCACGTCTAAAAAAGATGGCAACTAACCCCAATGACTCATAGCGATCAGTAAAAAAGTCTGAGCGAAATTCCTCTATGAACACCGTCAACCATTCATGCTGAAAAGTGCATATCATCACTCTATCGCAACTAGTTGCATTCACCTACCATAGCTATGCATTTCGAACATCCAAAACAAGTTCGCAACACCTCAGCTAGTTCGGCATAGCAAAAAGTACGCACAAACTGATTCGAATTACGCGCTTCGTCTAAGAGTTCTAATGTACTTCGCACATCTTCCTCTCTTGTTGAGGAGCTGAATAAAGTCTGGAGGTTTTCAGTGTGGCAAAGCACTTCAAATGAATCAAGTCTTGGCTTACTCACTCCTCCAGTTTTAGAGCAGTTTCCATCCTCAACAGTACAGCCAGTATACCAAAAATTGGTTGAACATTGTCAGCTGAGCGAAGTAACAGTGGAATCATTGTGATTAGATTATCCTGAATAAGACGATAGACAAATGACGCCATGCTGACATGCCGTTCTGACCTTATGCGACATAGTCGATGGTCTAGCAGCATATAGGCGAAAAACTGCGCGAAAAAGTCTTTTGACATTGTCAACTGACATGCGTTCGAGAACGAAGAAATATTCCTGAACTTAGGTCAAACTGATGATGATCATGACATATGTTGCGCTTTCGTAAGCACATATTTCAAAGCAGATCTTTCTAGGTGTAGATGAAAAAAAGATACATAGGCACATAGGCACTTGTGCAGCACCATCAGTAGATGACAGAAGGACTGGCACTTACCGATATGAGCCCAATGAACGGTTCCACTGCTTCGGGACTTTCATCAATAAGGGTGGTAAGCTCAATGAGCACAGCTTCTGATTCCATGTCCGATTGTACTGCATGTGTCAACATTGCCCTCATGGTCATCTGCCTCGAGATTCGCGTTATTTCAAGTATAAGACAAATTCTTTAATTTCGAGATCAGACACACCTCTCTTCGTTTCGGTATAGCTACAAAAAGTTCTTTGAACAATTTTGCACCGAATTTACGTGCATCTGGTTTTGGAGACCAGAGACACTGCTGTGCAACAGAGATGATGGAATTCATATTGCGCTCGCAGTACTGCAACAAACAATAATTTTTACACTTTGATCGACTTTGAATCACTTGAAAACACTCACAATTTTGAATTTGAGGGCTTCGCTAAAAAGCTGGTATAGAATATCCACGTTTTCTTGTGTCTGGGCGAAACGCTGTTTGATGGCGTTTGACACATTAAGCGGACATGTTCGCAGTGACAGTAGCGCGATTGAGAGCATCACTTCGAACAACCCCAAACTCTGTATCGCTCAAAATTTGAGAAACAATGTGAGAAAAGTCCTCTATCATTTACGTGAGCCGAATCCGATGGCGGAGTGATGAAACTTTCTTGGGAGGCGCCATCTACAGCACCTTTTTCTATGGCTCCCACGGCTCTAAGAAAGCGGTGAATCTCCTTCCAACGGGTTTCGCCACCAAGTACAACAAACTGAGTGAGCTTTTCAAACACTTCACCCACCACATCATCCAAGGAATGTCGTCTGTAAATAAAATTTCACAAAAAGCTGAAAATGGGGTTTTCTCAAGCCGTTTGATTGAGTGAAAAGGCTCAGCAAAATTTTATGGATGGTAGGAGTTTAGCACCATTTGATACAGGAAGGCTCAAAAGACAAAGCATAGACATGATTGGTCAGTCATAAAAAGTTGAAATCAAAAGCTAAAAATATATGATTTGCAAAAAACTCGAAAGTTTATGTCCATAAATTCACGGAACCCTGGCGCCTGCATACATAATAGAAACCAGCATGTACTCGAACATGAGCATATCTACTGAATTCCGCAAGAAGACGAGCAAAAAGGTTGTCTATAAGATAACAAACTTCCCCCACTTCCCCTATCATCAATCAAAAGTCTTGTTGCTATCCCATATAAGCGTTACCACCTATTCATAGTAAAAAGGGTATTATAAACCGTTTTGCTCATATGCAAAAGCCTGCTACTTCAAAACAAGCTAATGTAATTCTGTGGGGATATGTGAAAAAAAATTATAGAATAGTCAACCTACATTTTTCCTCTACGAGTTGGTCGAAGTTTATCAACCTGTAGACTTGATGAAAGTTGAGATAATAGTTCAGCAAACGCGTTCTTTTTTGTGCTGTTCAAACGTTTGAGCAACAGGTCAATCAAAGGCGGAAGCAGCTCAACGTCGAAGTTCATCATTGTCTGCATCACTTTCACTTGAAACTAAACATATTTGCAGGATAAAACAAAAATCAAGTTTTGCAAAGATGGCTACTAGCCTTCTTCACTGCTTCCCATTCTCCGTTCAGCAAGGACAAAGCAGAGATAACGGCTAGTTTGCATCCAACCGGGTCGGTTTTGACTTCACGTAGAAGTATTGATTCAAGCTCTTGTACCGCTTCTAGTTGAACGGCAACATCGGTAAGAATCTAAAATGTAGTGAATAAGTAAGAAACCCTACAACATGGGGTGCCTCAGTGCTGAAATCACAACACAGAAATCAATTGTAATAGTCAAGAGAGCAATTCAACCCAAGTCACCTCTGGTATTGACGAAATCAATGAGTTTCTTATTTCCGGCGTCCACTTTTCCATCTCTCGTTCGAAAACTGAACAGAACAGCGCTTGACTGTCGTAGATGCGATTGATGAAGCGGATATGTGCTATACACAGGTGTGACAAATTCAGGTCGTTTTGTCCCTTCCTGAAACAAAACCTTTGTAACTGTCTAGAAAATGGAAAATCAAGGTTTCGTACTTTTGCAATATTTCAAGTTGACTCATGAGAAGATCAAATGCTTTGGCCTGCGATGATCGGCAGAGTATGAGAACACGGAATAGCGATTCTTGAATTCCGCACGATCTGAAGGGAATGATATGACAGCAAAACTCTACATCCATATGTACAATGAATGCGTAACCTACGAGTGTGAAGGCTCCAGGTATGTGATAAGATTGTTATTCACTGTTAAAGCTTCTTCAAAAGCATTCAGCAGATCATCTCTGTACTGTAATAAAGGGTGATTACATGCTAAAACAGAGGCACACAAATTTCATGCGTACTTACTCTTGCAACGTTCATGTTTTTATCCAACTTTGCCACAAGAAGATCGCTAGTTGTATCACCTCAAGAAATAAGTGGAAGAAGATACATATATGGTCAACAATATATATGGTATATGGTATATGGTTATACATGGTATATGGTATATGGTCATCGTATATGGTTCAAAGATGTAAATCTCCCCCAATTTCATAGCGGATCTGACAACCTGGGAGTTTTACAAGAGGCAGAACAAATGACTGCGCGAGTGACTGGAGGGGAGGCGGTCTCTGGAAGGATGAAGGTGAGATCTGATGCGTTTCAAAAGTGGATAACAAAGGAAATGAGAGGTATGACGAAATGTAGAACATGTGGTCTTCAGAACTGAAGTAAGATCATCATTAAATGATTTGGTATACTGGCTGCGTGTAGACCGATATATGAGAAGTAACACGCCAAAGCATCCGAAACATGCTAGTGGAAGAGCAAATGTGAAAAAAGAGAGGGAAAGAGAATTTGCAAAGACCCAAAAAATGAACAACATACCTATGTAAATGTATTTCTTATAGTTTTCGTCTATTCTGACCTCTATACCATCACGAACCAACATTCTCTCAAACCCATTTGATGGCTCCACCGCTTCACCATTGTCGTTGTTATAATTTACCACAATCCTAGAGCGATGCAAATTAGCAAGGGAAGGACAAGACAGTATTTTGTATTGAAATCATGGAAAAAGGTACTTTTACCTTTAGCACACATCTTAAACCTCTCTAAGTGCCCAAGTAAAAAATAGCTGTACAGCACACCTGTCACGCCTTTGTGTATCTTGAAATTCATTAACTCGTACATCTCTCCCACCAAAGCTACGTTGTGACAGGCTCTTTTGCGAGTTGAGAACTGAAAGACATCAAGAACGAGGAATGTTGAGCTGCAGAATTTCATCAGTACAACTGACCATTGCCATTGACAGGGGCATCGCCAGCCGCAGCCGCAGGGTCAGTAAAATCATCAAACAGATCGTCCTCCCCATCGGACCACATAGCTTCTATAAGTTTCAGCAGTAATCATATCGAAAAGAGAAGAATAGCCTTGTTGGCGATGTTATAGAGATGAACGGGGAACTAGAGTCTAGTGACAATCTAAACGGAGCATACTAGATGCGCATCGAAAAGCCTAAACCTGAAAAGCACAGCTGATGACATATCCATCAACAATTTACTTAATGATGGTTACTTCTGGCAAAACGATAATTAATCTCAACAACAACAGGGATAACAAAAACAGACTGAACTGTAATTAAAGTTAAAGAAAGCTTGTTTCATTTCTGAAATTTCTGTTCCAAAACATGAATAGACCAACACAGTCACAATAAATCTGTTAATCTTAAATGAAGAATCCAAGCTGTGATTGATATAGATAAGATACCTAAACTGAATTTAGAACTTGGTTCAATAAATTTCAAAAATTGGTTGTAGCCGCGCATCGAGCCTGGTTCTCCGTCGAGCGCGAAAACAAAGTTTGTCCCTCGAGCGCGCTTGCTCTGACATTCGTTCCGTACGAGCCGCGCGAAATTCGTACGAGCGGACTTCTCAATGGCCGTTCGCCCGCTAAATGCGCTTGGGTGACACGCGAATGTCGCGTGGCTGGTATACCTATAGTCCAGTGGCCTGCCCAGGATTTCTGCTCGGGGGGGGGGGGAGGGAGGGCGACAAAAATTTTTTTCGAACGGAGTGCGTGACGTTAGCCACGCACTCCGAAAGAATTTAAGGGGTGCTTTTCAAAATTCTTGCGGGTCCACGCCCCCGAAAAATTTTTTTTACAAAGCTAATTTGAATTTTTAAAAATTTTTAGAAATTATTTTAATTATTTACAAGTATAAACAAGTTATCTACACATTTTTATAACCTTTACAAGTAACTTTCAAAAATTTCGCGACCCATTCTCGGGGCCCCCCTCCCCTCGGTATGCCACTGCTATAGTGCCCTCCACAGTTGCTGCTATCTACCCTTGGCCTGCGTCTCAGACCTGCCATGTGTGGCTAACATGTAGGCAACATGGCAACAACATGTTTGCAACATGTCACAACATGTTGGCAGAACATTTTGGTCACGCCAACATGTTGCTGCATGTGCCAACGTGTTGCTGCCAACGTTGCTAACGTGTTAGTGACATGTGGCACGTCCGCGACGCCAGAAGGGTAGCAGCAAATGTGGAAGGGACGATATGTTATATATGTTATATCATCATTCGACTTCCCACCTTCACTCTGAGCGGCTGCTAACTACATTCTTATCCAATTATGGTTGTATTCACTCGATCTAAGTCGAACAAGATGAATTCTTCTGCCGCTAGTGGTGAGCTAAGCAGTGATGTTTTCGGCACCGACTCCAACTCTACTCAGAAGGCTGCTGAAATGGCAATGCACCTCAGCACTTTATCGGATTTTTTCGCACATGCGCAAAATGTACCAGCTCAAGTTGTAGAATCATTCAATGCCTTACAATCAATTTTGAATGATTCCCATGCTCTGTGCGAAGAATTCCAACGCCGCAGGAGTATTGTAATTCACGGCATTTCTGAGCTATCATCTGGCAGCCGTCCTTCGATAAGGCAAGCTGATATCGAGAATAAAGTTTCCGAAATAATGGATACACTCGATATAGAGGTCCGGCCTGTAGCTATCTATAGAATGGGTAAGGCTTCTGAGGGGAAACCACGGCTTACCAAAGTCGTGCTTCCCTCCAGGACGCATTGTCTCAAGATACTTAGCAAAGCAAAACTTTTACGCAATAACCCTCGTTTTTCAAGCATATTCGTACGGCCCAGTCTGACTCCTGACGAGCGCAAAAGGCATTTTGAATTGCGCAAGGCTGCACGAGAAAAAAATCAGGCGCTGGGTTATAAAGCTTATGTGGTTTATCGTGGAGAGCTAGTGAAGGTCACTGAAATCCAAAAACCTTCAAGGCAAGGTCTACATCAAGAAAAAAACTAAAAGATATGCATGGTCCCAGTAAAATCAACTGTGTTCTTTTCAATGCTCGTAGCCTTGTAAATAAAATTAATGCTCTTCACTTTTTCCTCTTCAATGATAAACCAGACATTGTATGTATAACTGAAACATGGCTCACCCCTGCCATTGAGTCATCTGAATTGTGCCCCAATTTCCCATACAAAATTCTTCGTAAAGATCGACTCAATAAACGTGGTGGTGGGCTATGTATTTTTGTTCGTGATAGCATTCTATGTAAGATATTACCGATGTCTACAGTAGGTAATTTCGATGTTCTTTCCATCAAAGTATATGGTTTGCAATTCGAGTGTATTCTTATACTTGTTTATCGTCCTCCTTCTTCTTCAGCCGATGATGACTCTCATCTTATAGATTTCTTACAGATTATTTGCAGCTCTCATCAGAATGTTGTCCTTTTAGGTGATTTCAATCTGATCATTGACTGGTCACGAAATGTCCCATTATGTTCGACTTCTAAACGATTCATGAATGCATTCAATGATTTACAACTCAACCAGCATGTACTACAACCTACACGAAATGATAATGTGTTGGACCTTATATTCTCCATTTCTCCTATAGTTAGTAATGTAGCGGCAGACCCCCACTTTGTGGATCTGATCACGCTAGCATTTCTTTCAATTTGATGATACCTATCAATTCCCAAGTGGATTCTTGCCTTGACTTTGACTACGTACACGGTGATTATTCCACTATTTCCTCCGCGTTAAGCACTATAGATTGGTGGGCATTCTTTGACAATTCATCTTCTATTGATGAAATGTATCAGCGCTTTGTTGATCATCTACATAATTTACTATTGCAATTTATCCCGCGAAAGCAAACCGAACGCTCGATTTGCAAGTATCCTCAACATATAAGAAACTTACTAGAACAAAGAAGCCGTTTATTTTCTTGCATCAAGAACCCTCTTATTTCTGATAAGTACAAAAAAATCAGTAAAGAACTATCCAAACATTTAACTAAATTCAATGCAAACAGACAAAAGAGATTTTCCGAGATGAAAATCTCATCTCTGTTCAGATACGCTCATTCATTTCTCAAGCAACAGAATAATATGATTATTTTACATGATCATCAAGGGAATCTACTTAAATCTGATCGAGAAATAGCTGAATGTTTTGGTGATTACTTTGCCTCTGTTTTTCGTCCTCCTTCAGGATCTATCCCTGATTTTTCTGATCCTTATAGCGTTACTCAAACATATTCCTCCACTTTATCTCGAATTCCAGAAACCTTCCCTTGGGAAGTGACAACCTTACTAAAGAAACTCAAATCGTCCACATTCCTAACAACAGATGGCATTCCTCAGATCGTTTTTAAGAAATGTGCAGTAGAACTAGCTGTTTCTGTTTCTATATTGATAAATTTTTCCTTGAAAATTGGTCAACTTCCCGCCATTTGGAAACATGGGAAAGTAGTTCCCATTCCCAAAGTCCAGAATCCACATGAAATTACACAATTTCGACCAATATCTATCAATTCCGTTGTCTGCAAAGTTGCTGAAAAGATAGTGAGACGTAAACTGCTGACTTTCTGCACACAGAAAAACCATATACCTCCCGAACAATTCGGATTTATCGAAAGATCTTCTACAACTCTTCAATTAGTTTCTTGTGATTTTTACTGGAAAAGAGCTTTAGCTCAACATCAACAAATTGATGCTCTTTATTTTGATTTATCCAAAGCTTTTGATAGAGTGGATATTCCAAAACTATCTCAAAAGCTTTATAGTATAGGAATCCGTGGTTTACTTTTGAAATGGTTGATATCTTACCTATCAAACAGAAGTTTTTCTGTGCGCTACAACTCAGCAACATCCTCTGTCTTTCCAGCAACAAGTGGAGTCCCTCAAGGGGGTGTTCTATCCCCACTCCTTTTCAATATCTATACTAATGACCTTCCCGAATGCTTATCTATAGATAAAAAGATCAAAGTTATGGCTTACGCTGACGATATAAAAGTATTCGCTTCATATTCTGACGCTAATAAGAATGAAGTAACTGAATCGCTGAACTCTTGTCTACATAAGTTACTGTCTTGGGCGGTTATGAACAGCATTGATGTTAATTTAAACAAAAGTGCTTGTTTGACCATCACCAGAAAGAAAAAGAATGATTCTCTGATGGACTATGCTCATTCTGGTATTTCCCTCTCTAGACCCGTACTTGTGCGTGATCTGGGTATATTTCTTGATTGTGAACTTCGCTTACGACCCCATATTGAGAAAATTTCCCGTGCAGCCTTGCACACGATGTACCTTTTGTTGCGTAACTTGAAACATGTTGATAGTAAAGTATATATCAGACTATATGCGGCCTACGTCCTACCCCTATTAGAATATGGAAGCCAAGTATGGAGTCCAAATTTGAAAAAAAGATGTTGTGACTCTTGAGAGAGTTCAGATGATTTTTACACGTATTTTGTACTACAGACTTTTTCCTGATGATAATTATCCATATTCCCTTCCATCCTATAGAAATAGGTTACGCAGCCTCGGACTTCATAGCTTGTTTTATCGTAGGATTGTGGCTGATTTAGTACTTGCATTTCAAATATTACGCCTTGAAACGAAATTATCACCTAGTGAGTTTTGGGTTTGGAGACCATGTAATGGACGAACAGGTAGGTTTAGCTTTTCCTGCCTTGATTCTCATGTATTAAATACGCCTTTCTATGATTCCTTTTTTGCTCGCACTTCTCGCTGGATGCAAAAACTACCTGATTCAGTTCTTTCGACGCCCAACTCAAAAACATTTAGAATTAAACTTTTGAAATGTGATCTTATGATTCTATTAGGAATTGATGAATCAGAATACTTTTGAAATCTACCTAGGCTTTTTTCTTTTTATTTTCAGTTTCACTACCGCTTTTGATTAGGAAAAAGAAACATATTACCATTCTACTTTACTCGCCAGGGAGTTTACATGCTATTCGTTTATCTTGTATTCTTTCTCTTTACTTTCAGAATTTATGGCGAACGATTATATGGCTCATTGCTTTGTACAGCAAGATTGTCTAGAATCTATTTTTAATACATTTCTATAAATTCTCTCAAATAGACTACTGTTCTGAATTTTGCTGCTCAAAATAGTTTATCTCTATTTATCCCATGCTAATTTCTTGACTGGAAATAATTTAGATTATACAGTAATATAAAACTTCGTTATTATTTATCTTGAGCTTTCTATTTCGCATCGTTGCAAATCTCCTGCCGGATTAAAATCAGTATCTGAATATTTACGTGAACTACCAGATCTTATACCTACTCTTCTACTTTTTCATCAGGCATTCGCATCTTTAGACTATTGAAAGCTTTTATCTTGCATGTGTTACATTCATATGCTCAAACACGGAGGAAGTGGAGGCGGTCGGTAGTGTAATGGTCGCCTAGGTACGAGTGGACTCGCCATATCGCCTAGGTACTACCACCAAAGCGTGCCACTCGAAAGTGATCTGTTACCCGCACTAGGGTATCCCATCAGGCTCCGTTATTTTGGGCACACATCCTACTACCTATTCTTTATGCTTGCGATCGAAGCTTTCAATAATGTTCTAGAGAATCTTTTTAGAAGATGCATAAACTATGGATACTACCACACTACTTCCTAATTTGATTTACTATATCCGGAACTTTTCAACCTTGTTATTATGATCCACACGCAGAAGATTTAGCGATGTGAAAATGAGAGCAAATCCTTTGTACATTTTTCGCGTGTGTATTGTGCATTATTTCCATTTTAGCGATTCTACTTTCTAGCACATTACACTGTAGTAATGTATTAAATAAATAAATAAATAAATAAATAAATAAATATATAAATATGTTGTCACTTCGGCGCCACTGGTACGGTAATTTCATACTTGTATCGCTGATATGACAATTTTGTGTTACGCCACCGATATGGCAGTTTTGGAAATCACGTCCGGCTACAAAATTGAGCAACATAGAGGGGGTGTAGGCCCTTTTGAACCCGTCGCGCGCGACGCTCGTCTCGCCGCGCGCAGCGCCGCTGGCAAAGCTAACAAGTCGCATTTGCAGTCAACGGGAAAATTCTTAGATCGAAGTATATAATATACCTGTGCCAAAAGCTATTATCATGTTAGACACGAAAGATGTACAAAAATGAACGAGTATTAACTCGTTATGGCAGTGGACATGTTGACCAATCAGAGGCGCGCTGTGATAGCGAGCGGTTCAAAAGGACCGTTTCCCACATAGAGGTGCTATCGAAAATTGTCTTTAGGTAGGACCACCTTGCGATTATGTACCTGTGTAAGTACTGTAATCACATTCAAGGCAATTAGCATGGAGGGCAGCCTATCGCTGCGTCGTACCTTACGCAAGTGCTTTACGCTTACAACGTGTGAAAATTACGCTATAGTTTTTGTGCACTTGAAATTGTAAAAATTATAACCGAATGCATAAATAGATCGCGCACAAAGTTAAACGTCTTTCTTTAACTATGGTAGCCGCCTAGTCACCTATTCCTGTGGCAGCGCATGGATGGACAGCTGATCAGCCGTATCGACCCTGCGCCGCGGTCAAAACCTCTTCGCGGAGAGCGTCTGAGGCTGCGTGCCCGCTACAACGGGTGAAAGGACGATATGCGGCTCGCATGCTCGTACTCAAAATGAGTGTTGTCGCGCCGCTCATACGCTCGACAGGCGCGGGTCGCAGAAATCGTCTTTTTGCGCGCCGTTCGTACTGTCGACTCCCCAACTTTGGCGAGGCGGGATCGTGTTCACCAAAGATCGATGGATCAGGCATGCTTCAGCACAGGGCACCGCAAATACATGGCACGCTAGCGCAACTCCACCTCGTTGAAGTTGTGGAGCTACTCCTACAAAACGAATGCCGGGAGGACGCTGTGGAACGCCGCTGATTCTGAAATTTACCATCGGCTCCTCAACTGCTGCGAGGGCAATCGCGAAGGTCAACCGATAATCAATATTTCAGCTATGTTTCAACACAGGGTTACCTTGCTGCAAAAGCTTTCGACCGCATAAGCCATGAAAAATTGCTGTTCAAACTTGATCATTGTGGCATCAGAGGAGATCTATTGAAATGGTTTAAATCTGACCTTCAAGATAGAAAAATGACTGTTCGTGTTGGCCTAAAACGTTCTGAATGTTCTCCATGCATAAGTGGGCTTCCCCAGAGAGGCGCACTGTCACCTCTCTTGTTCAACATCCACGCGGCTGATCTACCAAAAATACTCAAAACCCACCCAGATGTCCACATACTGATGTATGCAGACGATATCAAAATTTTCGGCATCTATAATAATGAAAACCGCAGAATAGTCCGGGATGCACTACAAGGTGCCATCAACCTCATAGTTGGATGGTGCAAAATTTGGGACATTTCTGTAAACGTGAGTAAAAGTCATGTGTTCCATATAGGTGTTACCACAGATGATGATTTCCATTACGAACATGCCGGCGAAACCTTGATCAAAAAAACATACGTTAAAGACTTAGGTGTCATATTCAATCCCTCTTTGAAACCAGATTTACAAGTCTCAGCCGTTTACTCCCGCGCAGTCTCTCTCTCACTTATCTCATTTATCGTAATACAAAAGTTGTTGACCCCAAAGTACTCCTAACTTTATAAATCTTTTCTCGTTCCCATTTTAGAGTATTCGAATCAGGTGTGGTGCCTCTTCCTGGTAAAGCACAAACATCCTCTGGAGAATGTTCAGAAAGTTTTTACAACTACTTTTTTTACCGCTGCTTTCCCAGTACTTATAGTACTGGGAAAGCAGCGGTAAAAAACCCCAGTCACTGCCAAGCTATGAAGAACGTCTAAAAATACTTAGCCTCAATACTCTCTCATATCGCAGGATCATTCATGACCTTGTATTTGCTTTCAGAATTTTCAGAGGGGAGAATATATTAAGGCCTTCCAAATACTGGATCTTTGAACCTACTTATGGAAGGATGAGTTGCTTTTCCATTTATCATCAGCGGAGCGGTAGGCGAAAAATCAACTTTACCGAATTACGATTTTTTTGATCGAGTAGCAAAGTTGATTCGAAAATTACCCAGTGGAGTTTTTGCGTTTTAAAAAACAGTACCTCTTTCAAAAACAAATTGAAGACACTGAAACTGAATGAGATATTTACGAATAACTTTAGTACGACATCTGCATGGCTTTGATATGTTGGCAATACACGAATAAATCTTTACTGCGATTACCAACTGGCTCTGAATGACAACTTTTGGAATTTCGTCATATCCTGGACGTTACTATCGATTATAAGTCACATTCCTTCATCGCATAATATCTACATCTATATTGTTTTTATTGGCTGGCGTGTGATTAGATTCCTCATCCATGTTCAGTTTGATTTTCGTATGCCTTGTGATTTTGTTGTTTTTCAACACTGTTCACTTACATTTATTACTAACCCACATTCACCATCATGTTAGCTCAGATGCAATCGACACTTCTTTTTTTCTAATTAGTACAGCCTAAGCGCTTGTTTATTCTGATTGACTTTCAAACCTGATATTAAGATGACATCATTTCGGAGTCATTGGACTCTCCCTCGAATCTTTTGGGCAAGGTCAATTATTATTCCACCAACTTAACCTTGCCTTGCTTATTCTATTGCTTCAAGAGCATTTTCGCTGCCAAAAGTACGACATCTGCACCATTTTCACACATTAGAGTTTGTCTTTTCTTCGCTGTCGCATATGATCTATTTATATACTACTACCTTTGATATTCACTTGGAGTCATCAAACTCTTCCCGGTGCACTGACTCTGGGACCGTGGATTTAGCATCGAAATCGTTGAGAGGATATCTCAGGATCATTTTGCTGGCAAATAATGGGGGCATGGGTGCCATCTCCATGATCACATTCATTCAATGTAGAACTTATAGTCATTTAGCAGTTCGTACAGGCTGTATCATTGCATTCACTAATTTAGTCTAAAGAATTGACCTGAACTACGTGATGATCTATTCTTGTGGTTAGTTATGTATAACTTGTTTTTACTCGTTTGTAAAGAACGCCAAGAGCGTATTGAATAAAACAAAATAAAATAAAAATAATAGTTTTTCGAGAAGCTTTAGGTACCATTTTGTGGAGCTGGCTTCAACTTAGATTTACAGTGTGAAGGAAGTTCAGAATCAGAATCTATCTTCGTCACTGTAGGAGCACGGTAGCGGTAGGAACTTGTAGCATTTGGGCCATTGTGAAAAAGGCCATTTGAAAAAAATTTCTAAAAATGAAAAAAATGTGTAATAAGGTTTTCATACATACTAATTTCATTGCACAAATTTCTGCGTTTCCGTAAAGCTTTTTGAATGGCCTACTCCGGTTTTGACGAGTAGCTGGTTGTTGTGGTATATCTTACATAACTTATGAAAAATGCTTTACGGTGAAGTCGTTTCATATTAGGAATGAGCAGCTTTGATCAAGCCAATTTAAAAACATTCAGCTTCTTTGGTTCTATTTTAGGGGTGAAATATGACCCTTATTTACACAAAACTCCCCTTATAGTTCCTACCGTGATCCTACAGTAATGAAGAAGGATATTTGAACAGCACCGTACTGCAAATCTAACTTAAAGCCAGCTCTATAAAATGGTAGCTAAAGCTTCTCGAAAGACTTCATTACAAGAGAGTTATTAACAATCAAACAGTAGGCACATTTTTTGGGAACACCCTTTATTTCTCAAGGCGTATCAATAAAGATAAAAAATTTCAGAACAATTCGTGCATTAAAATGATATCCGTCAGTATAAAACACCGTGCATTCTGAGCAATACTCCTTAGAATTTGTCGGGAAGTAGTTCGAGCAAGGAAAGCTTGTGCGTCGTATTGGGATGTAAGAGACTGCTCAGCAAGAATTGTTACTTTCAATCTGCTAACGAATTTGCGCGAAGTCTAGCACATCTTTTAGCTGCACTCCAAGGTCGGTATTGGCCCTGATATTCCTTCTCAGGCCTCGGACAGAATTCACGCGATTTGATCGTCGCGATTCAATCGTCGCAATTTTCATTCAGTCTCATTTTACATTCAAAAATTTTGGGCTAGAAAAGTATCACAACCGAAATGCAAGCTGGTCGGCATGCAATGAACTCGTAACAGTTGTCTTGTCGCGATTGAATCACGACGATCAAATCGCGTGAACTCTGTCCGACGCCTTAGATGCTATAAGCTGTAGAGTCTGCAATGGGATAACATACAACGGATGGGCTTGCGCACTGAGCTTTCCTAGTTTTCTCTTATCAAACGCTTTTCCACCTAATGTTAGCCTTCCATTAACTGAAGCTGTTTTGAAAGGTGCGGGGTTAGATTACTGCTGGAATGTCAGGTTAAATAAAGGCTTCTAACATACCGATTGGCTCAAACATATTAGAAAATATATCACAAATGCCTAGTTTTACGAACAGAGAACATACAAAATAGTGCGAGGATTGTTTAAGTGGTTTGAGGCCTTGTGAAGGTAGAAGACTATATATCGCTATAGGCTATAAAACTTGTCGTCACACGCGACCAGCTGCGACAGACCACGCAGCCCCATATATTACGTTGTATATCTGTCCCAGCTGGCTGCTCTGGTTGGAGCTTATCAGCAACATATAGTTTCCTACCCGCCTTATCCTGCGTCAACAATGGCCGCAAACGCACCGACCTTCGCGATCCGGCAAAACTTTGTACCTTTGCACACTGCATATGACCTCTTCCATACATGCCAAGACGAAAATGAGTTTACGCAATTTGGTGTGGTTGAAATTTAGAGTGCCACCAGTAAAGGTTGCTCATAAGTAGAGCAAAATATTTGGGTAAAGATTAAGAAACTGTACATGCTAGATTTGAAATTTTGTGTTCAGTCCAGGTTATGAAACAACATTGTGAGGTTTTCATTTTATTCAGAAATAAAAGGTTAAAAAAATTAATTTTTAATAGGTGCAGCCCCTTATGAGGCAACGTAGAATTTTTGTGTGAACGTAGTTAGTTTGTGCTTGGTCTAAATCTTCTTCTTTTTACGATGCAGATCCTTTGGTTGTTGTTCCTTGAATCCTGGAACCTGAGAAAGCTCGACATCCTTGTTGACAAGAGCATCTACATTTTGTCGAATGGTCGCAGTGGCCACCTACAAAACAGTTAATTTTGTAACGTCATTGGATGGAATCCAAAGACAATAGCTGGATAAATTTTCTCGCCTTTGCACACTCTTTTTGTGAGCTTGAGAAAATGCTCAGTCGAAACGAAGGTTGTTTAACAAGTCGTCCAAACGGAGACGAATGCTCACATAAGCTGAGTATGCGAGCTTTATGCGTGGGCTGCAGTCATTTGAGAGCTGTGCGTTTTAAACGACACAAAGACGATTATCCTTCTAGCAAACACACCATATCTCGCGTCTGAAGATAGTGATCCGCGCTTGAGGTCCTGTTTGTCTGGATCGTGGCTTCCGCCTTGGTGCGTTAGGATTTTCCTACCTCGGCATGACAATGCCTGACGGTAATGTCGGAGCGGATACCTTAGCTGTAACTCTGACGAGGTGTCTTATTCATCAGCTTTGGCTGACTTTATATTTACCTGGGCATACAAAAACAATTTCAACATCGTAAGCTCTTTAGCCGAGGTTAGACTCAGAATTTAGAAATTGGCGAACGAGAGAGTAGCAGGGAGAACAACTATATCTCTGGCGCTGCCAAAAGGCCCAAGCACTCAGGGCTCCAAGTATGTTTGAGACGTTACGAGGACATCATCTTGATGAACGATTTAGGGCGCCGTGTCGTACAAGAAATTGAAATGAATGTTCTATTTTTTCAACTCTCGTCATCTCCAAAAGAAAAGTGTCAGTCACATTAGTTTGTGTTACAAGCCGAGTATCTTTTTGTCCTCACTACTCGATTTATGTCATTTAGGAAAGCTTGGCAGTAATAGCTGTTTATCATCGAGTGTTGTTGTAATAGCTTGCAAACATTTACAAAACGACAAAATTAATTAACAGATCTTGAAGTGCTCCAGTACGAATCAGATTTATGATCGCAAGCGACAATTGCGCACTATATACTTGTGACGGATGCCTCACATCTTATTATTTGGCTTTGAACTTTGGTAGAAATATGAGTTTCATTGTTTTTCGTTATCTGAATCCGTTTTGTAAGGCGAATGTTGTTCCTTTCCCTTTTACCATACTTGATGAGAACATGACAAAAAGATGTGTCAACTTTTCTGCGCATACCAAAAAATTGACATGTCAATTAAATGTTTGACAAGTTTCAAAAAAAAAAATTTGTTTTGTTTACCTATCAACGTAAGTTTATCGCATGTTTAGTTCAATACTTACATCATTTTCAATCCAACGATTATCAAATGAACATTGACATCATAGTAAAGTCATCTATACGGACATGTTCAGTCCGACAGGACAGAGAGGAGAGCTGTCAAATTTCGGAAAAAAAAGAATTCGCAAATGTGCAAGCGGCAACCGGATAAAGCTTAACTCGAATCCAGCTTTTGGAAGAGTAGCAAGACTACGTGATGACAGAAGATAAAAACTCGTAACGGGACTACGCTTAATGATATTCCGGACTTTTTGTTACAACGATTCGTTGTTCTGCTGAGCCAAAGAGTTGATCATGATTGAATGGTGCAAAAATGAACTTAATGGATACGACTGCCGACTGGAACAACTACGTAGAGATGCGAATGCCGAGCGGCTTTGTGGATAAGAAGAGAAATCTTGCAGAGAAGGAAAATCTTTGAGATAAATGAAAGTTCACAAGATAAAAATCATGCCGGTCGCATATTTCTTCAAGAGTGAATTTTCATTAGTCCATGCTCTGATCTCATTTGTGCTAGTTTTTCATTTTTCCGTTTTCAGTTGCTTATGTTTTATGTGTGCCTCGCTCCACAATAAACTTTCTATTCTTCCTTGGTGTGTAAGGATTCGGCCAGACTGCGCTGTTAAAGCCGCGTCCGCTCCTTTGATGAAACATACAACTGCGTACGCCGCGTAAGCGCTTTCCCAGCGAAGTCTGGCCCAACCCTAAAGGGCCGGGCATACATCACGCGATTTCATCGCCTCGCGATTCTCCCGTAAAAACAACTTTTACGAGTCCATCGCATGCTGATCATTTTGTCATTCGGTTGTGATATTTATTTTTTTCCTTTTTTTATTTATTTTCTGAAGCTACCGTAGATATACGGTAGAGGGAAGTAACCCCTTTGAATCAAGTTTGAGCAAAATCGCGACTATGAAACATTGAGGCCCAGACAATGAAATAGAGTCAAATTCTAATGTGGTCCTGCGGTTGGAATTGATTTTGAACTACAAAATGAAAATACAAATGAAAATATTAAGTCAAATGTTATACAAATACTTATAAGTAGTTTGAAAAAAAAACATAAGCTCAAGTGAAAATGCATGAATCGCCGTAGAAGTATGCCCATGAACAAACAACTAGCGAATTAGCCGTCGCGATTTCGACGCTACTTGCACCGAATCGCGACGACCAGAAATCGCGGCGATGAATTCGCATGATGTATGCCCGGCCCTTAATTCAACCGGAAAAATGCTCGGATCTAAGTGATGAATCAATTTATAGGGATCAGCAATACTAAAGCCAGGAAGTTCTAGGGATACTAGCTGATTTGTGACACATGAAAAATATCGAAGAGGTTCCGTCATCCACTCATCGACACAGACGCTGAAGTCTACCCAGACAATAGTTCCTATGCGGAGAGCGGCTGAATAAACAGTACAGTCTTTTTCAACGCTGAGTAGGCGAAACATTCCAAGTGGAGCAGCGCGTCCGCACCGCCACTGGCTCAGCGAGATAGATTAGAATGAAGAGACGCAGATTGTAAAGCGGTGCGAATCGTTGCAAAGCGAACTCCCGCCAGTCCAGTTTCCTCCTAAACCGAGTTGAAACTTACTGTACTCTAAGGTTCTTCACGCCATTATATGGATTCTTTCCTGATTCTATTTCACGGCAAAAACAGGTTTAGGATAAAAATTTGATCATTGCTGTGAGTCATTAGAAAGCTCTAATCAATGTTTTGAGAAATCCTGCTTCTGCAAAAAACATTTTACATAGCATTGGAATCTTATCAAATGCTACTTCACTGGAACTAATCTTTAAAAATGCGATTAAAAATGCTATTTCTTCCTTGACGCATGACAGCTTTCTATCTTCAAAAAGTGGGCCCGCATAACGAAAAGTACCGCATTGCACTTTACCATTAATCAGCGGATATCTCCGTGTGCCTCTCGCGCTTTGCACCTTCCTTGCCGGTCTTTTTTAGATGCATACAAAGCGTGCTTTTGCATCAACGCGTAAGGCAGCAAATGGGCTGAGCTGTGGCACCGATAAAAGTATCATAAGATACATATGTCATTCTATGCCCCCTATCGCACTAATCATGCTTGGAAGCTTCGCTGCTTAACGTTCGTTATTACGCATAATGGTCGGCAAGCTAGTCTGAACGATGAGTGTGCACTTCATACGTGATAACATGTACGACAGAGCAAGATAATGGAATGGAAAACCTGAAGTAAATAATAAGAGAGCTCACATCTCCTGCGTTGGTAATCTGTAACTCCATGCCTGTATAGACTCGCAACCATAGCATAATCTGTGGAATAATACAGAGCTCATACTTTCTCACTGTCTTTCGTTTTTTCTTAATGAGAAAATCAACTTCCTACCTGGCGCATTGCTGACCGTGAATCCTCCTGTTTGGCCCACATTTTGTCCCTTACTACTTCAGATAGCTTCTTGGGTGTGTTCCCGGTAAAACCATTAAGGACACCTTCAGTAATCTAAGAATGATTGCCATTATAATTACACTTTTTGACATCTCCGAGTTCCTCACTGACAAGAGCTTTTGCATCGAAACTCGAAAGACCTTCGTACGGTTCACTTGCAGAAAATATCTCATATATCAAGATCTGCAATTGTTCAGCTCATCTTTGATTATTACGAAAGCAGTTATCCTTTGACAAGCATATTATAGAATGCATCATTATTTGAGACAGCTTTGTTGAGAGATAGCCGGGGGCAAAATTTGGAGTATTTTATGTGGTGTATGCGTTCTTAAGAATCATAATACCACAGCCGTACAACCAAATTTCGCTTGCGACTACATAATCGCTGCAAAGCAATAAAATCTGATTTTTCCATATTTTGAGTTGAATTTCAGGTTATGTATTTACGAACAAAGGGATTGCGAAAAAATTCTTATCGTGAATGTATCTTCTTACGCATCAGTTTCTGTTGCTGCTATGATTGCATTACCCCTCACAGGCTTGTACAGTCGAGTAGATTCAGCGGTAAATATAGTGTGCTTGCACAGAAGGTGAAATGCGGTGAAATTTGCGCGTGAACAAGCAGCTACGCCAGTCCTGCGGGAATCGTGCGCGCGCAATTGGCCGGCGTCACAGTCGAGGCTATTTCTTCACGCGCAAATTTTACCGCATCTCACCTTTTGTGCAAGCACACTATATTTACCGCTGAATCTACTCGACTGTATATGTGGACTCAAGTAATATCTGCTGCATGACGAAGGCGGTTGCCCAAATAGGTTGAAGGCTGTTGCGCACGCGGCGCGCGGGCAATTGTCAACCACCGGGCGCGCGCACGCTCGGTCAGCGGTCATCCACTGGAGCGTGCGCGCGCCCCGTGGCTGACAATTGCCCGTGCGCCGCGTGCGCAACAGCCTTCAACCTATTTGGGCAACCGCCTTCGTCATGCAGCAGATATTAATTATATAAGCTGCACCTTCATGTTAATAAATCTTATAAGGCTCAAGCTTGGACCCTGATATAAAGCAGTGAGCTTTCGAGGCTAAGTAACGTAATACAGTCGGAACTCACAAAAATGATAGATAATATAATAACGGGCTAAGGATATTTACGTGTTTTTGTGTGGATGTGTGTACCCGGTCAGACTTCACGCGACATCGTCGCGATCTAATCGCCAAGATTTCCATTCATTTTCATTTCACAGTCAAAAATGTCGAGCTGGAAAAGTATCACAACCGAATGTAAGTTGATCGGCATGGAATGATGTTGTAACAGTTGTCTCGTCGCGACTCAGTCGCGACGATCAAATCGCGTGAAGTCTGCCCGGGGCCTAATTCTGTCTGTCTGTCACGAAATTCGTAGAACGTGTTCCAGCCAACCTCCTGAGCCCAAATTTTGCACAGCGCCTGCTACCAACATGAGAGTCTACTATACAAAGGCACGAGCGGTGTAGCCCACGGTGATTATGGCATCTTATCGCAAATATCAAGCCATGAAAAGTCCAAAAACCAATTCAAATTTGCATTTGTTCTTTCGAGAAAAGTTTCGTTCATGCGATATTACCGATCTCATATGGAAAAGCTTTTGGAATGAATAGTTGCTTACAAATAATCGTGATAGTCCGCATAGCGCGGTGAGTTCCAGTGTCATTATTGTGCGAGAATGAGTAAGACATACAGATAGTAGGGCCAGTGCGAGCCTCTGCGAAGCAGAGGTGAAGCACTAGTGATAGATAACTTGTCAGCGACACAAGGCACGTATCAAACAAAACCTTACATGATGGCTCTTATGTCAGTTATCAAAACTTATGTTAATTATCGAAATCCTCTAACAGCAGACTGCTATCACTGCAGACCAATTTGAAGGCTAATGTTCGAAATTGACCAAGGAGAGACGACAGAGCTCGGCCTAGACTTGTAGGCAGAGGACAAAAACTCGATTTTGAGATGTTGTGCTTACTCAGGCCTATCTGTTATGCTAAATTCTAAAATCCACGCTGGGGATGCGAAAACGGCGAAAAAGGGCTCTCACAGGAAGGAAATCAGCAGGTGGGTAGGGTTTTCTCCACTATGGATTCACGCTCCCAGCTTCCGAACCGATCTTTTCAAGTCATACATTCGCACTGAGTAATTGCAATATCAGGCAGCTTGCGAAATCGAGAAGATTGCTTAGGAAGCTGGGAGTGTGGGTTCACAGTGGGGAAGATTCCACCCATATGCTGATTTTCCTCTTGTGTTAGAGCCCTTTTTCGCCTTTTTTGCGTCCCCAGTGTGGATTTTCGGATTCAGCATAGCGATTAGGCCTGGGTAAGCACAAAATTCTCAAAATTTTTCCCGGACACTGCCTTAAAATGAACATGCTTGTATTGTCATAAAACTGATATCAAGATGAAAAGGCAGAGTTTTTGACGCAGCCGCTGGTGATTCTTCCTCACTGCCTTCCTGAAGATATCTAAAGCTTAAAGGCAGCGTCCAGGCAGATCTTTACCTTTGGGGCTTTTACGTGGAAAGTACTTTTGGGGCCCTAACTAAGGCACTGCCCAAGCGGCAGCTCAGGTGCTCTAATGGCCGAGATATTCCCCTCGAAACTGGCCCCCGCGAACGTATTCGCATGGATTTAAGGCAGTTTCGCGCCAGGATCCACGCTTTGCGCCATGAATCCATGCGAAACACGGTCGCGGAGTCCAGTTTCGAGGGGCATATCTCAGCCATTATAGCACTACCTGAGCTGCCGCTTGGGCAGTGCCTTAGTTAGGGCCCCAAAAGTGCTTTCCAGTAAAAGCCCCATAGGTCCAGATCTGCCTGGACGCTGCCCTTAAGTGATTTCGAAAGGATAGGTGGGTGTCAACTACAGTTAGCACCGAATATTCGTGTTTGAATAATTTATTCGAAATATTCGACTATTCGAATATTCGAATAGTCGAATATTCGAATAGTCGAATAATGGACTTTCTCAAATATTCGAATAGTCGAATATTTGAGAAAGTCCATTTATTCGATTATTCGAATAGTCGAATAAATGAGAAAGGCCTATATTCGAATGATTCGTTCATTCGACTATTTCGAAAAATGACTTATTCGAATATTCGTTCATTCGACGAGTTTTAAATAAAGGTTATTCGAATATTCATTCATACGAGTAGTTTTAAAAGATAGTTACTCGAATATTCGAATATTCGAATATTGCATTCAAATATTCGAATAATATTCGAACATTTATTCGAATATTAGTCGAATATTCGACCAAGTTCGGTTATTCAAGTATTCATTCATTCGAATTTTGGAATATGCCAATATTCGAATATTCAAATTCGAATAAAATGAAAATCGAAAGTCGAATAATATTCGTTCATTCGAAGAATTTTCGAAAATCAAGTATTCAATATTCATTCGTTCGAAAAAATTTTAAAAACTGATTATTCAATATTCCTTCATTCGGCGAAAATTTTTGTTCGTTACAACTATAGTGTCAACTAGTGGTTCTGGGAGCTATAGAGTGAGAGCGGTTTTATAAAAACATGCATGTCCTATCGTCAATTTCAAGAAGGGGTGGTCGCAAAGAAAAGCAAACATTGCATACTCCGAAACAGTAGACGTCTGACTTCTGCGTATAATAAAACTTCGTCAGCGTTTCCGGTGGCATCCATCTAAGTGCGACTCGCGTCGCTGACCTTATAGTGTAGAAGGTGCCTCTTTTCGACATTGAGAAGCCGATCAGTTTTACCTTGAAAAAGTCCTTTTGTAAACACCAAGTGAAAAAATCTAGTTCCTTACAAACTGTCGGTCACAAAGGCAATTTTTAGCAGCAATGTCACGATGCAATATAGATTTCTGATGAAGATATTCTAAGCCCCAACCAGCGCACGAAACCATCATCAACAAGTCGTCTCTTTTGATGGCACCTTTGTTCTCGCGAAGGTGAGCATCCAAAGCACCACCTGAAAGTTTTTGAAAAATGATACCATTTTACTTATTGCCTGTACCTGCAACGTATTCTAGAATGAAGCAATGCGGTTGTGCCATGAGACACACTCCATAAAACTGTGTAACGCAAGGATGACTCAAATTTCTTAGCAAGCGGCACTCTCGCATTAGCTCCAAAACCTTCTGTCTAGCCTCCATTGTTCTGCCGGGAATCTATAGTAGCTATTACAGTTTGCTGACAAACTTTCTGTAATAATTTTGTTCGCTACCGTTTTCACTGCAACAACCAAGGGCTGCTGACCCTGCACGTATATCTTTCCCTTTCTTACATCTCCAATTGTTAAGCCAGCCACTACAGCTTCAAGCATTATATTTTCGGCTTTAAATTCCCATGTGGCAAGTCCGATAGATTGTCGTAGACGAATTAATTGCTGAAGAAAGTAATCAACGTCCAATAACATTTATCAGGTTGCTGCATAAGTTCTGTCCGACTTTTTTGCCTTATGTTTGAAGCAGGTGTTCTAAGAGATTCTTATCTTTAATGCAGTATTGTTGGTGTTAATAGTAAGCTCTTTCCTTGCTCTTTCTAACGCATTTCAAATTTCGATAAATTTCTTAGTGTACGGAGATTTCAGGCCTAAAATCTCTAAATGGCAGAGGTATGTCCTCACCCTGGAAATATGTTCTTGCGAGAAAATCTCCATGATGCGCCCTTCAAGTCAAGTTCTTTCATTGGTTTCGGAATAAGGGTATAGAAGGCTAGTATATGCAGAAGTTCGGTTCTGCGAAGAAAACGTCTTGCTAGCGAAATTGTCTCGAACATTAATTTTTTGTATGGATGTTTCACAAGCAATAACTTCCTGCGAATGAAGGCAAACGATGAGTTCAAAGTTGAAGGTGCTAGGGCAAAGCAAGAGCTAGCAGGGCCCATCCACCAATTTTTTTCGGCGCTCACGTCATTTGTAAAATTTTCATAATTCGTAAATAGGCACGCGCACATGTGCTGAAGCAAGGTCAAACTGTGGCTTCTTTTTTGCTCGGTCAAAAAAATCTCTCGGCAACGCAGACCCTATGGGCTCTTTAATGTTGCAGAATATTCCGCGGAAATTTCTCTATCTATCCACTGCTAGATAAGATGCCTATCAATTATCTAAGGGAGAATTGCCTTGTCAAAAAAGACAGGTTTGAAGAAAAACGCTGTAAAGTTTTTGAGTTCTTGCTTTTTCCTTAACAAGGATTTTCACAGGTATTAATATGAGTTTGATAGCCAAATAAATGCTCAACAAATAGAAGCTAAGATCTTGGAAAAAAGTTGACTTTGAAAAAAGTTATGACATTTTGAACTTAAAAAATTTTAATCCGACAGAACTTATGCAGCAACCTAATACAAATCATGCTAAAAGTCTTGTAAATTTCTATCAAATGGGGTAAAATCTGCGTCAAAGAAAACAGGATTTGTAAATCTACAGCGCGATACTTCGATGAGGATTGATAAATCTTGTGGGATATTTATCACCTATCAAATCGATGATATGTTTGCAGAGCTTCGAATTTCGTTACAAAAATTGAACACCTGCTGAAAACCGCTATTCTGGCCGGCTAACTGTGCTGTCTTTTCCTTACTGAGTTTTCTTTTTTAGCGAAGGGATAGTCATGAAATTGGCGCATCTGTGTGGCACTACTGTTCATTTTACAAGAAAACATCCGTGACTTTTTTATCGCAATCAAGGAACTGATTGATTCCATGGGACCTTCGATATTCACTTCTGCTTACCCTAATTTCAGAGTACAAGACCACAGATTTTTTTCCAAAACTTGATCAGCTTAAACACAATAAAAATTTCGCGGTAAAAGGACGCTCTACCGTGCTGCTCCATACCTGAAAGAGTTGTGAGGGAGAGAGACTACTTCGCGTGGCACAGCAAGCGAGCAGCTTGCTTGTATAGGCTGCTGCATGACGAAGGCGCAATATCTTCGGGCGCGAACGCGGCTTTTTTAGCCGCAGAGCGCATAAGGCGCAGAATTTACAACGGTAAAGATACGCGCGCGACGTTTGCGCTCGCTCAACTAAATGTGCTATTGCGCCTTCGTCATGCAGTAGCCTTTGAAATGAAACATCTGCGTCTTGTACTCTGAATTAGAGTGATTTCTGCGTACAAGTCAATCGTCATGACACTTTCATTATGGTTTACAACGAGAATTGGAAAAACTTGACGTTGGTGATGCAGCGAAAGAAGTCTAGAGCTCTCGTCGACATCCTGACGATGTCAGCGATTGTGTGCGCCGCGCATGCAGTTTTGACAAATGCAATTTCTCGGCTTTCGCGTCTATTCATATTCTTATTTTGCATGATGATAGCCCTTAAGGGTAAGCTGAGCGCCTATATGAAATGTTTTGTTTGATCTTCTCACGCTGATGCTACGTCTCGGTAGGCGCGCAGGCAGTCAAGTTCGTCGTCACGAGTTTATGAGTGCCCTACAATCTTACTGAGTGTAGTTTGAGTTAGATGTATACTGGTTAGGCAACGGGTTGTGAACTCGTCTAAATTCATGTCTGTTAGCGAAATATTTCTCCCACAAAAGTTCATAGAGATTTTCCTGAGCGAATTCAACTGTGAAAATCTATTCGTTGCAATAAAGTCTAACAAATATGATGGCATTCCATTTAGTATATCCAGTTTCGGTTCAATAGATCGATATTTGCAACTATTGCGACCTAAGGTTCCTCCTACTTACTTACTTTTTAGATACTTATAAAGGAAGCTACCTAATTTAGCTTGAACTTTTGGCAAGGGACATACATATTCTGAATCAGCTCTGAATGCTGATTCCAAATGCTACTCTTAGCTGCCATCCATTCCGAAGCGAGTTATGGGCTTTTTCCTGAGCAAAATTGGCATGCTCACTCACGGGCATCACGTCATCATCATTTAAGTGCTGATACACCTGCGTTAAGGTTTTTTCATTAAGAAAAGATTGGATTTATACTGCAGGTTTTTATCTACATGCAATCTTCTCATGTTCAGTAGCATGCCAACTTCGCGTAGGAAAAAGCCCATAACCTTCGAAATGGTGCGTGGCAGTTAGGTTCAGCATATTCGGAATCAGCTTTTGAAGCTGATTCAGAATATATATGCCGTTTACCAAAAGGCCGAGCTGAGTTAGATAGCTTTCCTTATTAGATGCTAACGGTCCGATTTCACTTGGAGTGCGGGCAGCAACACAGAAGTTTCCATGTCCCTGTTTTATGTAGACACTAGCCGGCTTACCCGGCTCCGCCATATGTTCCGAAAATTCCATTTCTTAACCGATCCGGACCAAACTTGGGGGTGATCAGCATGCTCGATCACACCCCTCTGCCAAATTCCAGCCCCCTAGCTCAAATTTTGCAAAAAATCGATAAAATCGACATCGATCGATAACGAAAAGTGGACTGTGACACCCGCCGGGGCCCGATGTGTATGTGTGCCAAGTTTGGTCCGGATCGGTTCAGAAATGGAATATTATATTCGGAACATACGTACAGACAGACAGACATACAGACATACAGACAGACAGACAAACAGACATTCAGCTTTATATATAAGATTCACGATCTTCTTACTTGTCTGTATAAACTGAGTCTTTCTTCAATCTAATTGCAAGATTTGCTTTCCTACTTACTTATCGTCGAGTCATTAGGAACCTTATATGCATATTGCACATTTTGTGTGCTAACTGACGAACTGCAAAATTAGAATCTGCTCATTTGCAATGATTTCTCTTGATTTCATGTCCCTTTTGGTTTTGTCAGTTATAAGTCAGGTAGAACATATCTCTACAATTTGATAAGCTAGAAAATATTTCACTGAAAAGTTAATAGTAAGGATGCCGTGGCTAATTCGAGCATAGTGTGCATTCTCACATATATTAACACATTGACGACCAAGGCGTTTCACGGATCGGTCAACATTTCTAGATAAAATCACGCGCAATTTCATCTGCATTATACCTAAAGTAACTCTGAAATGCTGGCAAACCAGTAAAGGTTGTGCCGATATCCAGCACAAAAAAACTTCCGGAGTGGGTTTAATGCAAAATAGTAGCCATTTCAACGATACGCATGGTGTGTCAAGCCTTGACACACCATGTGTGTCAAGCGGTCGTCAATGTGTTAAAGGCGGCGTCCGGGCAAAATTTCGCCTCTCATGTTTCTGCCATTTTGGGGCCTTTCCGTGGCCCTGATTACAGTTGTAAAGTTCAAATTGTTCAAAACCCTCAAAAAACCCGATTCTTGGGGACCCTCTCTTTTCAAGGAGCGGACGAGTTTCGCATTGCTCGTTCCCACCGCATGCCAGCTTGAGGAGCTGCACTGCACGGATGCAGTTGCATTGCAGTGTGCAGTGCAACTGCAATGCAACTGCACACCTGTGTGAGCACTCGTCCTTAAGGGTGGTTTGTGATACGAAGGGGCGGTTTGTGATACGTATCACAGACCCTTTTCTCCTACGTATCTCCTTTTAGAGGCCACGTCAAAGGATCGGACCAACGCAGATCGTCATGGGCATCTTTACAACTATGTGCTAGTCTGGGTGGATGGGTCTTGCCTGGAAGCTGCCTTCAAGCTACAAATGTCTCAAGGATAGTTCTTTCAGCATCTTCTCCGCTTTGGTGGTAGTGCTTGAAAGGAGAACGATGTCGTGCGCAAATGAAGGTTTAGGAATATTCTCCCATTAACTTTCGCCCCATATAGTGACTTCATCATTCACTGCAAGGCCGCATAAATGGCTTCTGTGAAATTGTTTCACTTTGTCGGACTCTCTTGCAGAGATGGTCAGAGGGGAAACAGCGTTTTCGTTGTACACTGTTTTTGGCAGTTGGCTATTGTCCTCAAGTAAGAGCTGGGTTTATCGTCCTCCGAGCATTCGTCTAAAAATTGCCAACACTCTTCAAAATTTTTGCAAGCGGACCGCAAAAAATCAGGAAATTATATTTCCGGTGCCCGCTTGCCAGAAATCGCATGGCCGCCTGCCCCGGCGATTTTGAGCGGTTTAGAACATAAAATTTTTCCGGAAATACAGACTGGCCTCTGTCCCAACCTTCGTTAAGTAGGAAAAATCCTTTGCCAACGTTGAAATCAGCGCTAGCGTGTCAGAATAGCTAAACAAGGAGCAGACTTTCCGCAAGAATATGCAAAATTATTGAGGGCCGTGCGTTCCTTTGTGGAGGACCGCACAGCCCATAGATACCTTCCGCTAAGAGAAAGTACCCCAAACTCGGGTAATTAGACTATCGATGACACCCCTGCCACATAGAGTCCCATCTTCGTTCGGCGTACGCCCGAAACTGCTCAAAAAAGTCCGAACGCCTGCTGAAAGTTTGGCCCTCGCTAGCTGAAAGAAATTATTTGACGAGTGCTTGCAGAAAATTTTGTATTGTTCCCGCGGGCAGAACACGAAAGTACCGCTCGCTGGAGGTTTTTCCACGCCCCAAAATTTTGCGATTATCTGAGCGGCTGAATGCGGTCCAAACAGCTAAATCATTCGCGAAATTCAGCTTGTTCTTAAAGCTGGGCTTTATCCAATGTGCCTGTGCTTTTTATGCAAGAGAGATTAATCTTGGTGAGAAGCTTGTACGTACGCCATACCCGGCAGGCATATTGGACGATAGCCTACGATGCCCCCGTACGCCTTCCTCACAGAGGAGAACAGTCTCAATGTTTTCCATGGATGAGATCTTTTTTTCTGAAGGAAAAACGTTGAATGCGAGGCGAAAATCTCGTGTGGACGTTGTCTTTCGGCTCGCAGATGAAGATGTGGTCCTGGCGTAGACATCTATAACTGGGTAGCGGTGCGCTCTTTAGCATGTAGGATCGTTGTTTCTTCTAATGCGAAATACGGGAGTAAGCACGGGTATTGATGAGCGGAAGAGGTGGATTTTTCGGTTCAAGAATCGGTCTTCCTTCACTTAAAGTTTTTGATCTATCTGTGCTTTCGAAGATTTTTCTGCAGAGCTGTTCTGCAACTGGCGTTGACAATCAGTGGGCCGAAATGGGTTTCATTCTAATGCTGTCTCGACGATGTTCTTCTCTCAATCGAAATGTGTTTCAAGTTCTTTTCAGAAATCATTGGGGCACAACACTTTCCGCAAGTCGCAATCCTTTTAAAGCCGGTAGTAGTCGCATGTTAGGTTTTCAAGTGCCAGCATAAATTTATGGGCTCTTCTAATCTGTGACCGACATAAACGATTTTTTTCGGCATTGTGACAGACCTTTCTTCAATTGATCGTACCTTCGCTCAAAGGGAGCGATGAGTGAAGCCATTTTAGATGGATGAACCTAATGTGACATCATACAAGCCACCTTCGGTTGATAAGAATGTGGTCAATCACTACCATTTTCGTTTTGGAGCCAATATCCAAACTTCTCGATCTTGCTTTTCTGGTGGCAACTTTCGCTTTGATGTCGCTCACAACAAACTAGACAAACTAGTAGAGGAGAGTTTGTTGAACATCTTCAAAAGCTTAATGCTACAAAATTGCAAGTTAGAAGAACATCCAATCAACCGCGGCGACGAGTTTAAGCGTACAATGAATTTATGTAATGTTACGATGATATCGTGCAAAAGCAGGAAACCAAAGCAATCGTGTACGCTGTTCGTGAGTAATTTGAAAAGGTTACGCCTTTCGCTGAAATCTCGCATAACTGCACGATCTCGAAACTTATGTTGGAGAGTTGATTGCATTGAAAAACAGTTAAAAACGGGTGTCTTACTTTTTCAGTGTATACCGCTTAGTTTTTTGATGTAAGAATTCGTTTCAATCATTAGTTTTCTTACCTACCAATTCTATGTTGCTGGAAGAATAATGTAAAGTCGCCAAGCGTCTTTGTACTTCTGTTGTTCTCTATTGTGTTTATTCAGTCCTTTTTAGTCGATTTATCTGCGTTTACTAAGTGTTTTAATTGTTTTGCTATGTTTTGGTAGTTTCTGTCGGGACCACGCGGTCGGGGGCGTGCACTTCTTCATGGGCCGCTATAAATATAAGGCGGCTCCGCTTGGCTCAAATCAGTCTTCTCGTCACTGCTACGGGTTCCTTCATACTACGCCGCGCACGCAGCGTACGCCGCTGCAGCGCAATGGAGATATGCTCACGGCAGCAGAGCTCCACTTTTTTTTATGTATCTCTATATTTGCTGCACATTCGTGTCCCTCAATAGTGTTCCTTCACATTATGCATTTCCTCCTCTCTTTTGCTTTGTTTATCCTGTCCATCCTTTGTCTATATCAATGATTGATGGAATGACTTAGGTTGTTGTGCTCCCTCTACTTTTGAGTTTCACGTTTTGTATCGTAACTGACTGCACATTACGTCTGGTTGTATATCGGTAGTACAGTCGAGTAAATTTCCCGCTTAATATAGTGTGCTTGCACTGAAGGTGAAATGCAGTAAAATTTGCGCGTAAAGAAGCAGTTACGCCTGTGACGCCGGCCATTTGCGCGCGCAAAGTTGGCATTACTGGCGTGGCTACTTGTTCACGCACAAACTTTACCGCATTTCACCTTCAAGCACACTAACTATATTGAGCGGAAAATCTATTCGACTGTATATGGTTGTATGGTTGTATCTGGTTTTATATTTGCGCTGTTAACATCTTCTTACAAACACATCACTAGATGAAAAGGATTTTTCTTCTTCATACTGTTCTGCAATTGCAAATTTGATGCGTTGTTGTTGCCGCACTTTGTTTTCTTCGCCCACAAAACATCGTTCAAGTTTCGGCGCTGACTTCAGCTACACCATACAGTATGCGGCAAAAAAAAGACTCGGTGGTTTTACTTTTTCTTTGATTATTAATCTCACTTCATATCCGTCGTTCTCTTGAAAGACACCAGAGCTCTGCTGTTGTGAGCATATTTCCACTGCGCTGCAGCGGCGTCGCGACGTGTGCGGCGTAGTATGAAGGAACCCTACGAAGAGTGCAGTCTGGTCAAATCGAGGAGACAAGCCGAGCGAACGTGGACGCGTCGATCGCCTGGAGGATCGTTCTTCAATAAGAGGATTATCATACCCTTGGATTCCACGCCGAGCCTCCGCAATAGCGCCTACCCTGAGGCCAGCTACTGCCTGACAGAAGAGAGATCAAGTCTTTTCCTCTTGATAATAAGGTTTTTTGATCTTGTTGCGAGTTTGCTGAATCAGAGCGGGGTAGAGGACATCAGGTTGCCGAAGGGGTCGGTCCTAGGCGGACATTTGCAGAGAACCTCGCGCCTTTACCATTTACGTCATGCTAAGGGTTGTTTCAGACTGCCGCACTGACCGCAGCAGACTGCAGCAGACAGCAGCAGACTGGAGCAGACTGCAGCTGAGCGCACTCACTGCAACGGCCGCAACGGCTGAAGCCTAAAGGGGAGAGGATAAATAGTTGTGGCTCAAACAAACAACAACAATACATACCTAAAAGCAAAAGACAACACGGGCTAGAATGTTACAAAACAGATATATGCAATAATAGGAGGAATTTAAACTAATACGAACATACCAAAGAAAAACTATCGCTAAAATTTGAATGAGAAGAATTGTGATGGGACTTATGTTCTTCTTAGGCGTAAATTACGTGTTTTGATGATCGTCGTTGTTTTTTCTTTTACGAAAGGAGACAGCGACCGGTGCGTTAGTGCGGTCAGCTTCAGTCAGCTGCAGTCTACTGCGGTCTGCTGCAATCTGCTGCAGTCTGCTGCAGTCTGCTGCGGTCAGTGCGGCAGTCTGAAACAACCCGAACTGTCCGCGTAGGTGGAGCCTATCGGCGACCTAATGTCCTCCACCGGATAGAACGCTATCAAAGATTGCCCGATGAGGTGTCAAAAAATGGTGTCATAAGCTCTTGCATGTTCTTCGGTGGAGGTGCAGTAATTTAGCCATTTCACCAAATTTTCACAAACGTTTTCGTCATTGAAGATTTACGTGTTCACCGTGCTTTAGCGATTCTCGAGGATGACTGCTGATACTGGGCTGAGGCGCTATATGTTACCTTTGGCTCACTTCTGTTGATCTGAATGACCGTGGCTCACCAAAGGCCTTACTGGGAAAGGGAATTGGAGCTTTGAAGTGGGCTGGAGACAGGATACTGTGCGAAATGGAGTTGGACTGGTGAGTTCTATCATGGGTGACGACAGTGAGCGAACAGAGCTGGGCATGTCAGTCAGGAGTTGTCTTAGGAAGAGCAAGACAATCTAGTCTACCGTTTTCACCGAAATTTTGTAACCATAGGACAGCTACTCATCAATTTCGGCTTGACATTAGGACACATTAGAAGCAAGTTGTGAGGCAAACTTTTACATTATGAATCTCTGAGTAAGTGTGGCAGAAAATAATAGATAATTAATAATTAGAAGAAAGTTTGTGAATTGTGGAGCCAACATGTCAAAATTCCTTAAAAATGATTTTGGTCAATTTTGTCAATATTCTTTCTCAGATTACAAGTGAAAGTCGCAAGTTACATGTTGAAAATTACATTCACGCTAGGTCAAATGTTTTGCCAGTCTCGAAGACGGGAGGCAGACTTTTTTAAGGGACTGATTGTAAACTGGAGAAATAAAAAAGTCTCCGCTCGAGCTGAGACGCAAAGTCGCTGTAGAGTTCTCTGATTCTAGGTTCTGCACCATAGCACTCCATCCCTGAGGATGAAATCTTTGACTGAGCAAATTATTTCATCGGGACGTACAGGGTGTCCCAAAAGTATGTATGCACTGTTTGATCGTTAATATCTCTCTTTCCAAGAATTCTTTTGCCTTGCTTCAGGTACCGTTTTTAGAGCTGGCTTCAACTTAGACTTGCAGTATAGAACGAATCACCCATCCCTCTTCATTACTGTAAGATTACGGAAACTTGAAACATATGGCGTCAACGTGGAAAAAAGCTGCCGTTTCAAAAATTTTCAAAAAAATGTGAAAACTTGTGTAATAGGGTTTTTTAGACCTGAGTTCAATACTCAACTACTCACAAACTGCGAAGCTTTTTAAATGGTGTAATCGCACTTTTTAGGAACATTGAAAAAATGGCCGCTACTGCTTACCTGGCATAAATTTCCAATAAAGCATCATAATAAGCTGGGAACTTTACAATTAGAATCAGCAACTCTAATTAGCCTAGTGTAAAAGTTTTCAGGCTGTTTTAATTCCTTTCTGAGGTAAAATATGGCCCTTTATGGCTCAAAACCCTCTCTGAAGTTTCTACCGTAATCCTGCAGTAATAAAAGAGATCGGTGATTCGTTCTATACTGCAAGTCTAAGCTAAAGCCAGCTCTACAAAACGGTACCTGAAGCAAGGCAAAAGACTTCTTAGGAAGAGAGATATTAACGATCAAACAGTGCATACATACTTTTGGGAAACCCTGTATATCCCGAATTTACCAGTCTCTTTTTTGCTTCCAGTTTAAGTTGCTTTGCGCTTGTTTAGTGCCTCGCTTTTCTGATGCCAAGAGGCTAAATTCTGCGCGACGCATGCTTTGCAATCTCCGAAGACTTTGATTACGCTCGAAAATGAGCACCTTACAACCATTCTCATTCTCCTTCGACATTGCAAGAGTATGGTTTTGTAACTTCTGAATCATCATTCTTTTTCCGAGGGTTGTGAAACTCACAGATTTGAATTGTATTGGTCTGCTTAAATAGAAGTGAATTAGCTCCGGCACTGAGTTGAATCCGTAATCGCTAACAATGTAGTATTTCTTCTTATCGTACTCAATTATAATATGTACTACCTGAACAGTAGATTATATTTGTACCTTCTGGCAATTTGAGAAAGTTCTCACAAATTCTTCTCTTGCTTGGGGCGTAGCTCCTTTACAGCGTAACTTTGGATCATGTAGAACCGATAGAACTGTCTTGATGTTTGACCCTTCCGCCTAAGTTATTGGCAAGAATAAATCAGAGATCTTCAGGCTTTGCTTTCAAACTGTATAATATTTTGGATGTGCAGAGATAGGCCAAGGTTTATCCAGTTAATGAACTGCATAGCTCAGGAGAGACAGAGACAATGCCTTGTGTTTAATCGCTAATGTATCAGAGACGTAGAAGTGATTATAGTTTTTAAGGCTTCAAAAGAATTGTTCTTTGTATTTGTTGACTTAAAGGCAGCGTCCAGGCAGATCTGGACCTATGGGGCTTTTACGTGGAAAGTACTTTTGGGGCCCTAACTAAGGCACTGCCCAAGCGGCAGCTCAGGTAGTGCTGTAATGGCTGAGATATTCCCCTCGAAACTGGACCCCGCGACCGTGTTTCGCATGGATTCATGGCGCAAAGCGTGGATCCTGGCGCGAAACTGCCATAAATCCATGCGAATACGTTCGCGGGGGCCAGTTTCGAGGGGAATATCTCAGCCATTACAGCACTACCTGAGCTGCCGCTTGGGCAGTGCCTTAGTTAGGGCCCCAAAAGTACTTTCCACGTAAAAGCCCCATAGGTCCAGATCTGCCTGGACGCTGCCTTTAAAGGCAATGTCCAAGCAAATCTGGGCTCATGACTTTTTTTGCGGAAACTGATAAAGGGTCCTATCTAAAGCGCTGCCCGAGCGGGAGCGCAAATGATTTCGCGGCCGAGAACTCCATCCCCAAGCCCCTCCGCTTTTGCACCGTGACCGTAACCCATAAATGACTTCGCTTACTTTAACACTACATTCGCGCTGGGACCCGTCCTAAGTCACTATTGAGTTACGGTCATGGCGCAAGCGCGGAGGGGTTTGGGGATTGGTTTCAAAGTTGTGAGTGGATCATTTGCGCTGCCGCTTGTGCAGTGCTTTGGATAGACCCCCTCCCCCCCCCCCTACTAGTTTCCAGGCACAAAACACAAGCGTCCAGATCTGCGTGTACAGTGCCTTCAACTGATATAAAACATGTTCTATCAAGCTAATTTATCTTGGGAAAAAACAGACTTTTCACGAAAGGAGAGGTCAGTCAAGGTTTTCAGTTATATATCATTCAATTTTAATTATATACTCGGGAACGCTTCAAAAAATTGCTTTGAAAGCTCTAACTTGTGGGAACGGGTCAAGACTTACTGTCCGCGCGAAATTTTCGCGGTGCCTGTTCGCTCCGTGACATTTACCACTGCAAGAGTCGCCAGCACTCTTGACACCATGCTAGTTATGGCATTGCGTCACATGAATCTGCGTATAGTTGACTGCACGGAATCGCCCGGGCTCAACGATTGCGAGCGTTTTTCTTGCGGGCTAGCATTGGCCTTCGCGTGTATGAGTAATCATAGCCCCGTACTCCCCAGCCACGTTGCAGGCACGCTTGCGTACGTTTAGTCTATAGCGATCCGGATCCGTGACTTCCTGCAGTCGACTTTATCCGACGCCACTTCCCATCCCTCAGTCCCTCACCGCGCCATCTCCAAATTTCCATGAAAGATAATTTGTTGTTCAATTGGGATGAGTAGAATAGATATCTCGGTGTGTTCCAAAATAGATATTTTTATTGGGCGAGCACGATTGGGGGAGAAACCCACTGTACATTTGCAAAGCATAGGTGACGCTTCACCGGTCTTCAACAACAGCTTATATATAAAGCTGAATGTCTGTTTGTCTGTATGTCTGTCTGTCTGTCTGTATGTATGTATGTCTGTACGTACGTTCCGAATAGAAAATTCCGTTTTTGAACCGATCCGGACCAAACTTGGCACACATATACTTCGGGCCCCGGCGGGTGTCATAGGCTACTTTTCGTCATCGATTTTATCGATTTTTATCGATTTCTTGCAGAGTTCACCTACGGGGCTGGGAGTTGGCACAGGGGGGTGGAGGGTAAGTGAGCATGTGGATTCCGAATACAATATTAGTTTTCAGAATTATCGATTACTTTTATCGATTTTATCGATTTTTTTGTAAATTTTGACATGCGGGGCTGGGGCACAGGGGGGTAATCGAGCATGCTGATTACGAATACAATATTAGTTTTTGAAATCGTACATTACTTTTATCGATTTTATCCATTTTTTTTGTAAATTTTGACATGCGGGGCTGGGAGTTTGCACAGGGGGGTAATCGAGCATGCTGATTACGAATACAATATTAGTTTTTGAAATCGTACATTACTTTTATCGATTTTATCCATTTTTTTTGTAAATTTTGACATGCGGGGCTGGGAGTTTGCACAGGGGGGGGGGTAATCGAGCATGCTGATCACAAATACAGTATTAGTTTTCAAAATCGTCCAATACTTTTATCGATTTTATCGATTTTTATCGATCTTTTGCAGAGTTCACCTACGGGGATGGGAGTTGGCACAGGGGTAATCGAGCATGGGGATTCCGAAAACAATACTACTTTTCAGATTTATCGATTACTTTTATTGATTTCATCGAGTTTTTTGCAAAGTTTGGCCTGCGAGGCTGGGAGTTTGCACAGGAGGGAGGGGGGGGGGGGGGTAATGGAGCATGCTGATTACGAATACAATATTACTCTTTGAAATCGCCTATTACTCTTATCGATTTTATCGATTTTTTAAGCAAAATTTGAGCTACGGGGCTGGGAGTTGGCACAGGGGGTAATCGAGCATGCTATTACGAGTGCAGTATTGATTTGGCCGGCTATCCGGGCCCCAAAGTTTCTTTGTCGTAGAGCTTGCTCAAACTTTGTGTATAAGGGTCATCTTACGTGCTGAAAACATATATCACACTTTCTCCGCAGAACGTCTCCCCGTGTGGTTACAGCAGGTGTACGGTAGGGGGTCAAAATCATGAATTCGGCTAAAGTTTGGTTCAGAGAACTTATTCGACATGCTGATTACGAATTTCATACTCTCTCTCTGCATATTGGAACTTTTTCATAGAGTTATTGTTGTTATACAATGTGGTGTCGAAAACATAGATTTGCTTTAAACTTCGTCTAGGGTGGTCATTTACCGCGCTGAACATGAATATCGTGCTGATTTCGCAGGATGGTGCATTTTCTTGGGTTACGGTGGGTGTAGATGGGTCGAAGTACCAGATTTGCTCAAAACCTTACCTGTAACGGTTCAGAAGTATACTGCTTATGAATATGATGCTTGCTCGCTGTCATAACGCATTAGTCAAGTTATGGTGAATTGCGGGGTTTGAATGGACATTTTCCCGCTTTCGGGCCAATTTAGATCCCAGATATTCACGAAATGGGGAAGCGGTTGTTCTGCATGGCGGTCTCCAGCGCCATCCTAATAACCTGTCCCAATGTGAACGCACGAGGCAAATCTCCCTCCCTCTGTTTTTTGCTTAGGCAAAAGCCGCCGAAGGGTGTATCGCGCGCGGCAGTGGTCCTATAAGGAAACTGATAACCTGTCCCAATGCATAACGCAAGCGGCAAATCTCCCCCTGTTTTTGCTTAGGCAAAAGCTGTCGATGGGTGTCTCGCGCGCAGCAGTGGTCCTACAAGGAAAGCATTGCGGTCGTGGAAAACTTTTATGCCACACGAATTGCCATTATTATGGGATTAAGCACGATATTCTTGAAACAGCATTTTAGGTAATTCCCTGTCAAGGTTTCAGGCAGGTTCATGATTTTTACCCGCTGCCACGCGAAATGACTACCATATTCGTCATCAGCGGCTTAAATAACCCCCATATACCTGGTTTGAGCAAGACACACCACAAAAACATTTTAGGGCCCGGATGGCCGAATAACGCCATCAGTTTTTAGAATTATCCTTACTTTTACCGATTTTATTGTTTTTTTGCAAAGTTTAAGCTACGGGGCTGTGGGGGGGGGGGGTTGGTGAGGAAGGTAGATGAGCAAACTGATTACTCACACAGCGGGAATAGGGAATTGCATGGGCACAGGTAAAGGAGTACAGGGATAGAAATGGAACCTATATCGTTCTTGACAGGGCCGGGCGGAGCCTGGTAAGCCAGCTAGTCCTCAATATTTCAAAGTGCCAAGTGTGAAGCACAAAACAGCTATTTTCATTCTGATTTAGGATGCACTGATCTGAGAGATAGCACAGAGATCGTCGTGGAGCGAAGTCTTTGGTGGGGAAGTAAAGAAGAGTGCATCATTGCCCTGTATTGGTATACACTTTTCGCGCCATCTCCATTAGTTTTAAACGCTCGATTGTCCGGCCTACATTCTACAAAGCTGCTGTTACTTGTCCAAAAGTTTCTCTTACCTCGCTAAGTCGTACCAGGAAATCTCCGTTTTTGACCAATAGTGATACAGCGTCTTCACGTGGTAGCAGACCATGAAAGTATTCATGCTTTCTCAGCGTTGGATCAAACTGCAAGCATGCTATGCAGCAAGATGTTCTCTGGTCAGACAAGGGTAGATGGCTTCAGTTTACTGACATCTTCCACGTGGATTTCACGATGCGCCTCCGGCATGCCTTCGATTGTGAGTAGGGCGAGTGTAGAAAAGAAACTGCGAAAGTGATTCTGACCGGTCATTGAGAGATTTATATAGAGATCAGTTTTGTAAACATCTCGTATCACTCTCGGTACTTACTGAGACTTCATCATTTTCCTGGTAGTGTAGTAACGAGGATGTCATGAGCAAATTGTAGTTAACATGTTATTCTTTTCTTTTGAACAAACTTCCAAATTTTCTAGTATTGTTCACTCATACCCCCTCCTATTATGCTTGTGGAAGTCGTACCAAGTATTTTTTGTTTTCTCTGCTAACTTCATTGGTTCTTGAGAAGGTATCAAAGCGTCGCCTCAGTTCGCAGAGGCTCGTGCTGGCCCATTATAATATGCCTTTCTCCAAGTGGCGTACCCAGGATTTCGGCTTGGGGGGGGGGGAGGGGCGCGACAAAAATTTTTTTCTAAAGAAGGTGCGTGGCGTTAGCCACGCACTCCGAAAAATTTTTTGGGGTAGTTCTCAAAACTTTTGCGGGTCCCCGATCCCTAAAATGTGGAAAAAGGGGGCGTGGCGTCAGCCACGCCCCCGAAAAAATTTTTTTTACAAAGCCAATTTGAATTTTTAGAAATTTTTAAAAATTATTTTAATTATTTACAAAAATAAACAAGTCACTTGCACATTTTCATAACCCATATAAGTAACTTTCAAAAATTTCGCGACCCATTCTTGGGGGGGGGGGCGCCCCTCCCCCCCCCGCCCCCCCCCCTCGGTACGCCACTGCTTTCTCCTGTTCGTGAAAAGTGGACTTTTGCCTTAACTGGAACTTCGCCTTGGAGGTGAAGCGAGGATGCACTGCGTATTCACTGCTGACACCCTACCAATATATGGGGAGTTTTTTTTCGTTTGCAGAATGTCAGGATGTAGTAAGATTTTGTTCACATTTTTTGTTTTACTTTTTCGATACCATATAAGTAAGGTCGGTTCAAAAGTTTTATAGTTTTTTGGAATGATCCGCAAATCCCATAAGGAAAGATGAGGCTCATGACCCACAAGTAGTAAGTATGATTTGATTCAACTGCTTGGCGGATGGAAGGCGGCGCTTGGTGACCTACTTAGAGCTAACCAATAATCAGAGAGCACGCGCGCAAGAGACAGACTGCGTTGCGGGCTTAATAGGTCACAAAGCCTCAAATTCCATAGACCATTACCGCAAAAAAACGTAAGCATTTGGAAAACCGTATATAAGAAAAAAACGAGAATAATCAATGTTTATTTTAATTACTGAAAGAAATACCACATATGGGTGCAGTGCAAACCATTGCTTCAAAAATTGCATTAGATACCGAACACCTTCGTAGAAAACAGGAAGGCCTTGAATATCAAATGCGTGCTGGAAATGCTTTAGCTCAAAACAATGAATTTTCTGTTTGAGAATTAGTGAAAGGAGGAATTTCCAGCTTTACTGCTATTCTGGGGTGAGCGACAACACAAAAAAAAAATGAAGCGAAAAGTCATGAGGAGGAGAGTTAAAAGTCAAAGGGCACTTTGTAAAAAATTTTCAAATACAAGGGGGCATCGATTCAAAATCGCCCTTGTTTCAGCTAGTGAGTTTGAAACGCAGCTTGAGTCGCGCTTGGGCCCTGCCTCTTAACAGTGAGCGCCAGTAAGTAACTCCTGCAGTTTCCTTGTGTGGTAGCAATACCGATATTTTTCTAGCTTTGAAAGACGATAAGGCCGAAAGGTACGTAACTCACAACTTTCTCTCAACGCGTTTTGGCTCAATGGATCAACCTTACTGATATTGTCAGAAACGTGAAGTTACCGAAGAGTCAGATTTGGGTAACTGCTGTGCAAATTTTTTCGAAATGCCAAAAACACGTCTCGGGCAGGACCCTGACTTTCAGTCAATTTTTCAAATTTCGTGAAGAGATTTTTAGCAACAGTTTAGCGTCAGTTCCGACTCTTTGTGTTTGACATAGATTGTAGACAGCTTTGATTTCGCTAACTACTAAATTTTGAAGTAAAGTATTGTAAAACACATTATTGTTATATACCAAACTGTCAGAGTATTTTCGTAGCTTATCTACACAATGCTGTTGAACGCGCCTGACAAAATGAAATCAAAACTACGCCAAACGGTTCCAAATTTACTCTTAGTTGCCAGTGCGATACTTGACTCTTGAATATGGATGGTGGTACTGTTTTCCTTCCACTCTGTACAGTTTTTTACTGCATGTTTGAACCATAATTTTTGCACCAATCTTCCGCGCTTTTTGGGAAACAACAGTGTAAATGAGTAGTGTCCGCGTGGCCTTCCTCCCATAAAGTGCTCAGACAAAATTCGGAAGTAAGCGGTCACAGAAATTTGCGCGCTGCTAATTTCGCTTCTTGCTCAAAGTTATGAAAAAAACCGTGCAACTTTCTAGAGTTTTCGTTGAACCTTTACTTGCTCCGATTTTCCGAATCCGTAACCATTTCAGGGTGGAGTGCAGCACATCCTCTGTTTCCCGACTTCATTGTAGACTTTACCTCTTCGCTTTTGAAAAACTTGATGTCTATCACGATGTCCCCCGACCAATGATGTGACTACATACATTTAAACGCAGATAATCTGATCTGAGTACTCGACACCTTTATGGGATAGTCGTTCAACAATCAATTCACATGAGTGAAATAGCCTTGATAGCATGATACAATTGTATCTACATAAGGATATCAAATCACTCGAAGATATCGAGTGATTTGAACTAAACATTTCAACAACATTATCTATGGAAGAATGAGAACCGTCAATAGTAGGTAGCACAGCTCATTTGAGGTCCTTCGCCTATTCGTGAGAATACTAACATTATTGGCAAATTCCGTTCACCGCTACTTGACCATCAGGGCACGACCGAGCTGGAAAAAGTAAGTTTTTCAGTGTCATATTGCCCCAGATTACAACTTTAAGATTGTGAATTACCGCAGTACGCCGTTTTCCTCCCTTGTCGAACGCCATTCACGCGAACCATATAACTAGGACACTCTACTAAAATATTTTCTGTAACGTTTCGTGAAAAATCGACCAAGATCCCACTATCTGGTTCGGAATGACTGCTGTTCTTGTCTGATTGTACTGAGCAGCACTGTAGCGCCTGAAAGAAAGTAAAAAGTGATCATAATGTCCTGGCAAGGTGACAGATGTCAAAGCTTTTACCCACAATCCCTGTTCGATTTACTTTCTTAAGTATTCGAAATGTTCATTCGTTCTGACTCGAAGACAAAGCGGCCCCTTTCCTTTTTTGATCCCAGTATTTTCACTGTGAAGCTGGTGCTAGATCTATCAAAATGCCCTCAATTCCCTTACCATCTCGGCACTCTATTAGTCAAAGATATTTTTCCGATGCTATGTGGCCAAGAGAGTCTCAGTCCTGCCTCTTCGCGCACCCCGCTTTTTTGATCATTTAAAATTTGCGCCAATTTGCAAAATTACTCTAAGGCTTGCTGAGTCAACATTGCAATTCAAAATACGAAGAATCTTCTTATTGATGAAGCCGTTTATGAGCACCCGCATTACAATATTATTTCAAAAGAGCTCTCCAAGAACCTTCAACTGATTGACGACTATTTTTCTGCTTTCTGCAATTTTGTAGTTAGGAAATCTTCAAAATGTAATCACATTTCAAATCAGTTGAGATTTATCTGTGAGATTTCAGGGTAACCACTAGTAAACACGAATCCGCACATGGTTCATCAGTTGATTCGCAAAAAAGTTGCTACTTGGCGTCTTCTCCAGATATATACCAAGATTGTTTCAATGATTGGCCAATCCGTTATCACCTTTTCTGGTCCGAAAAAGCGCTCGTCTAAGTTTTTTTCAGATACCCCTTCCACAAAAGATCCCGGCAAAGGAAATTAAGGAACATTGAAGAATGAAGACATTTTGGTGAGCAGCGAGAAAAAAGCAAGCTTGGCAGTCCAGATTAACTATAATCGAAATCAAATGCTGCGCTCGCTAATATTTAACACATTGACGACCATGCAGATTTCTGGTTGTCTGCCTTCTGGGACCAAGGTCTTTTACGGACCAGCCCACATTTTTCAAGTATAGTCATATAATCACGCACATTGCCATCTATAGTACACCTACAGTAGATCTGAAAGGCTCACATAAAAGGTAGAGGTCATTCCTAGATTCACTGCAAAAGAAAGCTCGTGGATTGAGTTCATCCCAGGATAGCAGTCATTTCAGCAAAATTCAAGCCTTGACACACATGGTGTGTCAAGCGGCCCCACGCGGCAGTTATTGCGGTCGTCAATGTGTTAATTTACAATTAGTAAGACAGACAATAATCAGTGTGCCTGCGATGATTACAACATCTGCGCGCAAGAAAGATATATGTTCTCCCTGCCGTTATTGTGCAAGCCACAAGCCAGTTGAAAGCATAAGTACACCATTTTTCTGCGCAAATAAAGTCGTCACCACAAGGGCACTTTACCGATGAATATACCTAACCGCACCTTTGTTTCAGTATGAGGCAAGCACAGGAAACCATGAGGACATGCTCTTCGCTTCAAATCACATTGTACAGGTTCTTGTGTTGCAGGATATAACAATACGGAGCCTTGTTCGCATCCACCATCTGTATTAGAGACGGAAATTTAGAGTTTTTTGTAACAAATAATTTCATAATAAAACTGGAAGAACATTCTGTCAATGGCTCTCAAATAACGAACCTTTCTGCAAATGGTCAGTTCTTCTCCAAATTTTCGAACAGCAGAAGTAATCCTTATTTTTTGGTGAAAACTTGCATTCGAAGCCGTACGGACAAAGGCTTGACGAGCATGGTTTCGGTTTGCCGTTCAAAAGGTATGGAGTCATGCTGGGGGGACAATGACCTGCAACGCGTAAATTTTCATCATCATTAAAATTCAACTGTAGATGAAATTCAATGGACGAGTTTTCGATTTTTCAACTGGAGTAAAAAGTATAAACTTGCTTATTGAAATTGGAATTATAGGCGAAGCTGTAACAGCAGTAGTCTTTCGCAAGGATTGTGTTGTACTCGATGTTGTTGGCCATTCTGTATTGACCATTGTTGTCGTCTCCTCTTTCTTATTCTTTTCTTCTTTTTTGTCTTTGCCACAACAAACATTTTGTTTAACCTAAATTGCAAAAAAGAATTTTGGAACGAACGTAGGCCATCAACTTACCACTTCACTATATTGACAGGTATAACCCTTAGGACAATCATTGGCCGTCTGGCTACAGTAACGCACTTTTTTCGTTCCTTTTTCGAAGTATGCCTGCTCCGATCTCAATGGGCATATATCGATATTCTTTGGACGAGCTTTCATGATTTCTGAAAAAACAAGTGCCTACCGCTTTAATAACGTCATTTGTACCCCAAAAATTTCTGGCTTGTATCAATATTTCCAAAACAAGGCCCTAGAACCTGGATAATTAAATCCCCGGGAAGAAATTTGCTTTCTACGCTGCAAAATTTTACGACTTTATTTTGCGATAATTGCTGTATAAGCTTCACTCGAAAGCCACTAACAATAAGTCGAAGATAATGGAAAAATGAAATAGAGCCAATTTCTGTTGAGTTTTTTTCTTGAAAGAGCAAGCTTTCTCGCCTGATTGCCAAACTCTCTCTATTGCTACATAGTCGGGTTTTTACAGCACTCCTTCGCTTTTCCCCACAGGAACAATTTTCAGCTGACGGCTGCGATCTTACTACATGCTCAAAAAGATCTATGATGCTGAGTTCAAGCGCTCTTTTGAAGCTGTTTTGTAATATTTCGCGAGCAGCTCAAAGGCAGCGTCCAGGCAGAATCTCTATTTCTATTTTTCGCCTTATCCAGGCCTTTTCATGGCGCTGACTCCAAATATGGCACTCAAAATGCGTGAATTTCTCAAAAACCCCATTTTTGAGACAATTTTGTGAGAAGCGTGGACGAGTGCTTATAATGCAGTCCTTGTCGAAAGCAGGGCCCAGCACGCGTTGGTTTGGAGCATTTTTAGAAACAGTCCCTATGAATTCGCAAATTCACACAAAGCCCCTTTGACGTAAAAGTCAGTAGGGAAACCCTTGTTCAATCAACATAACAAAACATAACGATAAAAAAAGCGAAAAAAGCGAGTTTTGAGGTACCTGATAAGCAAAAAAATCAAAAAAAAACATTCTGTGTAGATTCCATTCTTGAGCATGGTACCATTTTAGTGTTCAGAACGTTGAAAACCTCTTACGCCAACCAAATCTGTGACCTCAACAATCTGGCGATGCATTTTGCGCCACATAGTTCAAAGGACACCGCATGTGATTGGAGCGCGATATCTACCAATGCTTTACTTGACACTCTATTTTTAGCCCAAAAAAGAGGAGAAGCAGTGGTTTGTTTCGCTCTCTTCGCTGTATGATAGATTTTGAATCGCACTGTTCGTTTAAATCAAAAAGTTCCAAAATTTATATGAACTCTCCGATATTTATGCTCCCAACCAACCTAGTTGGTTTGGTGTTGGTCTAGAAACCAACAAATTCGGGAACGGGTATTAGGACACAAAAGTTTTTGAAACTTTCTACATAATGTTGTTTGGAGTAATACTGTACATACATAGACCAAATACGGCGTCATGTGATTGTTTTTGCGCTGTAAACAAGCCATCTGTTTGTTTAGGTCTTACGTTTGAAATTCATGCGCTTGCCAAAGAACATGTTCAATTCGTAAAACCTGACATGTTTGTCGTTTTTTCGGTGCTTCGTCGAGGACCTTATAAAAATCACATACCCGTTGCTTCTGACCCCAAAAACGAAGTCCTGTTTGACCCCAAACCATCTGTGCCGGGCCGTGGTCGAAAGCAAGCATTAACAGGTAGACACTATGTGTTCCATTGTGTTTACCACGTGAAAACAAGTCAAGGGCTGAGGAAGTTCGTTTAACGGGGCGGGCCTTACGAGATAATGGGTGTGGTCCTCAAGGCTCGGCGTTTTCCGCGCCGTTTTCCTTCTTTTACCGAGAGTGTACAAAAATCGGACTTGTGCGATTGTTCTAAAACGAGGCCCTAGTGCTCGGTTATGATAGTATCCTATGATGTCCAAATCTGCCTGGACGCTGCTTTCAACTTGCCACAGACGAAAAATCACAGAAACAAGCGCTTTGGAGATTTGCATATAAAAACTGTAAAACTTACCGTTGGATGACTCCTCTTCACCTTTTTTAATGCAGTTGTTTCCTTCAACTCTTTCTCCTTTAATGCAGTCACATTGTCCATTTACGCAGCGTAAATTTGACAAGCACTAAAATTTATTTGAAACGTAATGCTTGTTTTGTTATCATTTGTAGGATAAGGCAGATAAATGAAATTACCTGCAATGAGCTCCTACAAGGCTCCCCAAAAGCAGCACGATCAAGACATTTGCCATCTAATATGATCTAAAACCATAGCTAGAATGCTTTGAAATAGTTCAAACTAAAGTAAGATATACCTGTGTCGGCTCGCATGTCTGCGCGATGCATTCACCGTTCACCACTTCTTGGTCAAAGGCACACCTACAAAACACAGGTGTGCGTGTCTGTATGTTTGAGTGTTTTTATGTCGAATGGCATTTTGTGCTTTCCATGAACAACCGCATTGAACGGTGGGGACCAAATTTTGCACATAAAGATGTCTCAAAAAAGTGCACACTCTTTGATCGTTGATAGCTCTCTTGCTTCGAAGTCTTTCGGCTAGCTTTAGGTACCAAGTAACTTTCAGTATACAGAAACATTATGAAAGACCGTCTGACAAGATTTTTTGCGAAAAATCTAAAAATTTGTGCAAAAGGGTTTTAGCGCGTGCTGATTTCACTGCCCAACTTTTTACGACTTTTTGAGCTTTTTCAGTGGTTGTAAACACATTTACGGTGAACATTAGAGGAACACTAGTGTCACGATGTTAGGACGATAAGTAAAGTGCAAATTTTATATCTGGAATCAGAGACCTTATTAGCTAGGTGTAGGAGTTTTTGGGTTGGTTTTTTGGAGCAAGATATGGCTCTCAATGGCTTAAAATCCTCATTGCAGTGCCTACCGTAATCCTACAGTAATGGAGAAAGATCTCTGACTCGCTCTATACTGTAAATCTCAGTTGAATCTCGCTCCACGCGGTATCTAAAGTTCGCTGAAAGACATCATAGCAGGAGAGTTATTAACTATCAAACGGTGTGCAAATTTTTTGGGGCACCCTGTACATATTCAGGGCCGGACGGGACTATAATAGGTCTATAAATGTCGCTACCATTGGTTTACCAATTTTTGCGTTTTTTATTGGATGTTGAATATTACTCTAGGAGAAACTGGATCGGTCGCCTACTACTCGATTCATAAAAATCATTTTTCTCAAGAATTTGTTGATTATTTTTGCGATTAAGCTAGAGAGTTGAGACTGACTAGGTGAAAGAGGTTTATTGGTCCTCGAAGGATGAGTTGTATGAGGCAGTTATGTATCGCTTCCTGGATCATGTTTAGTAAGAGCCAAAATATCTCAGAAGTTGGTGGGTTTGGAATAATTTACGGTGGAAAAGGTCAAAGATGTGAATCACATAGCCCAAAGAGAGTGAAGGCGAGTATCAACTACATGATTAGAATATCATTTGAAGAAGCAAGGAGTAGGCGCTGTAGGATTTCCTTGAAAACGTGGTTGCCATTTGACAGAATCTTTATGCTACGAGTCTGCGACAGATCGAAAGAAAATACTTCCGAAGGCCAGGCTAGTGCTCCTTTCTTTGGAGCAATTTCCATTGACCTTCTCAAGAAAAAACTTTGCACCCCACGACTACGCACTTATTTCTTGGCTCAGAATGAAAACGCTCACATGCAGAAATGGTCTCTGCATTTGCTTCCACCTGCACACTCATTGTCGTCACCACAAGTGTCTCCAATTTTCTTCAGCACTACACATTTTCCTTGGATCATCTTTTCGTTTTCTCGACATTCTGCAAGGAGCACATTTTCAAAACTACAGTCGAGTAGATTTCTCGCTTAATATAGTGTGCTTGCACAGTTTATGAAATGCCGTAAAATTTGCGCGTGAACAAGTAGCTGCGCCAGCACTGCCGGTATTTTGCGCGCGCAAATGCCGGCGTCACAGTCGAAGCTAATTCCTCGCGCGCAAATTTTACCGCATTTCACCTTTTGTGCAAGCACACTATATTAAGCAGAAATTCTACTCGACTGTAAGTTCTGTTATCACAGTACTTTACAAAAACATGATTTTGTTATTCAAGAAAATCTTTTAAAATAAAGGTCACCATTGTCCTCTTTACTACAGCAAATGTTCTTCCTGCTATCGTATACACTACGAACACATTCAAAACCATCTGTACACATATCCGGTCCAGGCATACACTCTTGCGCATTACCATCAACGGCTATGAAAGCCGCACGACGAGCGGGACAACCTTTGAAGAAGAAGTGTAGCTAATGAACATTCAGAGACTGGGAAAAAGTGTCATACCTCCATTTTGACCGCAACACTGGAATTGTGCGTATTTAGCAGAAAATTGGCAGAAAAATCCAATAGGGCAGGCGTTTTGCTATAAAGAAAAATTTATGGAGAAAGCAACTCACTGCTGCAGTATTACTCCACCTATATAAGTTTAGAAACTAAGGTTTCCCTCGAACTTTGCAGCATAATTTCATTAAACTGAGCACAGGAGTTAAGTGATATTGATGTACATCTTTTTTATGGGCTACTGTAGGTATACGGTATATCAGTCGCTGTAATTTGGCGTAGAGAGGCTATTCGACATGCTGATCATGAATATCATTCATTTTTTGGTAGCGCTTGAGAATGTAGTTACAGTATATAGATATACGATACGATCCCACTCTTAGCCTATGTTGAGGCAGTTCAAAGAGTGAAAATTATCTTTAATTATGTCAATCAACTCTTCGATACATAAAATCTGATTTTAGAGATCTAAAGGCACCGTCCACCCTAAGTTAGAGATCTTAAGCTTTTGACAGCTTATGATAGTAGGACTTCTTAATGCCAATGCTCAAGCCGCGCCAAATTGTCGTTTCGGGGACCCCAAGTCGGCATCGCCCCTTCAGCAATGCCTGCCCATCCTTGCGCGCCCGACCAGTTATCGTTCCGGAAAGACAGCCTGCGGATTCTCCGAAACGGAGATTGTTGGGGTTTTCGCAAATTCTCGACTTCATATTCGGAATCAGGGACATGAGAAGGCCGAACGATCTAAACATAGAAGAAGTCGAGATGTGGATGGTGCGTTTCCCGTACCGTATACCTACAGTAACCAGCAAAGGCCTACGCCCAACAATCTAACTGCCAGCAAAATTTTGAATTTTGCATTACAGTGTTGCATTAGTTGCTGCCACTTCGTGAGTACAGCATTTACATTTCATAAAGTCTTGCAAAAAATTTAAAAAAGGAAAATTTCGAGGACATACAGGGCTTATCAAACGCAGTGTTGCTTGCATCAGCATCTCCACTCCCGCGCTGGCTCTGCGTCTCCTCCGCGAACATGCTCTCTGATCACTTTCCCAGGGCGAGCATGGGAAAGGCGGAGCCTCAATCGAATTGAAGTGATTAGAGAGCATGTTTGCGGAAGAGACTCAGGGTCCAGCGCGGGAGTGGAGATGCTGATGCAAGCGACACTGCGTTTGATAAGCCCTGTAACTAGTTAGTAAATAAAATTAATAGCTACCTCTCCAGCAGTGCAGATGCGAGGTCTGCTTGTCCATCTATCCAGTAAAGCGAATTGTTTACGAGGACATCCATCATCTAAAAATTTCCATATTTCAGCATTCATTTTTCCCGCCGAGATCAAAATTACCTATTTTGTATGGTTTCACTTCGCGTATAACATGTGATCCGCAGCACTGATACTTCTGATTTGTGACTGACCACTGGCAAGAATAATGCATAGGACATGCTGTGCCTATAATAATGAAAACAGTCACTTTTTCAACAGAAATTTCATTTTGTAAGGAAAACCTATCAGCTTACTGTTTACATTGAATGGATCACAGCTTTTGATTATACCACTTTCAACATAGGCATATTGAGAAGGTGGGCATCCATCTGTAATATTCTGCTTTACGCACTCGATTACGGTGGATTGGTTTTTCAAGCTGAATTCATTGTTCGAAAATTGGTTCAATTTCTGTTATTTTCATTTTTCAATATAAGCGTCTGCCAATGTGAGTGCAAAAAAAAAATGCCAAGCCTTTTTTCAAATTATGTTTTTTTGCATCATAACTGAAATTTAGCGATCATGTGGTAATGCTATGTGTTCTTGAAGAAGTTTGAGCAGGTTTGGGTACCTAGACTTCTTACGGGGATATACTGAAAGACCTCAATTTAGCCCTTAACCAGCGCCCCAACGAGAGATTATACTACTTGCTCACTTTGAAGAAATTCAACTCTAAACCCCTGCCCAAGTACTTTTTGACTAGGAGACACTGATTTTTCTGAGCAGATTACGGTCTGGTCTTGAATCTAAATCTGATCATTTTGCTTTGAGTGAAGCGAATCACCTGCACCTTCGGCAAAGACCAAATAAAGATTATCAAACACTGCTCCTTCGAGATGTCCAGTACTCAAGTTTGCTGGGCATAAAAAATTCTTTCTCACACTTTGATTCAAAAAAAAACTGCAGGTTTACACTCGCCTTTGACTCCTTCCTTCTCCTTTCCTTGACAACAGAATAGCTTTGATGTTTCCGGTTGTTGTTGACAGGTGTAACCCTAGAAAACATTTTACCTATGTTTTACAGCCATATAAAGATTCTAACCTTACCTGTGGACAAAAAGCAAATCCCTCGCTTGTGCAAGTAGTAGGCATCATGGTCTTTTCATCCAGATGGAAATCGACGCCCCCAGGGCAGATGACTAAATTTTTATCAGTCAGCACATATGGACAACAGGAGAGTCGAACTTACGCATCTGACTACAACAATATCCTTGAAAAGCGTTTGGAACATCGCTTTGGCAAGTGAAAGTGGCCGGACAACCACCGCCAATAGGACCCATGGCGCACTAAATATGTAGCACTACTTGTAGGGAACAAACACTTTTTTTTATTCTTTTATTCTTTTATTCCACTTTTATTCTTTTCTTCCAGTTCCAAAATAGTTTTGATCAAAGTTTCGTTCGGGTATTCCCCTCCCTTATCTCACTATGCACCAAGATACAGAATGCAGACATTACGTTCTATCATTATCGCTTTTCCTTAAATATTTTCTCGTAGAGAATACGTATTCTCTGGAACAACAGGTAGTTTACGAGATTTTTTTTGTGAAATACTACTGAAATCACCTTAGTCAGATGGTAGGAGGCTGGGATCTTATTTATGAAAACTCGAATTTTACGACCTAAGGCCTTAGGTATACCTCATGCGACGCGATTTGGCAATACTTCGATTGTTCATAACTAATCGTAAGGGGTTCCTGAATGTTCTAAACATAGGGCATTTTATCAATTTACGAAAGTTTTACATGCTGTGCAATCGGGTCTGCGGGTATTGATTTTGAAGACATCTGGAAAATGCCAAATCGCTTGGCGATTAAGTCGCGTGAGGTATGCCCAAGGCCTAATAGCAGTGACGATGTCAGAAATTTTGTAGGGAGAGGCGACAGAATTGTTTCGAACATTGGGCGTGGAATTTTCCTGCTGCTTGAAAAAGCCGGCCTATAATCTCGAGATTCTATAGAACGGGGCTTTGGCGGCAGTTACTTTTTTTAGCAACTGTCTCTACAATAATAGGAATCAAAAAAAATGTTCAAGGATGATTCAGGAGTAAAAACAACACATGCAAATTCATGATAATTTTGTGACCCATTTTCGAGGGTCACTCCTCCCCCGCCTCCCCCCCCCCCCCTTCCGCAAAAACTCTTAACCGCCCTATCCTTATTTCAGTTTCACCAGTAGCACTTCCAGTAATTGTTCAATAGTGGTATTACTAACACTGCAGGTTTTTTTGTGTACGTTATCATAATAGGGTTAATAGCTCAGAAGAATTCTGCTGCATATTTCTTAGGACTCCGAAGACTCTGAGCAATCAGGCCATACTAAGGCATTACTCCTCACTGATGCGAATTTGCATAATTTGGCATTGAATATTAGTTTGTAAAATGGGCAGACCTGCACAGGCGTCTGTGTGACTGAAGTACGGTATAGCGCTCGTCCTGCCGGGCACAAATCTTAACAAAAAATAATAAATCTTACATTAAAAGCAGCGTCTCGGCAGAAATCCGTTTTCCAGTTTTTCACCTTTTCGGAGCCTTGCTCGCCATGAGGAATTCATATCTGAGCTTTTCAGCGCATGAAAACGGCGAAAATGAGCTTTTGTTGAAGCTTTCCAGGTCGGCATTCAATGAAGATATGTCGGAATTGTTTCGCGCCCTGCCTCTCTCGCTCCGGGCTCCGCCCACTTGCACGTATTCTCCACTGAATGCGAACGTGGAAAGCTTCGAAAAAAACTCATTTTCGCCATTTTCATGAGCTGAAAAGCCGAGATATGGATTCCTTATGGCGAAAAGTCCCCGAAAAAGTCAAAATCTTCTTAAAAGAACGATATTTTGACAGACATTGCCTTTAAATCACTGCAGTTTGATATTGAATAACACTGAAAACAATCGAGAATTATGCTACAACTAACTTCCGCTAAGACTTCCACAGCAATAGTATTTGTGATTGATTTGCGAAAATCGACAAAGATAGCCGGGAGGACATTTTCCATCAGCCACCATGGCGCACTGACGGGGAGTCAGGGTGTGAGGTTCGACAAAAGCTTTTTCACCAACGGGACAAACACCTGGAATATTCGAAAATTTATTTATTTTATTTTTATTTATTCAATACGCTCTTGGCGTTCCTTACAAAAAGAACAAAAAGAACACGAGTTACTCTTACAACCGCAATCAAAGTCTATTATGAAGATTAGGTCCAAACTCCCAAATTGGTTAAGAATTATATGTTGACTGAGCTTGTATGCGACTGCTCTAGATTACAGTTGTCAGAATTTAGAGTAATCATGGAGATGGTACCCATGCCCCCCCCCCCCCCCTTATTGCCAGCAAAACGTCTCTTATTTAGTTAAAGTTGCAAATTCATCACAGCAAGAGTAGGCTACAACCCTTTGATTCAACAGGCTTGGCAGCTGGAATGCGGTGCTTCGTGACCTAATTGAGGCTGGGTGGTGATCAGAGAGCACGAGCGCGGGAGAGACGCAGACTGCGTCGCGGGCGCGAGCGGCCTTAGAGACATTGTCCAGGTGAACTGGTGGTAATAGATGGTGGCTTGACAAGGTGCGAGAGCACAGCTCTTGACTGATGCAACTGTTCAAGTCCGATCGGAAAATAGGAATTCTTAAGAGAGAAAATCGCTTCGGAAAAAGGGGCGGTCCACTAATCCCGCCTCCTTGACAAGTTTTGACATGGCGAACGCTGTAGATCTGACGTATTAACCACTTAAAACTTGTCAAGGAAGCGGGATTAGCAGACCGCCCCTTTTTTTCGAAGCGGTTTTCCCGCTTCAGAATCCACCTTTTTCGACTGGACTCGGACTGCTGCATTAGTCGAAGCCGTGCACCTGCACTGCGTCAAAATGCTATTACCCTCAGTTGACCTGAACAATGCCTCTGATTAGATGACAAAGTCCCGCCTTCCAGCCGCCAAGCCAGTTGAATCAAAGGTTAAGTGGTTTTGTATTAGGTTGATACATCACTTTTGCACCAAAATATTGGAAAACTCATATCTTTCCTAACTTCAAGAAAATCTTTCATTTTGACACATATTAGATAACGAAAAGTTCGTATTTCAAAGGTATCTAAGATAAGAGTTCTTGCCATATCGCAATGAAACAAGCTGAGAAGAGAGTTGAAAAGAGGTTTTGAAAGCCCCAAAAATAGTGAGAGTCTAACCAATTCTGAATTTTAGGTTTGTTTTTAGTTTCACTATTCCATATGAGAGAAGTTCGTGCTAATGGGACGTTTCTGCGTATGGTTTTATTCAGATTTTTGCTACGAAAAATTTTCTGATATTTACGGAAAGGTACAACTTTTGATGTATGTTACAAAAAATAGATGATGCGCTTGAATAGTTTGACTTCTTCCTTAAACGAATTTTCTAAATTTCTTGGTGCAAGACTTGTGTATCAAACTTAAGAACTTAGATTTATTAAAGGGAGTAAATTGAACTTACCCATGTTATCCGAGCCACAACAGACATGCTCTTGTGTTAGACTATTTAAAGTACACTGATAATTTATTGGACAATTATTTTGCAGAGCTGTATTGCACAGGAAAGGCCGATTGGTATTTGGATCCTGAACAGAACATGATTTGTTAGAAAGTCAGAATAAATGAATGACTTACCTTATAAACAGCATCGCCAGCCTTACAACCAGCACTTAAGCAAAAATCTTCACACTCAATAATAGACTTGAAGGAATTGAGAGAAGTATCGCAACCATTTGACGTATAAGGGGAGCAGGTTTTCAGCGCAAAATTGAAATAATACCTGCAGTAATGAGAATCACTTGAATCAAAAAATTGACCTGAACTTACTTGGTTTGCCCGGTTGATGCACCACATTTAGGAAGCATACCCATTTGCGGTGGTTTTGCGCAAATTGAAGCTGGAAAAAAGTTCATATGAAGCCTTTCGTTGTTTTGGGTTCAGGAAGGCTTCTAAATTTTTCAGAGCTTCAAGTCCGTCGTGAAGTGGGAATGTCAAAAACGACATCCCATAAGTGGCAGAAACCCAAGATGAGTGGGAGTGGCTTCCCAAGCCAGATGTTTTTTGTGTCGCTAATTTTTGGACTTTTTAAATAGCCTACAGGGGCTACAAAATCGTACGACATGCCTTTACTTCTGACATGATTAGGACACTTTTGAAATTTCTTCAAAAATTCGATTCAGCATTGTGACGCCTCTTTTGTGGATTTTCGAAGTTAGAGCTCTGCGAAAAATCAGAAGAGCGCACTAAGACTTTTCCAAAAGGGCGTGGCTAACACCACGCTTTTCATTCGAGGAAATTTCTGTGGCCCCACTCCGTTGAAAAAAAACCCTTGGACCGCCACTGATGCAGCATCGCTGTACTTGGGACGGGAGTACTACTGGTGACTAAAAGGGCGAACGAGAAAGAAAGGAACGCGAGGAATGATGTCAGAATGTATCTCATTCGAATGCAATTAACTGCAACTATACTACCACTTATTTTACCAACCATTTGTTTCCCTTCATAGACCACCTCACGCGCACTCTCTCTTTTTGCACTTAAGGCGACTTTTCAAAGGCGCGGTTCAGGCTAACTTTAACCCCTCCGATTAGTGCCGATCCTGAATGTAGGCCCCAGAGGACCATCTGCGTTGGTTAGGTCTTCTAATGTTGCTTCTGAATGGAGATGGGAACGATTTATCAAGCCCCGCCCAGATCCTATCTGGTCGTCCTCCTACATATGTACTGAAACCCGTCTGCGTCCTCAAAACAGGATTCCCAGGAATAGGGTTTTTTGGGGGTTTTGGACAATTTGAACTTCATAACTGTAATCAGGACCACGGAAAGGCCCCAGAATGGCAAAAACATAGGAGACGAGATGTTGGTGGACGCTGCCTGTAAGATGGAAAAGTAAAACAGCAGTACTTACCTTTTGTAGGACAGCATCTCCTATGTGCCACACCGGTTCCATCGATTTGACTGCATTCGTAACCTATCGGACACGGATCCGTAGAGGAACAAGACTGCACAAGAGAGTTGATTCTCAATGGTAGTCCACCATTTGGACATCCTGCAACGCAATAAAAAACCAAAAAATATTGAAAAAAAGTGATTTCATACCACCAATCTCGCAATAGCTTTGACATTTTTCAGCGGATGCAAAGTTGTTCGAGTTTCCGTCGCAACCAAGAAAGAGGAATGATTGACATTCCTGAAATTGGAAGCTACTGTCATATCTTACTAAAATGAAAATAAACGAGTTTACTGCTCATATTAGAAAATCGCTGATGCGCAAATGGTGCTACTGTGACAGAGCCGACGTTGCAAATTTTTGATTGGACTTCCAAAAATTATGACATTCAAAGTAAAATTTCTAGCAAGGAAAAACTTGATCCTAAGAAATTTTTGCTGGATTTCCTGGTTTTGCAAATATGTGATTTCAGATTTGCAATTTTCCTCCTTACTTTATATTCTTTTAGCATAATCTTTGTAAATAACTCTGGGTGAAAAAAAAAACATTACATCAACGCCTGACTAAAGATCCTAACGTCTTTTGAAAATGAGATTGCGTGTTTCCCGAGCGAGCCAACATTCGGAAGCTAGCTGGTCGTATCTCAGAGAAAAGAAGTGGAAATTTTGTGGGAACGATGAGTACAAAGAAATGACAAAGAGGGCAAGTGAAAAATTCTCGCCAGTTTTTCAGTAAAAAAAAGACAAAGATAGATAGCAAACAAATAATAGAAGACACAAAACAACCATTCAGAGGAAAGTTCTTTTGGTAACGAAAAGTATTGAAGAAGAAGGAAGAAGGAAGCAAGAAAGAAATAAGAAAGAAAGATAGAGAGAAGTAGGAAGAAGAAAGAAGTAGGAACTAAGAAAAAAAGTAGGCACGACTGTTCGATACATCTTTCTTTTTTCACTCACATTGCCGCGACATTTTATAAAAACGTGAATAATAAAGTTTATTCTGGTTTTCAAAACACCATCCTTGGAGTAATTTTTGCAGACACAACACAAAAGTATGAGAGTTCTGTCACAATAAATTGAATACCTTGAGCTGCGTATTGTAATAGTAACGGTAGCTGGATCCGGAACCACAGCTGACACCTTTGTTCAGTTGCAGTGAGCATGTAAAAGCTAAAAAATTTATCTTACAGATTTCTGTGAAGAGTGTAACCTTTTCTCGAGAAAAGCATTATACTTACCTTTACTAGGGCAACATCCATGCACGTGCCCATCAAAATGACATTCGTAATTCACTGGGCATGAGTTACGTCCATTGTTTTCACCACACTGTAGAAATTTGCCACTATAATCGATATAGGCCCTACCCTGAGGGCACTTTGGTTCTGCTGAAAATGAGCTAATTATTTAATTTGGATTTTCCAAGTAACACTACCTACCATTGATGTTTTTGCAATGGCTCTGGCATTCGTTTATAGTATGGAACCGATTATTGTTGCCTTGACATCCAGTATAGAGAAAGCTCTCGCAACTACGAGTTTCTGCATTGTACCTAAAAAAAGGAAAGTCGTGTTACTCTGAACAAAACGCAGAGCCTAGGTTTTTATTTTAATGGCGCAAATTGCGGAAGAAATCTTACCAAAATTGCCTAATAGACTGCTTGCAATCTCCGACTCGTAAAGGCTCTGTGCATAGTGTTTCTAGAATTAAAGAAAAAAATCATGGAATACGAGAGAAGAGCGACGTCTCAAAAATATGAAATACCCCTAAAAATTAGCTAATCTTCTGTAGAGTTCGCAGATGTTTTATTTCATTGATAATGCACTTTATTGCTGGAAAGAAAGTGATTCTCATGCTGTAGCTCGATTTTTTACAGCATTTGAGTTTTTCAAGACATTTACATGACTCACTAGTTATTTTATAGATTAAGTAAATGAGGTGATTTTCCCCTGTAAATATACCCGGTGATTTTGAGATGTTTTTTTTTGCCCTTTGGATTGAGAAGCGTTTTTGTATTTGATTCTTGCACCAGAAAATAGAAAAAAATGGTTCTAGAAATGCTCAGACGAACTAATCAACTTACAGGACGTGCTCATTGTTATGTTTAGTATTATATAGTATTTATAAATCGACAAATATATAGTATTTTACAGTGCATTTTGGAAAATCGGTAGAAACAAAATCAATAAGTCAATTCAAAAAAATCGAAATTCGTAACTGTTTGCAGCGACATCCAATCACTATCAACTTCTCTTATTGTTAGTTAAAAAGAACATGTATAAAACTAAAGGGAAAATTGAATTTAAATTTTAACAGACGTCTTAGCAATTTCGATTACCAAAAATCGAAAAACCACTTTTAGATATTCCTCATTTTCATCTTATATCGTTGCCGTATGCCCTCGGAGAGTTTTGAATTGAGCATCATCAGAAAGCGCAAGATTTGCTCTCTCTACTTTGTATCAAACAAGAAGATTCCATTGAAACTGGTTGAAATAACACAATTTTTAACATTTTGGTGCAAGAATTATGCATCAGTCAAATAGTAGATTTGAGAGAAAAAAGTGCAAGTATTTGTCACGACAAATGAACGAAGCTTTTGAAAACAATTTTCCCTTTTCTAACTCCCTTTGCATTCAATCTACAAAGCCACCTAATTCGTATACCCTCTCTTCCCCCCCCCCTACCCACAACCACACTTTCTCCGCTCCAAAAAAACGAGAACTTACGCGGTGTCGGACAGCAGACCGCATGTTCAGCGGCACATATATGTGTAGTTGGGCATTCACTATCTCTTTGACAGCGTTGAGGCGCTCCATGACCATTCGTTAGCGGGTTACCGTGCGTACATTGTACTGTAACAAGTACAGTAATCTCACATTACTGTAACTCTCATCTGGTTAATTATAGACTGCTGCATGACGAAGGCGCAATATCTTTAAGCGCGAACGCGGCTTTATTAGTCGCAGAGTGCAGGCGCAGGATTTACATACGGTGAAGATACGCGCGCGTATCGCTTCGCGCCCGCTCAACTAATAATGCTTTTGCGCCTTCGTCATGCAATAGCCTTTACACTTGAAAAGGAAAACTTGGAGAGTTGTGGGATCAATCCAGTTTGATGGTAATCAATATATTGATTTTACATATTTCAACACAGTCTAGGTGAAATAGGTGTTTTATAAACTTTGTGAAAAAAACATCATTTTCTTCTTTACGGCACACCTTGAGTGTATTCATAAATAAGTAAATGAATAAATCAAATGTTGATTTTCTTACATCTTGAGCAAAACATTTGGCAATCCGATTGCGTTGGAAAATTGTTGAAATTGCCAAGGAAACCATTGTAGGTAAATGGGTGACATTGACCATCGATCGGATTGTAATAATACCTTGAATATATTTTTTGGGTGTACTTGTGTACAAATCACTTCCTTAGCAACTGTTCAAAGTGCACGCACGCCTGCAGAGCGTCCACCGACGCCTATGGTGCAAAATCGATAATCTGCAGCGCCGCGCTCAGCGCCGCGACTCAAAGGCGTCGGTGCAGCTCCGCTGCATGCATCGCATGCAAAGAAATATTCCCACCTTGTACTAATCCCAATAGCATAGTTTGCCTGTACACCAGTAAGTTGATCAAATCGCATGCCCGGATCATACGGTGTACCTCGAAAAGGATTCTTAGCACGCCCTCCGGCATCACTGCATACGCTTTCTGGAATAAGTGGACATATGCTTCTACAAAAACCAAAAATTGATCTTTTAGTTGAACCTACTTCTGCTCGGACAGCAAAGATTCTGACTGGCCACTTCCATGCATTGAAAAGGTTCGGGACACGGTTGGGTAAGAGAGCATCCCCCATGTGGACTTTGATTTATCTCTGTTTTTGAATTCAAATATGCAGGATTACCTCTTGGGCAAGCTATAATTGCAAATCTTAAGAGCCTTAATGAATTTCATGAGAAATAAACACTTACTGTCTTTGCAGTAGCTTTCGCAATGGTTGAGCGTTTCAAAATTATTCGGACTGACTTCTGCAGCTTGTGGATCAAAGAGAAACTGTTGACAAGAACCAGTAACACCGTTGTACCACCATCTTGGCACAGAGCCAAGCCCATGAGATTCTCCTTTCTTTGGTTGTTGGCATGTAAACGCTGAAAGTTACTTTTGTAAGTGAAACATTTTGCATGAGCAATTTTTCCTACCTCTGTTCATGCAACAAACTCCGATAGGGTGACGACTGGCGTCGAGACCTTGCGCTTGCCAAAACATGCTGTTGTCTATACAGTCGTAAAGGTCAGAGACATCTTTGGGTATGGGCTCTTCCAGCTAAAAGATGAACAATAAAATGTAATCTACCTTTTAATTCAGCTGCGGCTGGAAGGCGGGGCTACGTGACCTAGTTGAGGCTAGATAATGATCAGAGAGCACGCGCGCGGCAGAGACGCAGACTGCATCGCGGGCGCGGGCGGCCTTAATTAGGTCACAAAACCCACCTTCCAGCCGCCAAGCCAGTTGAATCAAATGTTGAAAAATAATACTACCGCCCCCGCCGCGAAAATGGGAAGCGAAACTTTGGAATCATAATAAATGAGAAATTATGCAATTATCTCCTTTTCACTTTTGAGCTAAAGTTTTTATAAAGTTTGATCTGAATAGATAAGAAGGACCTCATAAAAAATTATTTAGAGGCGTGGCTGTCACCAAAAGATTCCAGAGACGGTCGCTACTTTCTAGATAGAGATTGGCACTATTACCCTTCCAAAAACGATGTTTTCGGGACGCGCTTTAATAGGTATGTATCTGAGAAAACTGAACTTACCGATCCTCTAACTGCGCATTTATGCTCATGCGCATGTTCCAACAGCATTTCTTCTGTCAACGGAAGTGTGGAAGCATTTGGATCGCAGGAGGCGATGCTCACTGTGTTCTTCGCTAAAAACATGCTATCGTACTGGCACAGTCGCACAACGGAACACTTACCCGATGGAGCTGGAAGAACTACCAATGCCGCCGCGGAATCAGGAGGAGGTAAAGATGGTAACGGACAGGAAGGTTCTGTGGTGCTGGTCCAAAGGCAAAGTGTTCCGTCCCTGTAAATGTTAGAAAAGGTTTTCGGTGAAATTGCTTTTGCAGCCATGTACTACCAGAAGTTCAGATCTATTCAAACGAAGTTACTGAATAGGCAGTTGCTAAAATACCGATAATTTTCAAAACAAAAGCTGCGGATTTCCTTCTCGACATATTTGTTGGAGAAAATCAGCATCGGTTCATGGGTTTGAATTAAATTGGTGTTTTTAACAAAATGACAAATCTACAAAGCTATGAGGAGTTTATAATCAAGCGAAGTTTACATTCTGAATAGGTAGATATAGTGGCATAGAGCTTGTTATTTCAGTATACTCTGCATTATAGAGACAAAAGTTGGGAGGAAATTCAAGACCAAAAATAGTCAGAAATTTTGCACCAAAAAATTAAAGAGGTTTGCTTCAAGAAAACTAAACTTTTGCAGTAGTACTAATTCTAACTAGACCCAAGACTTCACACATAACATACAAAGTGCCCTAAAAATATGCCTATTGTTCTTTGTCTATAACTCTCTTGTAATGGAGTATCTCCAAAAGCCTTAGGAACCATTCACTAGAGCTGGCTTCTACTTAGCCTCACAGTATGGAGCAAATCAGGATGATTACTGTATGAGTATGGTAGAAACTTGCAGAATATGGCGCCAATGTAAGGAAAACCGTTTGAAAAAAAATCTCCAGAAAAATCTGAAAAATTGTGGAACAACGTTTTCATGCATGCTACATGTAGTACACACATTTTGAAGCGCTCGCAGAACTTTTAAATGGCCTAGTCAAATTTTTGACGGATAGCAGAATACGGTTGTGTGGTATATCTGGCACAACTTATGAAAAAAGCATTACGGTGAAGTGCGAGTTTCATACTTGGAACCAACGACTCTAATTAATCTTGTGTAGCAGTTTCCAGCTTCTTTGGTCTTTTTTAAAAATGAGATATTGACCCTTAATAACTCAAAAAACCTTCCTAAAGTTCTTACCGTACTAGTGATGTAGACTGATTTTTAGAGTTCGCAGTATATCGTAACTCTAAGTTGAAGCCAGCTTTACGAAATGGTACTTAAAGCTCAAATGACTTGACGACAAGAAAGTTACTAACAGTCAAGCAGTAGGTATACAAGTTTGGGCATACCCTCTACTAGCATGCAGTCCAAAGTTATCCAAAGTTAATGTCAGCTTACGATGATAATGTTCCCCTTCGAATTTTTTCAATTTTTAAGAAACTTTGCAAAAATAGAATCAAAGTATGAAGACATATGAAGCAGCTTCCTACTGCTACCGTAACTTGACTCAAATAACCTTGCAGAGTTTTTTCCTTTAAGAGAGGAGTCTAAAGGAAGATTGCAAATAATTGATTGCTAATCAAAGATGAACTACCATAGCTACGTATGAGATCGAATTTTTGTACCTTGTCTTGACAGCCACCATATCATCGCTTGGGCATTGACATTGCCCACTCTTACAGTATGCATCTGGCCATACCGCTGAGCACTGGACGTCATAGAAACATCCCGACTCGGATGGTGGAATTCCTGAATTTAACTATTTCTACCCTTTGATTTAATGAGATTGGCGGCTGGAAAGCGCCCGCTCGCGCCCGCGATGCAGTCTGCGTCTCTCTCGTAAACGTGATTTTTGATCATTCTCTAGCTTTGAATAGGTCACGAAGCTCCGCCTTTCAGCCGCCAATCCAGGTGAATCAAAAGAATGCGACTGCATTCAGGACACTCACTTTCATAACAATATGAATCCACTGCAATATAAGTTGACAGACATCGGCATTGCCCCACTGCACAATACATTCCACCAAGGCAGTCGGTGTTAAAAGTACAAACGTCACCGACTCGTCCCGAACCTGGAACTTGCTAGCTTTACTCTCCAAGTTGGCGAAGCAAGCTGACTAGATTACCCGAAGTTCCCTGAGCATGAAATGTAAGCAGCGCTGGATCCACACATTCTAATGAAGTAGCGCTAAAATGTGTTCGACCATCGTCGGAACATTGTTGTTGTCTATACACACCTTCCGAACAAAATAAATAGGATGATGGGTCTACGTCGATTTTTCTGAAGGAAAAAATATATGTACAATATGAACCACAATCAAAATAATCCAAGGTTCCTCACTTTGTTCGTGGATTACAAAATTGAAATAAATGCTTTTTATTGTCATCGGCGCATTTGCCACTGAGAGGAGTTGAAATGGTGCACGAATCGCATGCATCGCCCAGTGAGCAAAATTTGGGTGGAGAACCTAGAAGATTTCAAATTATTTTGATTTATAGAATCTTAGCAAAAAAATTTGAAAAAGAATGTTTTATGTTGAGATAAGCATTTTCAATAACCTGCAATTGATGAGGAATTTTCATTTCCCAGTTCTAATTTTCACAAGCCTACATATCTATAAGACAGCACTTCTGGCCAGGTTTTGTTGAGACATTAATATTTTTCGAAGCAAGCGGGTAAAAAATAATAACAATTCATTTACTCTAAACTACATGTGTGTCGCCTCGCATAAGGTAGAAAAGTAAAATATCGGCATTTGCACCAATAGTAATGCGACAGATTCGCTTACATTGGTCATGCCTCAAATTAGTCATGATCACGACCCTAAAGTGCGTAAAAATATTAGGTTGGTCGGAAAGTTCTGTCCCACCATTTTCAAAAAATCGTAACCTCTTCCTAACACAATGTTTTTACAAGAGTAAAACCATATTAAAAACAGCAATTCGTGCGCTTTCTAAAATTACCTTGGCTGCTGTTCACTAAGCTTTGAATGCAGAGAAAAAATTGGAAAAAGGAAATCACTTCAATTTCGGAATTTTTAAGCAAGCCCGTTAAAAAATCCAAAAGTGTGCCATAAAATCCAAAACTGGCAGTATCCTAGGTTTTTTGATCCCCTTTTTCCAGCTGAGCAAGATTCGCGCTGATTGAGCCCTTTTGAAAGAAGTTATGATTTTCAGGAAAAAATGCCAAAAAATCAGTTTCTTAAGAAAATTTATTTTTTGACATTTTTTCAAAAAATCATAACTTTTCGGAAAACAGCTAAATCAGCGCGAACTTTGCTCAGCCAGAAAGAGGGGTTAAAATAGTCTAGGATACTGGCTGTTTTGGATTTTATGGCACAGTTCTAGATTTTTTAACGGGCTTGCTTAAAAATTCGGAACTCGAAGTGGTTTCGTTTTCCCAATTTTATCTCTGCTTTCAGAGCGTTGTAGAGAGTAGCCAAGGTAGCTTTAGAAAGTGCATGAGTTGCTGTTTTCAATGTGGTTTTATCCTTGCAAGAACATTGTGTTAGGAAGAAGTTACGATTTTTTGAAAATGGTGGGACAGAACTTTCGGACCAACCTAATATCTTTGAAATGAGCCATAAATGTATAATGACCACGTGAATCATAACTGTAGCAGGATAAGTAAACAAATAAGTAATAAGTAAAATGTTGTTCTTGTTAGGCTAGCCCGACACTAAGAGTATTTCATAGTTTAAATAGTACATCTAGAGTGTAAAGATAAAGTTAAAGATAAAGATGAAATCACCAAAATAGCACTACATATTAGACATTCAATAAAATCAATATTCCAAACCCTTGAAATTGAACAAAACTAACCAAAAGCAGCAGCGATCAGTGACCCAACGGTCAGGAGTAGCATTATATGGACCCTATCCTCTATCAGCTCTATATGTTCTTGGTCTACTCCTACACTGAGTGGTGAACGACAAGAGGTCCTAGAAGGAAACTTATTATGTGTAAGAGAGAGAAGTCACAGTTTTGAGAGTCGGAAGAAATTGGAGGTGATGTGGATAGTCGCAACTTTTATATAGCGAGAAGGGCTTTTGATGAAATTATTGAAAACCACCAAAACACAAAAAGGTAGGAAAAAACGCTCAAATGGAAAATGCAACCGATTCCTCTCACAGCTAGCTGAAATGATGCGCGTGAGGTGTCAAGAGGTCAGTTCGCACTCAAGTGATAAAATGACACCTTTGAGAGCACTTCACTTGACGGAAACACTCAATGTGGCTAAAGTGAGAAGTGTAGATGTTACAGTTCGTAATATGATAGCTCCTTGCAAAGATGAAAAAAAAAACAAAAAAATTTCCAAGAACATTCAGCTTATAGTACATGTAAAAGGAGAACGTTAATACGAAAAAGGAGATATGATATGAAAAATAAAAGTGTTTTAGATACAGAGCAAATAGGCCGTGACAACAAAGGGTTTCCCAAGTTTGCAGAAATTCAACTTGAACTAAAAGTGAAGAATAGTAGGAGAGGTATATCGTGCGGTCACCGTAAACACTTCTGAACTATGACTGAAATAGCGCTGTGCTTGCTTTCCTATACATTCCTCAGTGGTAAACAGAATAAAATGTCAAATTTTTCCTAGCATTAACTATCGATAAATCGAAACAGCAGCAAATGAAGGGGAAAACGATGGAAATCTTGCTGTCTGATTTTTTTAACTACTCCTTGTTTATAGGCAGCTGAGATGCTGTAGAGAGATATACCTTCAAAATATGTATAAAAACATTGGGGATTCAAATTTTTCATACAACAAAAAATGTTCAGCACATCTAATGCGAAACCTACTCGAAGTTATTACATTGCTGAGCTCTCACTCAGATATACTCGTTGTTCTAAGTGCTTTAATTTCCCAAGATTTTTCCTAACATGAATGACCCAACGTTTTCATTAGGGCTTATTCTTATACTGTTATGTTCTATAAGAGATTTGAAGCGCTTATGCGCAGAAGGAACAGTCTTCTATTAACTCAACTGTATGATCGCTTAGATTTAGATTGAATGGATAAAATATATTGGAGACCAACGAATAATCAAAGCAAAGGAAAGCGTTAAGAAATGGTATTCTAGATAACTGGAAGAAATTCAGACGAGAAGAGACTGTTCAAAAATAGATCCAAAATCGGTACATTTCTGCTTGCTTTTTGAATTGAAATTTAGACCTCAAAGATAATGATTACCCTATAGTAATTGTCTCTAAAAGTTAGAGAATTGCGAAGCTTCAAGAGTTTCCCAAAGCTCTTTGGCGGCCGAAGCGGCTCCGGTCTGTTGAGCCCAAAACTGCTAAGCAAGCTGACAAACTGCGAAATTCGAGCTTAACAACACAAACGAGGCGCATGGACAATAGAGCTTGGTGCTTGGAGTAGAGATTTTTGTGCATTACTTCACAAACAATTCAACAAAGGTGGGGGAAGAGGTGGAGAGGTGGGAGAGCAAGGAGAATCGTATGCGCAATTTTTGGTAGGAACCATTGGAAGATACAGACATAAAAATTAGTTCTCGAGCCCCCTTCCGACAACTTGGAAGGATTTTACAGGAAAAAGGATCACTTTGCAGGACTCTACCACAGGAAAAAAACGAAGCTTATCTAAATAAGGCAGATACCGATCTTGTGCTGAGCTGTCTATTGAAGGGATGATTTGAAGTGGCCGCCGAGCTGCGTGAGCCATCTTTGTCATTGTCTCATTGTTTCCAGCATACCTTGGATGTGTTTGCTCGCAATCGAACGTCAAGCATTCGGATTCATAGCTGACCGAGCGCTCAAGATTTTGCGCAACTTCCGTGCGATAGCAGATTTTTTGGGAGTCTGTTCCTTTGGAAGGACGTGAAGGAAAGCAGTAGGTCTTTGGAGATGTAAACGAAGCAAACTCATGAAAAGCGGTAGATGAGCTCAAAAATGCCGTTCGATTCTGATTTGGATAGAAGTTGAGTCTATCAGGCTTGATTGATAGTTTTGCGCCAAAAATTCTCCCAAATTTCGGGAATGCTCAGAACGTTTGTTCTTTCATAAAATCGTTATTTCGACTGACTCATAAGCAACGCATGCTTGATATATTACTTTGAGTTTCGCGCAGGTTCACTCTCACTGAGTTGTTCTGGACATATCAAGTACTCAAACGCTAAATAAATAACGTGAGTAAAACCTGATGAAATGTGTTTGGAAAGTTTCACGAATATTTACTTCAAGAAAGCACAAGTTCTACTGCAACATGGTAAGACTTAAGACTCACAAACCCTAATTTTCCTAGCTTTGTCGAAGACAACAGTAGCATAAGAGCAAGAAATCTGAAATTGCTCCATTTTGGTAGTTTTACATAGCAAAAAAAGGTAAGTTATTTTGTAATTTGCCGACGAAATTCCAGCACAAAGCTCATAAATTTCTAGTACGATTTCGCACATTCCATACCAAATCTTACTTCTTAAGTAACCATCCTAGTATCCTAGTATGCGACGACGACGAGACATTTTAAATTACTATTTTTAAAATCATAGAGTTCCAGTAACGAGGGAAAAAATAAGAGTGTGTAGAAAAATTACGGAACTTTGTCGCAGAGAGCTTTAGGAACTCCACAAAAGCAACATTTCAATATAAACGTTACAATAAATAAATGATTACTCTGTGATACTATTGAAAAGAAGCTTTACTCCTTTTAGGGCTTGCTGGACTGAAATCTCTAACACCTTCACCAAGAGTCCAACCATGTCATTATCACGTAATGACATATGAAGTGTTTCTTAGAAACGATATGAATGGGTGTGATGACCAGTCCAAGTTGTTTGCGCGGTCTTTCGGGTGTCAGTGAGGGTTTAATCGTGAGTTGAGCTCCGTCGCCTCCACAAATAAACCGAGTCATGCACGGTTTCATGCACGGACCGATGTGAGGAGCCGTAGACAACACATAAACATTTTTGTTTTCGTCCTGTGAGTCTTTGAAGGCGAGAGGTAGAATGAGAATCTGCGACGTGCCTTATCTTCCAGAGCAACCCTGTTAACCCATTGACGACGGACCACCGGTGGCCCACACACCTTGCGAAATCATATTCTTTCCAGGTCTAGTATTTTTTCAGAATTCATCAATTTTTCCAGTTTTTTGCACTCTTGGAACCTTAGACTTCGTCGTCCAAGAAAATGGCTGTAGTTGTTTACAAAACATTTTTACACTTCGTAAATAATCACAAAGCTTTCCCGCGCCGCAATTGTTGTGCGAAATCGCGTCGTCCCACAGCGCCTCCACGCAAAATTAGGCGTCGTCGTCAATGGATTAAAAGCTTCTGCCTTCTATTGAGGTGTTTGTGATGCCATTTTTTTGGAAGGCTTCAGCATTAAAGGGGTTGTGATACCAATTCAGGCCGATTCAACGCAATCGCACAAAAATTGCTTTCTGTTTGTGCTCTCTCAGGTACGGTCAATATCCACTTTACAAGCCCCAGCCTGCTCGCCCATGCCAGATAGAGTAAGCCTTCTTCTTCTTTGGAACTAGTGTTCGCCGCTTCTTAGTAAGGGGTAACTTTTGAGATGAAAACAGGAGAATAAAATCACTTCATCTTCGTTCTTTTTGAGTCAAGCTCCTGAAAACCTGAAACTCGATAAATTTCCCAACAAGCAATATAGTAATTCTTTTGATCACCCTTTTCAACGCAAAATTTGATTAAATGTCCTTTACGAGGAGTTACTTTGGGAAAGAAGCACACAACACTAAGCAATACCGCTTGTTGGGGCTTTTGCCGCAAGTTTCAGGTTCCTAGCAGCCTAAACTCAAAGAAAAGATGAAGCTGTTTTATTTTCCTGCTTTCTTTCAAGTTACCCTTTATTGGAGAAAGGAAGAGGCATAGGTACCTCCAAAAGAAAAAGGTTTTTCTATCTAACAAATTCAAGTTTGTGCAAATCCGCTGAGAGAGTAAGTCATGATTTTTCAAGAATGACGCGCGGCAATACTTTTGAATCAACCACATTAGCTAAGCCAGTAGCTTCCACCCTCAATTACTTATCGTCTATACCACAAAAGATTAGTAATGTTATGAAATAGTAGCTTGCGAGAGTTCCTGTTGATAATTAGAACCGTTATAGTGCCATCTACCTCTCTTTTCAATGAGAACGAATGGAAAGTTTTGCAAGGCGGCTGATCCTAACGCCTGCACCGCAGTTTGCACTATTGGAGGAATGCCTTAAGAAAACCGAAAAAATCACATCTCATGGGGCTATTTTTGTTTCCCAATTTGGGCCAGCAATGTCTTTATGAATAGTTCATGTTTGCTGTGTGATCAAGTTGGAGGCCCGTAGGAATTGCTGAAAGGTCCGATTAGGTTGAAAAATTAGTTTTTGGCTCCAAACCTTATCTGCCTCTTATGACTTGGGTGAATCTTCAAAAGCCATTTTTTATAGCCTGCTTTGCTCTTTCGAATGGTGCCCAAAATGGCGAGGGAAACGAAAACAACCTGATTCTTCAGAAAAAGTTTTTGACATGGTAACTGAGTTCGAAAAACATTGGTAGTAAATTATTCTGGTGAAAGTCCATTATACTTTTTCGAGCAAATCAACATCTTCTTTTCAAAAAAGATTCCAAGCCGGTAAAGCATACTCTAAATTTGGCAATAGGGTTTGTAAAGCTGACCAGAAGCTTCGGCTAGTTACAGTAAATATTGCGTAAAATCAGAAAGAGGGTAAATAAAGCTTCTCAGTAGCTGACGCATAATGCTGTGAGAGCCTAAATGGTTATTTACTAATATGCCGAGATCTTTTGTAGTACCACACTGTTTGAGTGGAAGTCTATCATATAGATAGGATGACAGTGGGAGTTTTCCAGTTGCACCATCTTGAATGTCATAGCATTTACTGAAATATTCCATACAAATGAACACGAAATGTCTTCCTTAGAAGAGGAAATTGCTCTATATGCCACATCTTGTTCCCAATTCCCGTAACAAGATCAAGTTTTATTGTCATCAGCAAACATTTAAATTTTGATATCGGGATGTGTTTTCAGGTGGACAGGTAACTTTGCTGCATAGATAAGGAAGAGAAGCGGCGGAAGGCTGTAGTAACTATTTCCTAAGCGAACTGTCATGCCTCTGCACTGCAAATAGGAAGCAAAGCAGTAGAAAAGCTGACTTCTAACACCGTACTTTCCAGCATTGAAAAGCAGCTTGCGATGACCTACTCTGTCGAAGGCTTTTGAAAGATCAAACCCTGACGTCAATGGATTTCCCAGCGTTTAGAGCCGTAATCCAGTCAAAAACTGAATCATAAAGGGCAGTATTTGATCCAACTTATAAGAAACTGTGTTGAACCTCAGAAGTAATGTTGTATATTTCCAGCCAGTCGAGAAACTTGTCTTTGATAATTTGTTCTAGAATTTTGCCAGATGGAACAGTACTGTTTTGTCGAAAATCGGGAACTGCGCACTTCGTTAAATCGCACGGTGTAGAAGTTATTAGTGCTTCTTTCCATAAGCTAAGTAATTTGCCTTGTTGCAAGGAGGCGTTAAAGATAGTGGGAGCGAATAACACAGAGCACTTGCACACTTTCGACAATTTGGGGAATCCCATTGTAAGAAGCGCTGCTTGCCGGCTTCAGTTTATGCAAAATGCAGTAGACCATATATGGAGAATTGGTAAAAACATGTGGCAGATACTTGAGGAATCAGCTGAGATGTGATGGTGGGGATACCCACTAGTAGAGTTTTTGTCTGGAAAAAAACTCGCAAAATAATTCCCTAACGCTTCTCCTCTTCTTTATCACTAGTGATAAGGAAGTCACTTTGATCGAAAAAAGAATGTGACATTTGTCGGCTCTTTACTTTGATAGGAGAGATATCTACAGAGCTCTTTGACATTCTGTTTGGAATGACGCCCTCTCGATTGGTCAAAAAATTTTTCATGTGGCAGTTGATCGATGTCCTTGCAAACTTTTCTAAATGATTGCTTTGTAGTGGGTTAGGCACCTGAAAAATAGCTTTTTTTGATCTATAAAGTTTTGGATACGGGCAGGGTATGTCCTTGCCTTTGAGTAAGTAAAGCGAAGTGGCACGTAATTAACTAAAACCTGGTACAAGATTTTACAGAATTGCTGTCTTTCAGGCCCATGGCCACCAAAACGAAGACCGATGTAGATCACAGGCGATCGAACGCGCGCAATCAATCGGCGGGGCCGCAGGCCAGATCTCATTTTTGTGGATTGTTGGGGGTGTGGTGCGGAAGGCGACAATCCCCAATTTTGTGCCTATCAAAAACTCTCCGGTGTCAAAGTGACACCCCGGGGGACTAGGGGGGTGGGGGGTGGGGGCAGATACATTACTCAATGCCACAAGTAGAAATCCTTGAAAATCATTGAGACGGATGATACACAACCTCCATTTTTCGCCGATTGTCGCCTTCCGCGTGCCCCCCGATTGTTGGTTGTTTCGACGCCACGGAGCGGTGGCGTCCTTTTGTTTTTGTTTTTTTGTTTTCTAATAAACGTTTTTGTTGTCCGTGCTCTTTGCTCGCCTACGGTATCATCCCTTACATGGGGGCCAAGCCGCTTTCTGCAGTTTAGTAATTTTCGCCGCACGTAAGGGCGAACGCCGAATTTGTCGTTGATTTTGGTGAAGAAAACCAACTAAAGTAGTTTTGCAGAAAGGGCATGGAAGCGAGCAAAGGAGCTCAGCCATCGGAGGAGCACATGGACACAGAAAACGTAGGTTTCTATGCGAGAGATAGCACAGAGAGAAGGATTGAGAGGCTAAGAAAAGATTGAGAAAGGGTACCTGGGGAGATAGCAAGTGTGATGACAGAGCACAAAATTTCAGCCAGGTACAAGGAAAAATACGAGGGGTTCATAAGGGAGAAAGTGAGAGAGTTGAGCGAGGAACTCAATGAAGTAGCAGAACAGTGCCGTAGTTTAGAGGATGAACGGGACGATATGTCCGAAGCCATGAAAACATTAAGTATACAATCAGTTGAGGATTGGAGAGAGTTTGTAAGGGTGGCTGAGAGAAACAGGGAGATTCTGGCACAAACATGCAATATGCTAAATACTGATGTACTTCAGGTGCCGGCAGCCATCCAAGACTTCAAAAAGAAGGGAGGTGAAGTAGAAAAAGTCAAGCAAGGTGAGTCAAGGCAAACTGCAGTAGGCATAGAGAGGACGGATTATCAAAGAGATACGTTACAGCCCCAGCAGCACAATCCAAATCTAAGGCGGATTGGAGCGCAGTGCAAACAAAACTTGAACAACTGTGTGTCGGTATTACCCAGTTCGCATTCAAGGGACAGGGACGTGGAACTAAGAGGTCAGCAAAATGATCTGCGATTTCCAAATTATGTGGAATCCCTCTCTTTCCGGATCCGGGTGTTTTTTATGGGAAGCCCAACGAAAATTTCGGGGAATTTGTTAAAAAATTTAAAAAAAAGTATTCTAAAGTAATCTCAGACACAGACACCCTTGTAGATATACTAAGGGATAATCACTTGGGTGGGCAGGCAAAGAATGTAATGAGGACATTAGCACCCACAATAAGAAATAAGGGGTTTGACGAAGTGGTTGAAGAATTGGGAAAAATGCTAGCAGGGGATTCGGTAGCTAGTAGGATGAGGGCCATGGCTGAGCTAAGGTCCCTCAGGATCAGACCACACCAAGATGTCGCAGAATTCTGCGTTGCCTCGGAGAAGATAGGTAGATCGGCTCGTTCAGACAGAGCCATGGAAGAAAGCTCGGTGGAGTACGCCGAGATCCTTCTGGATAACTTAAGGGAGTGGCCCGAATACGTTCAGTTGGTAGCGGCGTTACATAGGGTACCGGCTAGGGAAGCATACAACGAAGTGAAGCAACTGGCGATTAGTATACAGAGAGCAAAAGAGATTTGGAAAAGGAAGCCGCGCACCGGTTAGAATAAAACGGGTGGCTGGAAAGAAGCACAAGTGCATAGGACAGTAAATTACGACGCCGTAAAGGTAGAGAGGCAACCAAGCACTTCGGGCGTCCAGTACACACAACAAGGCAGGAGAAGGCAAACCGCAGAAGAAGGGAACGCGCATGCAGGGACCTTGAAACAAAGGAAGGATCCCAGATGCTTTAACTGCATCCAAAGCCTCCAAACAGGGCATTTTGCAAGAGATTGCCCAAGAAAACAGAAGAGGGGAAGAGTTGCGCAACCCCCGCATGGGAATAACCTATCCGAGATCATAATCACACAAGAAGCTGCACAGTCGGCATCAGTGAAAGCACAGGAACGGACACTAAACGGACAGGACAACCAATCATACGGGAAGTAAGGATAATGAATATGCGCAAACTGGCGCTCCTGGACACAGGCTCCATGATTAGTCTCATATCAGCTGGGATGCTAAGAGAAGCACAAAAGCGAGCATATGACGTGGATGCCCTACAAACCGTACGAGTCAAAGACCTGCGACCAGTGTACGATGCTTCAAACAACCAAATGCGTATGCTGGGAGGTGTCTGCATTCCGGTGCACCTAGAAGGAGGACTGCAAAATGAGGTCTTGTTTCATATAACGGATCAAGACGAGGAAGACATCATACTGGGAATGAACACGCTGGAGAAGCTGGGGGTGACACTGTCAATATCGGGCAAACCTCGAGACAGACCCAATGAGCACGTCAAGGATATAGCAAGAATAGTAAGAAGAACGTATGTACCACCGCATGCCGAAGGAAGAGTGGTAGTAAGGTGTGAAACCGCCACAACCGACGATGAGGATAGGGTGTTTTCTGGTCACAAAAACCAGGAGTTGAAAGCGGTCTCATGGCAATTTCCGGAAACGAAGCTGTAGTACCGGTAAAGAATGACAAAGACACGCCAATGATACTCAAGGAAAGTGAAGAGATTCGGCACTGGGGTAGCGAGATGGAGAGAAAAGCTGGACGATTTGAGTCCATTGGTAATCGCCCCAAGTGAGTACCATATGGAGGCACAGGAGAAGAAAAGGCTACTGCATGAGCTAGTGAAAGAAAATGCCGAGGACAGAACAATGGATGGGGAAATCGAACATCTACTGGATGACTACAGTGATGTATTCGCCGTGCACGATAATGAGTTAACGCAGACTACCATAGCGGAAATGGACATCGACACGGACGAAAGCAGCCCAGTGAAGCTCAAAACGCGACCAGTACCATTAAGCGTCAGACCTAGGCTAAGGAACTTGCTGAAGGACTTAGAAAAGAGGGAAATCATTGAAAAAAACAGGTCGGATTGGGCATTCCCAATCGTGTTGGTTGAAAAGAATGATGGTTCACTGCGATTGTGTGTGGATTATAGGGAGCTTAACAAGAGAATCAAACAGGACTCCTACCCACTTCCAACTATGGATACCATCCTTCAGAGTTTGGCAGGAAGGAAGCTATTTTCTACGCTGGACTTGTGCAGCGGATACTGGCAGATCCCGCTAACAGACTCAGCAAAGGAAAAATCAGCGTACATCAGAGGGACTTCTCCAGTTCAGAGTGACACCTTTCGGCCTAAGCACGAGCCCTGCGGTCTTTCAGAGGCTCATGGACACGCTACTGGAAGGACTGCTGGGATCCGATGTTTTCTGCTACATCGATGACATCATTATCAGCAGTCGAACTAAGGCAGAACACATTAAAACTTTGAGGCATATCTGCCAAAGAATGCGAAAAGCAGGGATGAAATTGAAAGCCCAGAAATGCTTCCTCCTCAGAAACCCTCAGAAACAAGGTTTCCTTCTTAGGGCATATTATTGACAAAGAAGGCATCCACACCGACCCTGATAAAGTGAGGGCAATCCAGGACTATCCAAGACCATCCAGTGTGAAGGAATTGCGAACATTTTTGGGAATGGCTTCATACTATAGAAAATTTTGCCTGAACTTCTCAAAGAGCCAGTAGTCTTTTTGAGATAACTTCGAGCAAGAGGCAATGGAATTGGGAGGAAAGGCACAATAAGGCGTTCCAGGAGTTAAAGGATATGGTTTCTTCAACACAGGTGCTTACACAGCCAAATCTTGAAGCAGCCAGGACAAAAGAGAAGCCGTTTGTAATATTCACGGATGCCTCAACCTCACTTTGGGAGCAGTACTGTTTCAGCAGGGAGACGACGTTTTCTCCACCCCATATACTTTGCATCGAAAAGCCTGAGCAGGGCGGAAAAAAGTACCATATTACAGACTTGGAGGGTCTGGCAGTAGTTTGCTGTAAGAAAGTTTCACATGTTCATCTATGGGCTGCCCACAACGGTGATGACGGATCACCAACCTCTAACGGCATTATTCGAGAGGAACAACGTCTCGGACGTGTATTAAGATGGTCCTTAAAACTACAAAGGTACGACCTACACGTGAAGTACGTGAAAGGTAAGGCGAACATTGTAGCTGACGCCCTGAGTAGAGGGGCAGCGCAAATGTCAGAGTCATTAGAAGGCACGAATGACGCCGTTGTAAACGTGATACAGGCGAAAGAGGATAGCAAATGGATGAAGTAGCTGAGACAAAATAGTGACTTCAGCAAAATTATCGAGATTCTGGAGAAGGAAGAAGTGCAAGGAGTAGTGAAGCTACCAGGACTGACTCGTCCTTTGCGAGTCGCGGACTTTGCTATAGAAAATGGAGAACTGATGCTATACACGGAAAATGGGAATGCGGTGTATGTAGTTCCAAAAACCGCGTGTTACGCAGTATTCCACGAATTGCATGGAGGACAAATTTCGGGCCACTTCAACGCAAGCAAGATGCTCAATATGTTCAGGAAACGCGTATTTTGGCCGGGTATGGCCCAGGATATACAAAAATGGGCAAAGAGTGCCACACATGCTTTATACACAACCATCTTTTTTGGAATCGACTATTTACGTAAATAAATAAATAAATAAATAAATCAAGAAGCCATAACACCCCCGCTCAAACCCTGGTCACTGGACGTCCATACGAAATAATTGGCGTCGACATCCTAGAGTTGGGACTGACTTCGTCAGGGAACCGCTATGCAGTCACGGTTATAGACGTCTTTTCGAAGTATGCAGCAGCTTATCCTGTTCCGGATAAATCTGCTAAAACAGTGGCAAATACACTCTTCATTCGATGGATCGCTGAAGGATGCCGTTGGCCGGAAACCATACTGTCCGACAGAGGTGGAGAGTTTGAGAACAAGGTTATGGAGGAAATCACTGCTATGGCCAAAATCAAGCATTCGATGACTAAAGGATATAACCCAAGAGAAAATGGGGTTACCGAACGTCTCAATGGGACAATTCTGGCAATGCTGCGTAAGACAACAGCCATTCCAACAGAGTGGGACGCGCGTTTACCCTTCTGCATGATGGCGTATAATATGACACCACACGCTGCCACAGGAGAGAGCCCCTATTTCATTCTGCATGGAAGGGATCCAAATGCTCCAACGGATGTTCTGCCGGAATCGCGAAAGTTACAGTATCAGATTGATAGCCCTATAGACGAGTACAGAACAGACTTACTGCTGTCCATTTCGGAAGTACGGGAAAGAGTAAAAGGTTACAATGATAGAGTTAGAGAAAGCATGAAAAGAAGTTATGACAACAAACATAAGGTGGACCCAGGCCGGCATCCTAAAGTAGGAGACCGGGTATACGCCCTGGCACCAAGTGAGAAAGGCAAAAGCACTCATCCAAAACTTATTTCGGACTGGGCTGGTCCATTTAGAGTCCTGGATACTAGCAATAATTCATCCCTAATAGCGCGCATAGGGAGAATACGGATCCTATACGAATACAGTTCGATAAGCTAAAAGTAATCCCAAGTTACATACCTAATGACAGAGTCGACACTCAGACAGTGAGAGGGAAAAGGGGTAGAAAAAGAAGAATTTCATTGAGTAAGGTATGCAAAGTCAAAGTTATTAATTTCAGAGGTGCATCGCTGCTGAGCCCACTTGAAAAGGGACATCTGCTCTTCAAATGCGGAGACGACTGTTTTAAGGATCGAAAGCTTGGAGATATCGAAGGAATAAGCTTCCTGAGTGCAGTAGCAAAAGAACGCATCGACAATCTATGGTCCGCTTTGCTAGCTTGCAGTATCTTCAGCCGAAGGGACATCGATATGGGAACGAAAATCAAGTTTCATCGAGAGTGACGCGTATGTTTCGATGCGGAAGCCCTGAAAGCTGTCTTGAAGCTCGCATACGATACCTGCATCGACTGGACGGACTTTCTTTGCAACACAGATACGATTACGAAGCACGCCAAGATCGAAGGGTATTCCATTGAGAGGTCCTAACGAAGCATTGCAGGCATTCCATGAAGGAGTTACCCACCAAGTCGGGACCGGTTGGATACGCCACTTTTGAGGGAGGAAGCAGCCCCATGGAAAGAGATGGCATTCGAGGAAGAGTGGCTACAAGAGTAGCAACGACGTTCGCTAGACTGCTCGACGTATTAGAAGAATGGAGCACATACAAAGCCTGGGTAATAGTAGAGGCAGGAGCCCCAGAAGGAGGCGCGCAGTTCTTCAACAGTCATGTGGGAACCGCCATGAATAAATATATCTACGAATGTGTTAGAGTGCGAGCAGTGGATGCTCATTTGCCCGAACTGGACGTGTACAGACCACGCATCAGAACATCGAGGACGATGTCTCCAGGCGGGGAGGGCGGGTCAGGCCCATGGCCACCAAAACGAAGACCGATGTAGATCACAGGCGATCGAAAGCGCGCAATCAATCGGCATGGCCGCAGGCCAGATCTCATTTTTGTGGATTGTTGGTTGTTTCGACGCCACGGACCGGTGGCGTCCTTTTGTTTCGTTTTTTTGTTTCTAATAAACGTTTTTGTTGTCCGTGCTCTTTGCTCGCCTAGAGTATCATCCCTTACATGTCAAACAATGTCGATAACTCTCCACACAATTCGTCCCTCAGTGTCCGAGATAGCTCGATATTGTCGAAAGAGCCTTACTGTACTTGGAATAAGCGTTGTATAGTACACGGAGAGTTGAATACAGTATCAAAACGTATAATGTTGTAATCTGAGGTACCAAAGGTGCAGTAGCTTTGAGTTCATGACTTTAACACTGGAAGAAAAAAACGAGGTCAATAGCGGAATTTTCTCTGGTAGGAAATTTCATGTTGGACGGGATTACGAGGAAGAGTAGAATGGAGAAACGCGGAAGTGAGGTGGGGACGATACATGATGTTAAAACCACCACGGCAACGGTGCTACAAGGATGCGAGCATGATCGTGTAAAGCGTCAGTGAGCTGGCATCATTTGTGCAAGTAAGCGAAGGAGGACGGCAGACAAGACAACTCGCAGAGGTGAGAAGAAAGAGGGCGATAAAATAGTCAGTCGGAAAATGTCGGATAAGAGGTTGTTTACAAAAGTTACCGGCTCCGCCGCAAAATCTTCTTCAACTAACGAGGGATACCTCCACCTCTCCCGCGAAACCTATCCATGCGATGGAATGAGTATGGTAGGTCAGAGGTACTTCGAAATTCTTGACCGTAGAGTCTAGCCAAGTTTCTGTGATGCACAGTAGATCACGAGAATGAAAAAAATAAGAAGCATGCAAAAGGTGCAGTTTGTTCACTATCCGAGAGCTGGATAGTAAACAACGGAGATGATCAGAAGAACTCAAGCGTTTTCCAAGAAGCGCCATTCTGGTAGGTCAGAAATACAATGCAACTCTCTGCCCCATATACTACCCATTCGTTGACCGCCCCCTATTCCTTTCACGCGCTTGTCGTCGTAGATCATATTCCTGAGCTTATTCTGAGGCAGTTATAATCCTAATGAAGATGTTAGCAAGGGTGGACTGCGTAGGATGACCGTTACTTAGGACCTGGATTTAGTGAGCTCATGAGGAGGACAATTTTAACGAAACGCGATCTTCTTTCATGAAACTGACCCATCCGATACATTTCAGACGGCCACCAATCTCACAAGATTTCCAGGACGTTGACGACTCCTCTCCAGATCAACTATTCTTCCAATCTTGATTTTCCCGGCTTTGATTCCTGCAGACCTGCCATCACAATGCTTCTGGAGTTTCAACATTAGGTGTCATATTTGACTCAGCCCAAAATTTTCTCAATGAGAGGATCCATTTTCCTCTTCGAAACAGACTCTACAATTTCAGATATTGCTGAAATCTTCATTCTTCCTAAGGGTTGGGCCAGACTACGCGGCGTACGCAGCGTACGCCGCGTTCGCTCCTATGATGAAATATACCGAGCGTACGCTGCGTACGTCACGTACGCCCTCTGGCTCAACCCTAACCTCTCCAACGTCACTCAAGATTGCGGGTTAGGACAAAATATTCGTAGTCTTATTGCTGGTGACGCGCGCCGACGTCGACTGAGTGGCTGACCTACTCGTAAGACCCGGCATGATCTAAGGTATCGATTGAGGGAATAAGAGAGACAGAAAAAATGATGCAAAAAGAAGAAAGTTTGGACAATTATAGTAAATTACTTTGAAGCTGAAAGGTTGTCAGCAAGTGGTTTAGAATAAGCCTAAAATGAGGAAAACAACAAGATATTTGATGATTTGAAAGGCAAACCGAGATAGGGCAGAACATGAAAAACAAGGCAGCTCAGGGCGCGTGTGTGAGGATTTTTCCTGCCTCGATTGTAGCCCAGTTTATTCCAGAAATATTTAAATCTCTGGCAGTATGTAAGCTTCATTCCGTTCTGAATTAGAAAATTACGCAGACTGATCTGTATTTATCCTTCACTTACCAATTACATAGAATCGCCTGATTTTGATAAAATGCGGGTAATCGTATATTGCAAGTCTGTTCGCTGCTAGGAAACCACATATTCTTTGTGGTGGTGTAATGTACGTTTTTCCATAAGAATTTAATTCTAAAGTGGGTGTAATTTTATCGTTGAAATTACACAAAAAAAGCATTGATCTTGTTGGGTTTGTTGCATACAACAGAATATCATGCTATGATAGAGGTATATGTGCACGATCAACAAAACTATATCGGTCGTGGTTTCTTCTTCTCGTTCTTCATTTATCACGATAATTGCCACTAGTGGGATCACACTTCAGATTATACAGCTTTGGCCATCCAGCACAACAACATTATTGCCACATTCATTCTCTGAGGTACTTGAGCGACAGTTCACAAGAAGTTGAAACAACATAATCAAGACATCGTGTTATGCGACTGTCACTGTCATGTCGCTGATTTGTGCACCAGTTATGTATTCCATGCCAGTTTTGACAGAAATAATAGATTACAGAGAATCTTTCAGGGCAAGCAAGCACTCATACAAAAGAAGCAATTGTACCCAGAAAGCGAAGCTCAGTCTGTAAAAATCGGCCTTCTCCTTCCGTCCATAACACATCTTGGCTTGAACAAAAAACTCATCGAAAATTCCTCTTATTTACCGTATTACTTCGTAATCTTACTTGCAAGCTGCCTGCACTTATCTTCTACCCCTCTATTTTAGAGCTTTGACGTAGGCTATCTTATGTAAAGATAAGAAACAAGAATTTTAATGCGTATGAAAAACATGAAAAACAAAAAACAAAATAGGAGAATCCTTTTCGTTACTACTTCTAGACGGATACAGAATGGTTTTGAGGTGATTTGTTGTCAGTAGCAGGGGGTCGATGCTAGAATCACCTTCCTCTGTCAGCTGCATGCAATTAGAATGATAGTCGGCTAAGTTGGCGCGTCATAAACTAGGATTTTATGCAGCTAAAGCATTGGCTCGCAGTTGGATTGGAGCAGAATATTGATTATCAGTAAGACTTCCAAATTTTTTGAGTAGGATATGAGGACGCTAGGAAAACATGCTAATCATGCTTTTTCTCAATATCTGAGCAAAAATCAACTTAATCACAGAGACGGAGAATAGATGTTGTAGATTCTACATCAGGTTAAAAGCTGCAAGAGAGGATCCATGCCTTATCATTTTATAGATTTTATATGAAAATAAATCTGGAAAATAGGTACTTGCACATGTGTGTACAGTAAATCTCCATGCTGCAGCTACATTAGCTTCACGCGTATTCTTGGTTGCAGTACCCGAAGTGTGTATCCTCCACTCTAAACTGTCAAACCCGGTCCTGTCCGTAGTAAAGAAAGAAAATTATTCTTGTATTTCTCTACCAAAATGACTGATTGTGCTACTGCATATTGTCGGACAGAAATCATGATTATGGTGGTGTTGCCATCGTGATAAAATGTGAAGCGATAATCACTGATTTCATCGTCCATGGTAACTTACCAAAAAAATTTCTTACTACAAATGATTGCTGCAAAGTATGCTAAATGATACGAATCGATATTCAGCTAGAAGATAGTGAATACGAATTGTGCACTGCAGAGTGCATTCAACTTTCATTGCACAAAAGTATCACAGCATTACAAAATATGCACACTAACTCACAACGCAGAATACAGCTTATGACAAAGTCACAATACTCGTTCGATATACTACCTGAAGATGAAAAACAATATAAATATAACAACCTCAGGACATAAAATTCTACATAGTCTGACCCATTCTGGGCGTGATTACACACAAAGTGTGAAAACAAATATATTACCCTAGCTTTGTCTGTTTTTCATATTATCAAGATCGTCCTCTTCCACATATGACATTAGTGGTTCTCCCGCATCGAACACAGTTTTCTCCTCATCTGATCTATACACAGTCGAAAGATTCAGGTCTTCCTCCATGTCGTCCACACTAGCAGATTCACTACAGCCAAAGTTCCGCACTTCAGCAATCGTCCAAGCTTTACATTCTCTGAAAAACAAAGCGTTCTTTCTAGAAATCTTCTCCGCACAGTTATCAGAGGAACAAGGAGTCTTACGGAACCAAAACCTATTTACCTGCTCACATCCTTGTGCAGATGCGCCTTGAGAGTTAGCAACAAACGATCGGTTTTTCTTATTGGACCATTTTGTTCCCTGACAGCTGGTGATTCCGAAACCAAACTAAATCATTGTTATAATTATTCAAAAATTACTTCCGTAACTAATGAACCAGTAACCTAAAGGTGCTAATTGGAAAAGCGTTCGCTTTGGGACAACCACAAGGTTTCCCGCTATTTGCAGACTTTTGAATTGAGTCAACGATTCTTTATATATTAGATTAAGCAACCAACCTTAACAAACGCTGACAGTCCACAGTCGTAGCTGGAGTTGCCAGATGGCTGAAGGCAGCAGCTGCGAGAATGGGGAATTCCAACATATAAGCCCTCCACCAAAGAATTGGGTCCGTGTTGAACGCCGGGCGTGATGTCCTCAGTATACCGCCATAATGCTGGAGTTCTGCCTGGGAGCGTTTAAATTTGACATAGCTTGTATTTCTTCTCATACGACAAAGAATGGTAAACAAAGAATGATACAATAATGAATGTCACCAAAAAGGCTAGAGCAAGTCACATTTAACCAACACTCAGAAACATGGCGCGGTTTCATTTCATAATTAGTCAACTTATGAAATCAAAGCGCGAAATCATAATTTTTCTGCAACCAAACTTTACTTTGCGTATTTCTCCTCGAGATGTATGTTCATACAAGGGCAGAGTTCAGACTTTGATGAGGGCAGTCTTCTAAAATATCGCACTACATAATCACTTGTTGGTGAATACAAGGTAAGAAATTATGCCGAATCTCAATAGGCATCATTGCCTTATCTAATTGTAAGATATAAATAGTTTTGCAAGCGTTTAAAAAATGTTTTTTGACCCTCACAGGGGCGGTGACAGGTTCTAGTTACAAGTACTACATTGTAAAAGATCTCAAAAACTACTTTCAAGGATGTTACAAAAGTGCTGGAAGGTCTTTTGCAAGTATCCATATCTAAAAAAATTCCCAGGCTCATGCAAAAAACCTATCAAATTGCTCTCTTGAGAAAAGATGCTCTTCTTCAAAGATAATTTTGTTTGCAAGAAAAATTTTGACAATGAGGCCTTCTTAGTGAATTTCCTGCATTTCATTTCGGAGCACCAATATGCGAAAAAGGGAGAAACGACGACTCAAAAACTAGTCTTTGCGGCAGATAGTGAGCGATGCAGGGCTATGCGGTAGTTATTAAAGGCAGTGGCTCGGCAAATTTCAACCTAGTCGAATTTGCGCTTACCTGGGGTTATTCAATGCGCTGATCCTGAAAATCCACTTTTGAAAGCTTCAAAACGGCGAATGAGCGTTTTAATGCCCTTCCCTTTAGTTGAACGAGTGGAGCAAGGCTGATGACGCTAAATCGTTGCAGGACCCAATGGTTATAGCGTTGCGGCGGGCAGCCTCCAATGGTGAGAAGGAAACTGCCAACTCGTCCGGATGCGTGTAAGATTGGCCTGCGCGTGCAAGTTTGAGAGCAGTTTTCTCAGCAAAGAAAGCATGCTGTGCAACCGGGATTGCACTGTTTTCATACTTGGGCGATGAGGAACCTACCGCGTTAAAATCCCGAGTTGTTGGATTTTGCCGATCCACTGCCTCTAAGGCTTTTAACTACCATCCCTTCACCCTGAAACTCCCCTAACAAAATGTTTTTAAAATCTTTCATTCTGCATAGAGACAAATATCAGGAACAGCAAATATTGTACAGGTAGTGTCTTGCACATCCTTTAGACCCATTATCCAGGCCTGGCGATCCCTACAGTGCAATCAAATCTAGTGCACACAGGTTGGTCAGGAACAAGTTTGATATTATTGTTTCTAATTTCTGTATGGGAGTGCAAAATTCGTGTGCAGCCATGGATTCGAATTCAGCTGCCCTTTTTGATTATTTTAGAATTTGAAGATTCAAGGAGGAAAGGTGGAGAGAGAGAAAAAAGTTGTGAAAATCTCCTGTTTAAAAAAAACTACTTTAGTGTACAGGGTGTCCCAAAAGTACACACTTTTCAATCATTAATATCTCTCTTCCCATTGTGTCCTTTTCCACCATTCAAGCACCATTCTGTAGAGGAGGCTTCAGCTTAGATTTGCAGTATCAAGCAAATTATCGATAACTTTTCATTACTGTAAGATTACTGTAGGAACTTCGACAAGGATTTTAGGCCAGTAGAGGCCATATTCAGCCTCGAAACAAAACCAAACAATCCGAAAACTCTTACACTATGGGAATGGAAGTCGCTGATTTCAAATACGAAATCTCCACTTTACTGTGATGCTTCTTTCTAAAATTATCCCAGATAAACCGTAATAACCTAATTCCCAGTATTTGTCAGAAATGTGATTACACTGCCAAAAAAGCTGAAAACACTTGTAAAAAGTTGTGTATTGGAATCAGCGTGCACGAAAACCGTAGTACACGATTTTTCAGATTTTTTGAAGGAAATTTTGTCAGATGGCATATTTCACAGTGATTCCACATGCTGGAAGTTCTTACCGTAATCCTGCAGTAGCGAAGAGCGATCGATGACTCTATCGATGATGTAATTCTAAGTTGAAGCCTCCTCTACAGAATGGTACTTGATTGGCAGAAAAAGACCCATTGGGAAGAGAGATATTCACGATTGAAAAGTGTGTACTTACTTTTGGGACACCCTGTATAAATATGGCATGCCTTGACATCGTTAATAATCGGAAGTGTAGTTAGCAGACGTAGATTCTTCTCTTGTAGAAAATTTCCTTTTAATGCGCCAACTGCGGGACCGAATCAGAAGACTAATCTTTTCAAATTTGCCCAAGAAACTTTTAGAAACTATGAGATTGGAATACATACTCTGAGTTCATCGCCTTGATTCCAAACACCTGAACTGGTGCTGGGAGCATCTTGGTTTTCTCGCAGAATCTCCCACACCGACGTCTGCTGTCTTTGTGATTGCTGCAAAGAACTTCCGCTACCTCCTTGCGCTTCCTCTCTAGGCGGATGCATGCTTTCTGTAATTTCGGAACATCCATAGAGAACAGAAAGCAACAGTCTGACTGAAGCAAAATAATAACTCACGATGATGAGCGATAAACTTCTCCACAGTTGCGGTCCAGCTTTTCATCGGTTGAACGGTTTCCAGATATGCAAAACGAGGATCAAGGAATGCGGCCAGTTGAAGAAACTCGTCGCCCAACCATGGAGTGAAGTACTTCGAAGTATTTTCGCATAGCAACTGGGCAAAGCGTTGAGCTTCACCGACTGATTCCCTTTGGTGCCTAAAAAATAATGCCGGAATAAGCATATGATCTCTGCGAGTAAGATACGGTATACTTTAAGAGCTTGACTGATTTTTAGGGGGGCTTTTATTTATACAACTGTCTACATTAAATCAGAATTCCAACGGTTTCTGATTCATTGCGCGCCAAGTTCTTACTCTGCCATAGGCGGACATAATGCAATCGCAAAAATATAGGGCTTGTCAAACGCTGTATCCCAGTGACAGACCGATAGTTTTCAGGGAAGAGCGGGGAGGGGGGTTTGCAACTCGAGTATTTTCCTAGTGAGAGTGTGGCGTTGCGCCTTGCAAAAAAAAATCACGGGCGCTTCGGATTTTTTGCTGGCCTACTCAAGACCCGTCTCCTCAAAAAACTTTTTAGCAAATGAATTTATTTACAAGCGAAAATAAGCCTCCATATGCACAATTTCTTAACTCATGTAGACCATTTTGAGAATCTTGCGAACAATTTATGATAATATAGCTATAGCTACATATAGCTTGCTTACCTGGCTCCGCTCGGCCCTGTCAAAACACTGTAATAAAGGTCCATCCCTATCCCTGTACAGCCTTTCCCTGTGCTCACTTCTACACTTCATTCCCCATTTCCTGTGTTGTTTTCGAAATCAGCATGCCCACATACCCCCCCCCTCCGTGCCAACTCCCAGCCCTTCAACTCAGATTTTGAGCAAATCGATGAAATCGACAAAAGTAATAGGTAATACCAAAAACTAATATTGTTTTCGTAATCAGCACCAGCCCCGTAGCTCGAACTTTGCAAAAAATCGATAAAATCAATAAAAGTAGTGGAAAATTCTGAAAACTAATATTGTATTCGGAATCCCCATGCTCATTTACCCCCTGTGCCAAACCCCAGCCCTGTAGCTCAAACTTTACAAAAAATCAATAAAATCGATATCGATTGATACGAAAGGTAGCCTATGACACGCTGCCTGCCCCGAAGTGTATGTGTGCCAGGTTTGGTCCGGATCGATTCAGAAATAAAAATTTCTATTCCGCACATACGTAGAGACATACAGATAGATAGACAGACACACATTCAACTTCATTTATAAGATGTACGACTTCAATCTTCGAAGACAAGGGAGGAGGGAGGTGGGGGGAGAGAGTGGTTTTTTGAATATATCAGGTTGGCCCATAAGTCTTGTCATGGAGTCGTCTGGTCTACGGTGTTTTTCCAGTCATAAAGAGTAGGTTGTGCATTTTTTTAGCCTTTCAGCATTTCTGACGACCAAAATTCAAAAAAAAAATAAGATTTACTCTTACTAATGAACATCTTGTAGCTCCGTTACATATCAATATGGTTCTCTCATTGTAGCCCACTAAAAAGTGCCCAAAATCTTCTTTCCAAAATGTATTTAAACAAGCAAATCTGTAAAAAATAGAAAGTTATGGTTTTCCAGAAAGTTGGTGCAAGACTTATGGAGCAACCTAAAACTATTTGACAACTTCAGTGAATCAATAACAACTCAAAGATAGCGTTAGAAGCACTAAAATTTGAAAAAAATGAGTCAAACTTACTTCTCAGTCGTCGTTATAAGTATTCGTCCAACAGCAAGGAACACCGAAGCAGTTGCATCTTTCGCACAGACCTGAACTCGGTAGCATTCTACTTAAACAAACGATTAGTAAAGGAGTACAAAATGATAAAATCGCAACACGAAAGTCCAGTTAAGCAGTTATTTCTCTCGATATAGTGTGCTTGCGGTTCCGAGAAATTGCGGCAAAATTTGCGCGTGAACAAATAGCCACGTAATGCCAATAATATTTTGTGCGCACAGATGATCGGCATCACGGGCGAAGCCATTTGTTCACTCGCAAATTTCGCCGCATTTTTCGGAACCGCAAGCACACTATATAGATGGAGAATTCACTCGACTGTACTATGAGGTCCACCAGGAAGCTCTTTAATTCATTCTAGTAGACGTAGCTTACACCTGTTTCTTACCTGCTTAGTGAGTGAGTAGAACGGCTCCAAAAATGTCCTAAGGGCTTCCAGAAAATGCACATCACCCTCTTGCAGCTTTGGTAAGTTCATTCTCCCCATCAACTCAGTGAATACTGGCAGCTACAAAAACTTCAAGTAATAAGGTGCTTGGGTGATAAACAACTTACTGTGATCATAAAATCACAGATCATACTGTAAGTGGTGATCCAGCGATCTGGAGTATCGACAGCCAGGGTTACTTCGGGTAATTTGCATTCCCTCTGGCGACTGAAAAAAACGATATGTTCTCGCAATTTTCCGAAATGAAAAGCAAAAAAAGAAGAAGAAATGAAAAATACCTTCTCAGTTGCATTTTCGCGGCTCTGTTTCTCTGGAATTCCGATACCAGAAAACGTAATCTTGCAATTGTTGCAGCGCATGGTTCCATATGGAGTGTGTCTCCAACAACAAGACACATGGCATTAGCCGCACAAGGAACACTAAAAAAATTTCAACTTCAAATTTAATTTTTCAAATCAAGTTTGATTCCAAAGATATAAAGCTCACAATTTTGTGCGAAGACAAAGCGCTAGTTCTTGCAACGGTCGAATCTCATTCGCCACTACAGTTCCTATCCGAGCCAAATCCACATCGAGTTTTCGCAAGCAGCTCACCACGGTTTCGGACATTGTGCCACTGAAATTAAAATCAAATCTCTTGCAAAGGGATTCGGTTTCTAACCAAAAAAAACTTTAGTGGTTATATTTCTAGCATTCATAATGAGGTTTTTTAGAGTTCATATGATTGGTTGGAGAAAGTATGCGATCTACCACATTGGTTATTTACAGAAAAAATTCTGATAGAAGTCAAAACTCCCTAAGCATGCTACTAGCTAACTGGGCAATTTTGCTTCAATAAATCCAAAAAGGCAGCATCAGTTCCGCATTAGTGGCTTACAGAGCAGACTGCATATGTTTTAAGGGTAAAAAACAAGGCAAATATCGTTTTTGCGGGATTCGGATGAAACCCCAAAAGCATGTATCAATTCAATGTGGGGTACATGAATAAGTCGTAAGCCCCAAAGTCGTATATTTCTTTCCCATATAATTTCTCATAACTTTTTCACATCAATTTACATTTGAAATCATACAAAACAGTTTTCGAGCCACCTCCTCCTCCTCGCCTAGTCATCCCCCTCCTCCTCGCCTAGTTATAGCTCTCCAAAAAATCTGAACGGCGACGGGAGTTCCGCTCCAAGCGCGCAATGATGCGCTCAGAGATTACAAACTCCCTAGATTTATTTATCGTCTGTTTATGTTATTGTGTTCTGTTCTATCGTTTCTAGTTAATCGTGTCATTTCATTTATAAGCGTGTCATAGAAGATGTCGTATTCTTAGTGTGAAAACAGCGGGTACTTCGTACCCATAAAACTGCCGCCACGTGATCCCTGCGCAGCATTGAATTAAGGTACAGCGGCGGTCCGAACAAAATTCTTAAAAATGAAAAAAAATTTATAGGAGAGGGTTAACACAAAATTCTCGTATGGGGTTAGCTACTCCTCCACGCCCTTTGAAAAAAGTTTAGGGTGCCTCAAGCCACGGGATGACCGCTGCTACGTACTGGAAAAACCTTGAGCTAGTTTGAATCTTATAAAATTCCACAAATTATTTTGACTGTTTGAAATATTCATTCCAAATTTCTAAGCTTCACTAAGGCCTTTCAAATATTTTTCAAAAGACCAGAGCCAGTATACAATGCAGCAACTGCACAATGATAAAAATTCCATCTGCGCAGTCGCTTAGTTTGATCCTGTTTGGATTTTTTTTTGAAATCAGCAGTTTGGCAATTTGCTGGTGGTAGAGTCACTATGATCGTAGTAGTGGTAGAATTAGCACACCAACAGCTCAATATACACACGAGTGCAAGAGGTTGTAACCCTTGCTTGGCAAGCCAGCGGAAATTCAAAAATAATCTTCTCCGAGATGGGGTACATAGAGCGATAAAACAAATTTTAAAAAATTTTCTGTCTCTCTTAATGTTACTTTCTAGTAAAAAACTCACCTATCGTCATCCACGGGCACCACATCTAAGACTATGATCCTTTTTTCGAGCGAGGCTCGTGACAGCAGTTGCGCCCCCACGAGCAAAAAACCCTGGTTGGAAGTGACCGGATAGTAAAGGTCTACCAACAGCGAGATAATTGACGACATATCGGCAAGCGTCATTCGATTTGCCATTTCCAAACGGCATCCCTCTTCATCAAGCAAACTTCGAAGAATTCTCAGTGGCGGAGGACGGTACGAAGGGCTCATTGCAGCGCAGAAATCATGAAATGGCTTGAGCGCTGTGGTCTCAATCGGTATCGCTCCTTCGACAACAAGTCGAGCTAAGCTTCTGTGCACTGCCGTTCGAGGGTCATCGAAGGTAGGATTTCCGTAATTTCCAGCCTCAAAGCCCCTCTTCCTAGTGATGTTGCCCAATTCTTCACCATGGCTTGTCCTCAGATGACCCAACAAATTCGTTGTGGTCTTCGATTTGGGAATCTTGAGCGGGCGTTGACATAATGTGCATATACCAATGAGATTGCCAAATCCATCATTTGTCTTGCGAAAATAATTCCAGACAGCACTCATTCGTGGATTATACCTGAAACATCGAACATAGCGACTTCAAAAATTGGGCTACGTACGAGCCTTTTCACACGATGTTGGAGGATATAAGGAGTTGGTGACAATATAAATCAGAACTTTTCACGGACGACGTATGGGCAAGCTGGATGATACGCTTTAGAAGCAAAAAGCAAAGAAAATCATACTGGGCCCAGGGAAGATTACGGCAGCATTCCATGGACTCTCAGATCACAAAAAAAACTATGTATAATGGAGATATGCAAATTATAAAATTTTATGTGAATGAAGGGAGTAGCAAAAATCCTTTCTTTAAACCCCAACGAGTCCTCTAAAAAGGTCGATGACGATATGCTAACAAACTTGCAGTGTGCGATAGGGAGTACGAACCAATGAATTAAGAATTGTAAGGAACCTATTCGAATCAAATGTGTGGCAAACATCCTTAATTTATATGGCCTTGTGTTACTTGGTAACCCAATGAGGTCGCCTAGGGAAAATAGACTCTTGATTTGACCCTTTTCTCACCAATTCTTGACCTTTTTCATAGCCATCTTTTCCTTTGCAAAAACGTGACTGAGTTATGAGTGGTGGTGACGGGCCTGGGTCATGACATCGATTCTCACTATCAAAAAAGCTTTCAGCCTAGAAAATTGAGCCACTGCAGTTTATACCTATATTCAGTGATCGTGTTTTGAGATTTTTAAAACGTTTCAAAACAAGAACCCTCTGAAAAAAAGCCCTCTTGGACAGTTCAACATTTCACAAACGCTATTCAACGTACGATACTCAATTTATGATCAATCGTTGTAAGTGAGCTTACTAATCATTAAAAAAATTGGCATGTAACCAGAAATTTACGGTCGAACCAAGTATAATAACATACTGAAATGCATCGATGTAAGATAAGGACAGCAATTTGATGTGACTCCGGAGTGCTAATTTTGAACAGCAAGTCTTCAAATTTCTTTTATAAACAAAATAAGATTAAGATTGTGTTATAAGGCTTTTCTATTGCTTCAAGTGCATACACGTGAAAAGGCGATAATGTGTTCCTACCCCCTTCACGCCAGGGCCGGAACCCCGCTGACCCCCCTTCACCCACGGCCGATGAGGAACTGGAAAAAGTGAGACTAAGACATTAACATTTTAAGAAAAATTATAAAACTATCCACATTATTAAAATTAAATTTAGTAATATTTTAATTCCCAATATCATTAATATGATCATCAAAAACCTATTTGCAGGCTCACTGAAAAGTACATCGGAAATTTGCCGCCTATTGTTCACTTCTGGAGAACGATGAAAAAGCCTGGAGAAAAATTTACGTGTGAAGCCTTTGTGTATATACGTCAATGAAGTTATTAACTCACGTATTTGCTGAATTAATACGTGAAAAAATAAATGAACTTTGATGATCGGTGCGCAGTTAAATTGCATTCTTTTTAAGAGATATAAATTTTCTAAGCAGATGGCGGAATCCGTGTAAAGTCACTGAATGATTCCTTAAAGAGTCATTGATCCAACTTTTAATATTACATCTAAACTCCGAAAGAGACCTAACATTTGCGTAGAGAAGCAGGTGCAACAGAGGCACCTATTACATCGAAGAGTTGGTGTAATCAGGGTTAGACTTACTGTCAAAATGTTATAGCTACGAGGATCGTGGAGTTCTACAATCCGCCTACTTGGACGATGATAGGGATGAGGAAAGCAGCCAGAGATGCATTTTCCCACCTTGGAGCACTATACAAGAGGAGAAGGACAATCGCATGTGATCACTGCGTGACTGAAAAAAATTTTGTATTCCATCGAAGAAGATTGAGAAATATAAAAGATCTTAGAAGGAGAACTCAGTCATAATTAGCCTACTCTAGTTTAGAAGTCTACTTTCCATCCGCTTTCAGAAAACATACAGCTTGCCAGGAAAAAGAGGGGTTTTTCCTGCTAAATAGTAGTTTTAGTCATTTTTTCAAAATTGTAGAATTTTTCTATAAAAAATTGTAGATTTTTGATATGAGAAGATAAGAGAGTCTCTAGCCATACACTGAATTACCCTTGTTGAAAACTTCCAGAAAATATATAGCTTACCAAGAAAGAAAGGATTTTCCTGTATTGTGAAGGTGGTCGCAATTGTTTTTCTAAAATTAAGGAATTTTTTTATAAAAATCATAACGTTACTATACGAAAAGCTAGAAGAGTGCTTTGCACTCTATTAGAATCCTCTCGTCGTCCGCTTTCAGGCAATATATATTAGGTCATTCCGAAAGTAATTTCGCTTTTTTCAAACGGGCGCCACATTTGATGGAACAAAGGTTTCTAAGAGATCTTGGAGGCATTCGATGCAGCATTTCATTCTCTTTCTAATGGTTAAGAAATTGTTTCAAAACAATCAATGAGCTTTCAGAAAAAAGCCAAAATCTGCGACCCATGCTTTTTGAGATGGTCAAGTTTCACGATTTTTTAAACCTTTCATATCAATTCTCAGAAGAAGATCAAGTGACGTTTCGATAGAGCAAACCTCATAGAATACAGCGCAACTTTTTTCTCTTTTCCATAGCCTGTCATACAATTTCAACGGAATTTTAACTGATGCTACCGATTTCCATACTTGGACAGCTAAATCCTAGTAGAACATCAAAGGAAGAGCAGCTCGGGCACTATTCGATGCAGCATTTTCTCCTCTTTCCAATGGGTGTTTTTTGTTTCCGATTCGTTTAGTTTTCGGGGATAAAATCATCATAAATCATTTTTTTACCGAGCCTGAGGCTGTACCCGAAAAACTCGAAATTTGATATTTAGAACCCGTAAACCCTTACTTGCTTTGTAAAATTAATGCTAACTCATAGTACCATCTTGATAGTCTCAAATTCCGAAAAATTATGCTGTTTGATGCGATTGTGGTTGAGGTGGGCCTGCCAAAATCCGATGGTTCTGTTAAAAAATCTTTTAAAAAATTACGGCGAGATACGAGAAAGGGGAAAAAGCAGCGCTGTATTCTATAAGGTTTGCTCTATCAAACCGTTACTTGAACTCCTTCTGAGGACTGATATGAAAATTTTAAAAAATCGTGAAACTTGACCATCTCAAAAAGCATGGGTCCCAGATTTTGGTTATTTTCTGAATGCTCATTGACTGTTTTGCAGCAATTTTATAACCATTAGAAAGAGAATGAAATGCTGCATCGAATGCTTCGAAGATCTTTTAGAAACCTTTGTTCCATCAGATGTGGCGCCTGTTCGAAAAAAGCGAAATTACTTTCGGAATGACCTAATAGTTTGCCAGGAAAAAAGAGGATTTTCCTATCGGGTGAAAGGGGTCGCAGTCTATTTTCCGGAATTAAGCCAATTTTTAACTCAAAAAAATCATAACAATTTTATATGAGAAGCTGGGAGAGTGATTAGGTGTTTATTGAATTCCTCTCGTCGTCCGCTTTCAGAAAATATATAGGATGTAGGGAGAGGGATGCTAAAAGTACGTGGTGAAAGGGGAGGGAACATGGTATAATGGCCAAGTTCCTTTAGCTCCTTAAAACGACGCTTCTTGAGTACAGAAAGGAAGATTTCCATTATACCATGTTCCCTCCCCTTTCACCACGTACTTTTAGCATCCCTCTCCCCACAACCTATATTTTTTCTGAAAGCGGACGACGAGAGGAATTCAATAAACACCTAATCACTCTCCCAGCTTCTCATATAAAATTGTTATGATTTTTTTAAGTTAAAAATTGGCTTAATTCCGGAAAATAGACTGCGACCCCTTTCACCCGATAGGAAAATCCTCTTTTTTCCTTGCAAACTATATATTGCCTGAAAGCGGACGACGAGGGGATTCCAATAGAGTGCAAAGCACTCTTCTAGCTTTTCGTATAGTAAAGTTATGAATTTTTATAAAAAAAATTCCTTAATTTTAGAAAAACAATTGCGACCACCTTCACAATACAGGAAAATCCTTTCTTTCTTGGTAAGCTATGTATTTTCTGGAAGCTTTCAACAAGAGTAATTCAGTGTATGGCTAGAGACTCTCTTATCTTCTCATATCAAAAATCTACAATTTTTTATAGAAAAATTCTACAATTTTGAAAAAATGACTAAAACTATTTCTATTTAGCAGGAAAAACCCCTCTTTTTCCTGGCAAGCTGTATGTTTTCTGAAAGCGGATGGAAAGTAGACTTCTAAACTAGAGTAGGCTAATTATGACTGAGTTCTCCTTCTAAGATCTTTTATATTTCTCAATCTTCTTCGATGGAAAACAAAAATTTTTTCAGGCACGCAGTGATCACATGCGATTGTCATTCTCCTCTTGTATAGTGCTCCAAGGTGGGAAAATGCATCTCTGGCTGTCCCCTCGTTGTTATCATCGTCCAAGTAGGCGAATTGTAGAACTCCACGATCCTCGTAGCTATAACATTTTGACAGTTCTAACCCTGATTACACCAACTCTTCGATGTAATAGATGCCCTTGGTTGCACCTGCTTCTCTACAAAATGTTAGGTCTCTTTCGGAGTTTAGAAATAATATTAAAAGTTAAAACAATGACTCTTCAAGAAATCATTCAATGACTTTACACGGATTCCGCCATCTGCTTAGAAAATTTATACCTTTCAAAAGGAATGCAATTCAACTGCGCACCGATCATCAAAGTTTAATTATTATTTCACTTATCATCTCAGCAAATACGTGAGTAATAACTTCATTGACGTATATACGCAAAGGCTTCACACGTGAATTTTCTCCAGGCTTTTTCATCGTTCTCTAGAAGTGAACAATAGGCGGCAAATTTCCGATGTACTTCTCAGTGAGCCTGCAAGTAAGTTTTGACAATCATAATAATAATATTTAGAATCAACGTGTCACTAAATTTGATTTTAATGATGCCGATAGTTTTATAATTTTGCTTAAAATGTTAATTTCTTAGTCCACTTACTCCTTTTTCTTCTTCGAACACTTCAGCGGATAAAACCCAATATTCGACTTTAACCCGATTTGGCTACAATTTCACTTGATGCATGTGAATGAAAAGAACGTGAGAAGCAATGATGACGAACATTGCCTCCCCCCCCCCCCCCCCCCCGGTCGACGCACCTCCACAGCCGCGGCCGCTCTTTCCCCCCCTTCACCCTGGAGAGGCGGGACCCCTATGACCCCCTTCACCTTGGAGAAGCCATGTTCCCCCTTTGCACACGTATGTTCAAGTGTTAAAAGACCTTTCAAACGCCAAAAAAATTTTACGCAAGTTCGACAAAAGCGACAAATAATGTCCGAATACAAAGTCGAACTTTATCAGATGATTGTTTAACACAGGGTATAAGCGTAAGGTGAGTAATCAGCTGAGCAATCATCAAACGGGACCAAACGACGTGATAACTGAGGCTTGAATGAATGAATGAATGAATGGCAAATGGGCGTATAGCTTCAACGATATGCTGAAAAGCGGAAAGTAATCAGAATTATTTCTCACAAGTGGAAGTTAATAAGTGTGAACAATAGATTGAAGCATCTCTGTTGCTGATCTGAGTGAAAAGGTGGCAAAAGACAAATAAGTGAATGGTTTTAATCCCGATCAAGGATTGATTTGGATGAGATAAGCAAGGTACGGCACAGGTGGCTTGTAAGCAAGCTGGATATGGTTTTTGGGACAAAAAGCAAAGGGGGTATCGTTTTTGAGGCCGAAAAGACACAAAAATTGCGGGAGGTTTCTTTAGTCGAAGTTTCGTTTTTTTTGTGGTTTTTTTACGTTTACTTTTCGAAAGTCACCTCGTGGCGAGCCCTGAAGATAAGTCATGATTGAATATATAAATTGATGGTTGATAGTTTGAACACGAAAAAGATGAAAGAAAAAAAAGTAGTTGAAACAGACTGGAATATAACGAATGAGAAGATTAGTCATAAGACGAATGCAGGAATAAATGGGAAAGCAAGCAATGAATGGGCAAATGCATTCAATGAATGGCCGCTGTGGTTAATGAATTTTGGATAAATGAATGAGCGAATGAAAATGAATGCATGAAAATGCAGACAATGACTCCATGAAAACTCTGGAACGCATTACCCCTTCCTTAGAACCTCGTTTCTTTCATCCATAAAAGTGAATGATTGGGAAATTCGAGGTAGCGGATTGGTGGTCTGGAATACAGTCACTTGAAGTATTCTGCGTTCCACTGATATCACAAGGTACACAAACTCATACTATATATCTAAAGAAGTGCAGTTTTCATTGTAACCTGGATAATGCAACTAAATATTCCATAACGCAAGTTCCAACTATAAACTACCACACAATCCTATATTAGCTAAGAAAATATCAAACCCTTTCTCCGCAGCGGTAGTTGATACCTGGAGATAGGCGGAAAAGAATTACTTTTTGAGATATTTCTGAAACCAAGAATCCAAAGATGTTCTGCGCCAACACAACAGCTGAGTAAATAAAAAGTCATTGCAGCTCAATCAGAAAGTGAACTGGCTCGTCTCTTAAAAAAAATCAAAAACAATGATTGAGTTGCGGGGGGGGGGGAGAGAAATTGTTGCCGAAAATTGCATATGCCCAGCACGTGCTGTAAGGCTATTAGAGATGTCTATTTCGGTAAACATAATGTTCGAGTGAACTGTAATGATCAAGGAAAAGAGCTACAATAAGAGTATGTAGGTTAGGAATGTATGAACTGAATATTCGAAAATTCATCCAAGTATTTATGTCGAAAATTTTATTCGAATATTTTCGAAATTCGTTCATTCGAATATTCGAAAATTCGAAATTTCGAAATAGCCGCACTTTGCATTAGTTAGGGAAGCTAGTGGTTCGAGTAGGAATGGAGTGAACGAAAAATTTTCTTTGATGGTTGGTAGGTAATCGGCAAAAAGAAGAACTTCAAAATGATAACTGAAATAGAAAAGATAAACGATAAGTCCGCACAGAATGCGATAAATATTCAAACAATATCCTAAAATTGAATGCAACGTCAAAATAAATCGATAATCGATCGATTTTTCACATTTATTTCAAAGATATGACAAAAGAATGCGAATGCGTCCATGAACAGCAAGACTGCACTGAATGTTTACAAAAGCCGAGAAATCTATAAGAGAAGAATATAGCCGTGAATATTCGACTGGATCGGGGCCGTGCGAGCGGACCAATTCGCCAGTTCGCTCGCATTCGAATATTCGACGCGCCGAATGGCTGGCCCCGGCCGCCAATCGATGCGTCGCCTATTCAATTCGCGAACGAATGCATAATGGGTGTGCGGCCGTGTGAATAGGTGAATGCATCGCTCATTCGATGATGTTGTCACGTTCGCTAGAATTATCGACGTGCATGAAATAGATATTGCAAAGGTAGCAACATGAACAAATTACAAACTGAATTCATCAAAATCATCAACTCAGTCCGATGAATTAATGATTTTAAATGTATGTGCAAAGGGTCGATGTAGGTTGGAGTATAAGTTTCACCAAAATTTACGAAAATCCGGAAGCTCCTTCCGCAATCAAGGAAGTCGTCTGATATATTATAAGTTAGAGGGAGGAAATTGTGCTCTTCTTTGCACCCTCAAAGCGAAAGTTGTTGTTATATACGCGGCAATAAAAACTGTAAAGCCAAATACTCAAAATGTGTTCTTTTTTCAATTTGAGAACGCTGAAATGCCAGCCCAACAGCCTCTATCTATTGCAACTTCTAGTTATGTTGCATAATCAACTCCTTAAAAATAAAGTGAATTCGTACTAATATGTCTCTACAAATTTGTAATTTACCACCTTCTTTGAATTGAGATCATGTTTTATTCTATTAATAGGTTGAACCGAAAGTTCTATCGCTTTGATTTGAAAAGCACATAACTACTCCTATGTGAACATATTTGCTTACAAAATTCCCTTTAGAAGGAAAGGTCTTATTTTTCATTAACATCTTCTGCTCTTTGACGACGAAGGGCTTTAGATATAAAAATACAAATACGTATAGGAAAACACTTTAACTCCCGATTTTCGAAAAATCGTCAGAAATCTAAAACGCTGCAGACAATACGAAAGCATGTTTCCTACAGTTTTTTAGGTTGCTCTTATGCCAAGTTTGTGTTAATCGAGCTTTTCCAGAAGCTATGTTTTTCGAGAAAAATGCGAAAAAATGCAAATAATTGTTTTTTGTCGTTTTTTGCATCCTCGAAAATTATAACTTTTCTTGGAAACACTCGATTAGGACCAACTTGGCACTCAAAAGGAGCAACCTAAAAACTATGGGAGACATGCGATTTTTTCTGCAGCTTTTCTTTTGGCGATTTATCTTAGAAACCGGGAGTATGAGTGGTTCTCCTTTTCTAATTTTTTTTCTCTCTGAAGCCTTGTTGTCAAAGAGCCACGGAGATGTTTTCAAAAAAAGATGAAACTTTCTTTCTGAGGAATTTTGTAAGTACGTTCACTTAGGGAGTAGGGAGAGGACTTAGGGAGAGTTATGAATTTTTTAACATCAAGGCGACAGAACTTTCGGTTCAACCTAATATGTACAACATGTATAACATGTGTACCATGTTCAACGAAAAATTCTTATATTGATAGAAGCGGTTTAAACATTTTTTATTTGAATTTTCCGAATTTTTGGTGCCGATGTCTGTTATTATTAAGGGAAACACTCACTATCCGCAGGCATCTGTTTGTCATTTTAAAGTCTCCTGCACGAAATTGCCTGAGTTGCTGTAGGCTGAACGCACGCGGGCGTGCCTGCAGCGGTTATCGAGTACGGGCGCTATGATGACTCATGCGCGCATGCTAACGTTAGCGTCCAAGACACACGCGCGCGGGTGCTCAGTCCGGGCGATTCTGTGCAGTCAACTATAAACGTACAGTGTGGGCCAAAAACGAGTATTCGCCTTATAAGAAATGTAGGAAATGACTCACGATGAAAGATTCGGGAGTTTTACCACATGCAAATTTCATTGACTGCTTGACTAACTCTTGTTGTGTTTGCAAAGCTGGCCCAATATCCTAAGTTATTTTATGTGATCAAATTTAGTTTGTTAAGTTGAACGAGGTAACAGATTTCTTCTTTAGTATTATTTTTGCACTTACTGTAGTATATGAAAAAAATTGGGATCAAAAATTCATAGAATTTCGTAAGCTATGGAGCATTCTTCCGTGTCTTATTTGGCTTGATTGAATTTGGCCAGCTTATCTGGGCTAGAAAGATTGTTTTACATGACAAATAGAGATGAACGTTTCTGCGCTTGGAGCTATTGGTTTACGGTAGGAGGAAGACTGCTGAGTTGGTGCCTGTGATGATTTACAACACATTAGTTATTGATGGAAAAAAAGCTTCGAGCAGAAAAATGACGTCTATTTTTATTGTTATTGTGATAAACATGCCGGATCCTGCCCCATCAGACGAAGTTTCAGCGATACATGGCTTTCATTTATAATGTGCTGCTGTAACTGCAGAATTGTCCTAGCTTCGGTTGGGACAGTGGAGTGGCTCCCTACCATAGCAAATGAATTTTGGATCAATCCTAAATTTACCACTTAGTGAGCTTATCTAGATAAATAAATTGAGCTCATGAGAATCACGCCAGCGCATTATCAGCAGTTGTGTTTCTATGCAATATGTTCTTGACAGTTCTTCTCGTTGTTATAGTTCTTGTTGTTATACGCGTACATAAAAAATCACACATTAAATACACAAAATTCAAGTTCTTGCGAAAATAACCATAAGGGTTCGCTGAGACTAAACTACTAAAAGACGCTAGTTGAAATCTACAGCTTAGCAGGATTCCTTTCTTAATTAGTAGATGACAGCTCACTAATCATGTCATTTATTTCTGATTGCTCTCTCTAGCTCAGTCCCCCCCCCCCTTGAAGGGCTCAACAAAAAACGAGTACTTGGGTGTAGAGCCTAGATCTAGTTGATTTTTCGATGGCACAGGTCTTACTCTCTTTCACAATTTTCAAATTCCAGTGTTATGGTTGACGTTCGATAAGCGATTTCATTTTGTGTTACAATTTATGGTTAAATGGTCAAAGAAATGCTGCTCATACTCAGTTCCACATCTATGCAGATATCCATCCATCTTTTGCATAATAGTGGAGAATGTATTCTGCAAACTTGCCTATTTTTAGGTTTTTGAAGCTTGCAGAAAGTAAAAGATGAAGACATCAATAATTAAGACACTCCCTTGTTTCGTGGAGACTCAGCTATTTTGACGTGAGCATCCACTTTCCTTTCGTACTGATTTCCATAGTGGTTTCAGGTACTTTAATAAGTTTTTGGCACATATCCAGCCAAAACCGCACCTCTTCATGTGTTTTGAAACGCTTTGGAGTTTTGCAAAAATCCCCTGATAAAGCTTTTAGTTGCTGCTTCTCTGCGGCCAATTTGTACTTAGAGAGCATGCTTCTTTGCAGGTTTTTAACTGAGGAGCAGAGGCAGTGCACTCCATTTAAAATTTAGTTTTATGCCGCAGGCGTGCATCATGGGGCTAGCAATTGTTTAAAAAAGAAGAAAATCACATTTCTCTAACGATATACGTGCTAGCAAATTAGCTTCATATTCTCTCAGCATGATGAGTTACTCAATAGGTAGACACCGCAGCATCTCAAGGGGAAGGATACTTGGTGACCGTGGCCATTCATAATGACTTGTATATAAAAAAATGCGCCTTTTAATCCTGGTTCAAAAACTGTCTTCCATATCTGCGAAACGATGATCTGAATGGAGTTATAATTATGTTTTCATAAACAAATTGCGTTACTGCGGAGAGTGAAAATCATTAATAAAAATTTTTCTTTCCCTCTCAAATGCTGAGTACGATTTAGATAGGTGTAATACAGCAGTAAACCTTCTAAAATTCCTTTCAACAGCTTCAAACGGTAAACTAGAATGAATTTGGTGAATTTACTGCCCAAAAGTACGCAAATTTCCTACGAAAAAAAGTTCATAACTTCCTTTAGAAAATCGTTTCACAGATATCGAGCACAGATTTAGAATCAGCATTTCGAGGTGCATCTTACGGTATACATACCAATCCTAATGGCCACTGTCACCGAGTATCCTTTCCGTCAGTCAGTTTTATTCTCTATTGCCTGATTTTTGCGCAGTATTCTAGAACAGTCTAACGTTTTATGCAATACATCAAAGTACGCAAAATTGCGCGCAAATTTTGTCACGACTGAAAACCCTATCCTATTCATCATCATTTCGCACCTTGTCACTCAGATTTATTGTGGGCAATGCATTTGATGCATTTTGTTTGTGCGAGAAATTTTTTGTGACTGAGTGCGAAAGGTGGCAGAGTCATTGAAATGACGAGGTCGATATTAAGACAAAAACTCTAGATTTTCTGTTTTTTCGAACATCTAATCATCTATTTTGCTTAGGGCTCTAGAGAATTTCCCAGTTCATTAATGCAAGCATTTTTTGTCGGGAGTGTCATTTTACAAGTGATTAAATATCCTTTCTGAGGTCTGATATGCTTTTTTGGCTTCAGATTAATTTTCTGATATCTTGAATTCTGATCATTCCATGTCCCTACCAATTCAAACGCTTCTTCGTCTTTGAAATAAAGCTTTTTTTCGAATTTCATTGTGTTGTTTTCTCGTTCAACCGCTTACAATTAGCATTTTGCTGAATAACGCATTCCGAGGATTATGCACTTGGTCAATATAACTACCCGATTTATGCATAAGTACATCCCAACAACAAATAGAATGTTTTATCACCATTCTTTTTCGTTTGGTTCCTAGCTCCTTGTGACAAAATACATATGTGAAGCATGAGTTTCCTGCAGCAACCATTTATCACGTTCCCTTGACAGGTGAAATTCCTCGAGCACAAAAAAAATCGTGAAAGCAAATGGAAAGACACGAAAAAAAGGCGTTGGTGGTTTTTTTTCATCTAAAAAGGAACATTTCTACTAACATTTTGCGCCTTCATATCATGCGAGATATGAGAAGAAGAAGGAAAGGAGGGTGGAGCGGGGGGGGGTCAGCAATATGAATATTTTGCTATGTTCGATTTCTTGTAAAACTTATAGTGGCAGAGTCTGGACAAGTTATTTTGTCGATTCTGTGGATGGAAATGGAGAACGAAATTTGAACGTTTTCGGATTTCGAGTCGCTAACAAAGCATGTTCTCCAGTTATTATTATAAAATACTTATTAATATCATAGATATAACATAATTTTGTTTTTTTTTTATCTTTTAAGTGCTAATTATGCTGTCTGCGAACTTTTCAGTAACATTTTACAGTGCAATTTCCCTTAAAAGGATTTTAACATTAAATTTTTAGACAAAATCTTGGCGAAAATCTTGAAAAGGTACATAAAGATAAAATGACACAATGCGATCAGATTTCTGAAAAATGTTAATCTATTGCAGTACACAATTATTCAGATTTAAAATGTGGACAAAAATCATAAAAATGTGTAAGAAAGTCCATTTACATGCAAATATAAGGAAACGAAAAATTTGAGCATCGCAAAGTATTTTTTGGAGATAAAATGGCAAAGCATCAATAAAAAGCAGCGCCCAGACATGAAAAAATGTATGATTTCTTTTGATTTTTTTGCTGTCTGAAAAAAGGATCTGTCCTTCAAAATCACGATAATAAATACATTCCAAACTCAAAATTCTTACTCCTTCGCCCTTCCTCTTCGTCTCCCATCTTGCTAAAAAAAATTTAATAAATATGATGGAAAATGAAAACTGGAAAAAGAAGCCTTTTCTAAACCTTGTCTGTTGCCGGTCTATCAGGGCCAGAAAAAACATCTATAGAAAGTATTAATGCATAAAAAAGAAGTTCAGATTTGTATTACTCCATCTGATTTTGCATTTTATCAGTTGAGAAAAAAGTACCCTAAAATCTCTAGGGCTTCCCATCAGATAAGTCGGGCAGATAAGTCCGAACTTATCTGACAGTCTTTGGGCTTATCTGAAAGGATTCCAGGGGAGCTATAATGAATAAAAAAGGACTTATTTATAGGCGGACTTATCTGATGGGCCTTATCTGGATCAAAAAAAGCGAACTCATTTGTAAGATTTTGGGATATTCGATTTTTATCTAAGCCGGTACATCAATCAGACTAGAAATCCTTGCTCATCTAATTTTTCTTACTTTCCCCCTTCTCCCTCCCCCGATTTCTCCCACTTATTTCGTCACCCCCTCAGCTGCAACCTCGTTGCTGAGAACATGCGGCTCCAGCTGGCATTTTCTATCTCTCCGTGCTGCTCAATCGTGCCTGCGTCACCGGCCAACTCGCCGGTTTGCCCCCTCCGCGGGGTCCCCCGAGCTTGCCATCGTATCGATTCACGTGTATCGTGCTAGCTCCAGCTTTTTGTCATTGTCATCGATGTTGCGGGTTTTGTAATGTAATGCGTGGGCGGGAACAAACAACCAGTAATAATATAGTTGCTTCGTAGAAATATAATTCTGAAATTTCTTTCAAAAAGCAGCACTTTTCGCTTATTTAAGTGTTTTGGTCTATGCTGCTCGATAAAAAGAAAGAAAAGAATGAACTTTCAACTAGGACCATCCCATATGCCCAGATCTGTACATAGCAGGGGCACGATATTTTTTGATGGGGCAGACGCACACACCTTCCCTCAACCAAGCTCTCTCCCTCAAATAAAGAAAGATCTTTCAAAGTGTGTTCCTTGAGTCATGATGAAGGTTCTTCACTTATAGGTAATGAAAATTTCTCAAAATGTATAATTCAGATTAGCCTTAACAAAAAAATTGGAGGCTTAGCAAGGTCGCGTTTTTTTTTTAAATTGATTTTATTAGAGCGCCAGAGATTAAAGAAGCCCACGGAATATTCTTCGTTTAGGGCTTTTCGGGTTTTATTTGAAAGTTAATTCTGTCCTCTGTCCCATCGTCTTCTCCCCTGAATAGAATTTCGGAACGTTACTGAGGCGAACACTTGTAGAGAAGATGAGATTGTTGGCATTCGATAATACCACGTCCCAAAAACTTTTTTTCACGAGTTCACTCCGATATTTATGAAATTTGCAGGTTTCTGGTTGTCAATAAAAACAAGCCACTTGTATCTGATACTGTCAACTTGTCGATAGACCATCTTCGCTTTTTTCTTCCATTTTCGGACAGTAGAGCACCTTTTACGACAAGAACAACCGTCCTTTTTCTTCTTTCGTCATGGGCCTCTTCTAATCTTCCCTTTACTTTTTATACCCTCTCGTCTCTATAATCATATAATCCACAACCGTATTTTTTTCCACTAATCTACTCTCACCATTCTAAGGCATTCGATAATACCACCTCAACCTCGCCTGCAAGAAAATAAACCGATTTTGGCAGTGAAGTGCTCCGCATCTTTTGTGCGTTCAGATGTCGTCTCTATTAGAAACCAGAGACGTCTCATCCATCAAGATCTTAATGCGCTTACATTTTTTCATGAGCTCAAGTCGGTCTGTTGATCTTTTGATTTTTCCACTACTCGTCAATCATACAGTAAGCTGCTAATGTGCAATCAGCGTTGCGTACGTACTTTAGCTAAGGTCAATCCATCTTTTCATTGGAGAAGCTAAAATTCATTGTGATGGCTTCACTTTTAGCTTTCGCGACTTTGCTTTCAGGCTATGACCGCAAGATGAAATACTAGTTTACTCACAAGGGAAGCTACTTAACTTAGCTCGCCCTTTTGGCAAGGGACAGATATAGTCTGAATCAGCTTCAAACGCTGATTCCAAATATGCTACTCCTAGCTGCCACGCACGAAGCGAGTTATGGGCTTTTTCCTGCGCAAAATTGGCATGCTCACCGACTCACGGGCTCACCACGTCATCATCATTTAAGTGCTAATACGCCTGCGTTAAGCTTTTTTTAGTGAAAAAAGATTGGGTGTGTGCTGTTTCAATACCTCATCACCTTTTTCTTGCAGATTTTTATCTACAGGCAGTCTTCTCATATTCGGTAGTATGCCAAATTTGCGTAGAAATAGCTCATAACTCGCTTCGGAATGGTGCGTGGCAGCTAGGAATAGCAGATTTTGAATCAGCGTTTGAAGCTGATTCAGAATATATATGCCTTTTACCAAAGGCCGAGCTAAGTTAGGTAGCATTCCTTATCAGACCAATGATTATTCTTTCTTAAATCGGTGGTCACAGTTCAACAAGATCAATAGAAATAATCTTCGATTTTATACTTTCTCGTGGCAGTGATAGTCTTACAGTCGCCCCAATCGGGATTAGGCCGAACCGTTGGTGTGCTTTGCACCCGCAGCGCTAGGGGCGCGCCGCATATGCACACTGTCGGAGAGAGCGAAGAGATTGAAGAGGGGGCAGACAAGCAGGCCGTAGGCGTGGCGCAAAACGCTAGCGACGCGGATTCCCGCCATGCCAATTCTGGCCTGATTAGGACTGAATCCGACTGTACTTCTACCATTCTTAATTGAGCGTATTTTAAGTTGCCAGATGCTCCATTATAGATTTATGTTTTTTAATGAATCTAGAAATAAAAATAGCCAACTTGGCTAGGGTCTATCATTGATCACATATCAGCATTTAGCTTGACCTAGGTTCTACCATGGAATCGCGTATCATAGTTGAGGCCCTCCAGTGTAGAGGACACAAAGCGGTTTTTTTATCTGGCATCATTTTCTGATGGTAGGAACAATATGATCGTGCCGAGAAAGCTACGCTGAAATTAACATAACGTTTTCCCAACAGAAAATATAGGTTATATTTTACAGGTTATTTTAAAATAAAGGTTATTTTTAAAATAAAATAGTTAAATATAGGTTATTTTTTCAGGAAATGTAGAAGGCCACTCATCTCTTGGGAAGCTGAACTTCCGAACGAAAGTATTTTCATCACACCTGAGGAAAACATGTATCAATCAATGATCAAAGTTCTACGAGTTCACTTCCGCCTTCTCAACTTCTGGTTGAATAATCCCGCAATGGATCCTGGCAAAGTACAAACGACCCCTGTTTTTGTGCGGAAAGATCTTAAGCAGTTTCTTTTCTTAACAGCACTCGACGTTAGTTTACCCACCCATTGACTGTAATAGAAAGCTTCGGCAAAGTCAATTGTAATATATACATAGCTAAGACTTTTGTTAACTGACTATTGATATCTCCTCGGGAAAATTTCGAGAATGCGGAACTTCGTAATTTCTTGTACAAAAGTTTCGTGTTCTTTATCATGAACTTTCTTTTAAATTTTTTTCCACTCACCTATGCGACTTTAGCAGTTGCATCAATGGTATTCACTAAAATTACACCATCAGGTTGAATCTATTCATACTTTTGGAACTTTGAAGACTCAGTAGCATTTTCAGAGTTGCAAGTTGCTCATGTAGTAACGAAAATAATCAGGTTGAAACGATTTCGTAGGCTATGTAAACCAAATCAGCAAACCACCTAGCGGCAACATCAGCGCGGCTGCTTTTGTATCTGCACATGTGTCGGCGCTCAGGAGCGCTCCAGCGCTGTGCCGGAACTCGCGAGGTCTCACAGTATTGATTGATGGATTTCCCCGGCACGATTGCGTCATGGCGCTGGAATGCCGCTAGCATGGGCAATTCTGGACGCAGTCCGAGGAGGGGTGATTTTGTACTATCCTGTTCAGATGATTATTTTTCTGCTCTGTTCCTCTACAGCAGTAGGTCTGTGAAGTCAGACTATTGATACCCCTCCATGACTATGACCTCATTTCACTCGTATTGGTTTCAAGGGCATAGGCTGTAGTTCTTAACAAATGAAGAAGATAGATAGGAGATTCCATGCGAAGCTAATGGCCTTGGACACTCTGTCCTAGCGCGCAGTAATCACCACGACTGGGCATTCAGACACAAAGCTGTTATTTTTACCTTCTCTTCAACAATCAGTGTTCATAATATTAGAGATTCATCTTCATCTTGATTAGCTGCCCATGTTCACGGTAATGAGCGATTGCCCCCTCTCTTTTCGGAAGTTCTGCAAATTCACGTCCGCACATTGCATGTTCTCTGAGTGCATAAAAACTTCGGCTGTGTGGGCTTTCCCGTCCTTTCACTTGTCGGGCGGAATCGCCTCGGCAACGCGTACTTTCTAGAAGCGCTTTTTCCACGATGCAAGTGCAGATTCTCCCCGACATGCACTCGTGTTTTGGTATGACGGGGGGGGGGGAGGGGATGCGCTGCGTAGTGCGCATCTGTCTCTTATCGTGCACACAAATGCATGATGATCTTCTGAATTTTTCCGCTAGTGATTCATCACTGAGAAATCGAATGTCTCGAGAAATTTCGCATTTGTCATGGATAAAGAATGTCAGTGGTTTTGCATGACACTGAGACGCTATAGTCTGCCCACTTGACTGCTCGTTCCGCTATCAGTTCGGGCAAGTGCATTCGGGGAAAAACTACGCCTTCCATTTCTTTGCTTCCTTGTTCTCGACTGCTATAAAATGTTGCCATGGAATTACTTCGCAACTAATTGGGTCAGATTTCATACATATCACTTTTCTTTTCGCTTTCGAAATCCACTTTTCTTACACAGAATAGATAGATTAACTAAAAGGTTTCATATCGACTTTCAGACTGAATGGAAACTTCTGTTTTATTCAAATCTATGAGAACTTTCACTTCATTTCACAACATTCACACTTTTTCCAACAATTTGCCATCCGCCATGACCAGTTTTGATATAGGGTTAGTAGATGCAGAAAAAGGCGTTTCAAATGTCTGGATTATTTTGGCTTTTGACTGGATTATCGAAGCAAAGGTTTAAAGGAAGTTGATCTGAAAAACTTATTAGTAGTATTGTAATGCTCTCACATGCTGTCTAACCATTCCTTGAAGTCAACTCAACGAGGCGCATTCCGTGTTATGCATGGAACTGCAGGGTACGGTAGGAAGACGGTATAACGTGTACCGTACATATAGATGGCCAATTTTTGATGGTTCTTACCTGTTTCCACTTCACGTCGGCATTTAGTTAGATACTTAGTGTAATTTGATTAGTGCTGCTAGAAACTGACTACCTACCGTATGCCTACCGTACCTAGCAGGCACTTCTTATCTAAAGATGGGCAGAGTTGAATGGGTTGATATGATTCCTTCTAAGTACCCCTTCTTCTCTTGTAGTGTAAAAGATTTTATTCGAGATGTAGGAGGAGGCGGGTAGATAGGTTCAGCAAAAATCATTCCAGAATTTTGCATCCCAGATAGAAATGCGAAAAAGAATTTTTTTCGAAAGATTTCTTGCAATAGGTAAGCTAACCTTTTGGAGGTATGAAACAGCTTCTCTTCTTCAGAATATACAGCCAGTGCACAAACTCATCACTCATCTAAGCCCCCAAGATTTTCGCCTTCCCCTCTATCTCGCTTCCTGTGATTTTCTCTCCCCTCCCCCTGCATCCATCAGTGTAGCCCCGTAACTTCGTTTCTGTTCACTTCCTGGGAGTCAAAGCAGGACCGCCCTCCCCCCGCTGGCAAAGCCTGTATATAATTTTGCTTTAGTGAACAAAAAGAAGCTCCCTCGGACCCTCATACACCAGAGTAGTCGCAGGCAAATCGCACAATCAGCTTTCTGGTTATTCAAAGGGGCGAGGCTCTTTTTCTTCTCGAATATTCTCTCAATGCTCTGCATAGTTTTCGTGCAGTTTCAATGCATTTCTGCTAAGCTTCCTTGGAAACACCGCCCTTGTAATGGCGCAAAAAACTTCTCAAAGCTCTTCCGCTCTCTTCATCTTCCTTCCATTAGCTAGAAACCAATTGAGGATCATCCATCCAGCCAGGATTTCACGATCTTAGACCCATCACTTTCTAGCTGCAACATGATATTAGGTTGGAAACTAAGTTTTGCAACTGGCCTCGTAACTTCCCTCTCACTCAACATGGCGCATTCAAATTTTGCCACTGCGTTGGTTATTACGTGAATTATAAGCGCAGCTGCTGTCCTACCAAATTCTGACGTCGCAGTGAGGGTTACGGTAGGTGCATGGTATGAAGGGGAAAAATTCAAAGTTTGACGGATTTGGCTGAAACTTGGCATAGGGGTGTTATCCAACATGCTGATCACGAAAACGACAGTGAAATTGCGTGATAAGGGCTTTTTTGTAGGATTACTGTAGGTGTACGATATGGGATTTCATCCTAAACAAGGAAAAAGGCGTTTAGTCAACAAATGACTGTGATATTCGCGTTTGGCAGGTCAAATAACCTTGCTATGTAAAGTCTCGGCGGAATTTGAGCTTCGGACTCTTTAATCATTGACGGTCGTCCCCAACAGCTCTTGCGTACATCGACTTGTTCGACTTTATGAGGACGCCAAATCTCGACATGCCCATAAATTTTGTTTCTTTCATATTAGGCCAAAGGAGTCAACCTCCAGCAATAATTTATGGACGAATCCGGATTACTGTGCATGGTCTAGGCTGCCAAAGGCTTCATTTTAGCTTGAAACCCCAAAAATTCTCAAATTTCACTAGTTTTCGAAAAACGCCTGAAACTTCTCTATTTCGTGTTCAAAATTTAGACAGTTTGTGCTCACTTGTAGCTCACATTGCCTTCTACATAATGCCAAAGTTTGAGTGCGCCATATCCAAAAAGAGCGAAGTTATGAAACCAGTTGCAAAACTTAGCTTCCAGCCTAATATATTACCACTTTTTTCATGTGCCGAAGAGTGCTGTGCGTTCTGTGATGCAAACCTGATGAATATGTAATGACCTCAGTGCTTTCATCCAACTTAATCAAACATTGTAGCTTGCACGTTTCTAGGGGTTTTCAAGTACACAGTAGACATAATGGCGAGGTGCCGGGTTTATGTCGTTAGCAAGGTAAAGAGACTACTCGCTGAGCATACAAACTCAACAGCGCAGATGTTTTACCAAGGAGAAATGAAGAGGAGGTGTGGGGTGACGCACTAGAAAGAAGACATTGCGCAAGGTGCACAAAGTAGTGCTTATTGATAAAACCTAGAAAAATGCTTTTTTGGAAGCTATAGCGGTGCTCATAGTCAAAATCTCTATGTATCTCTATATCATATCATCTTGCATAGCGAAGGCTCAGTAGCGGAATGAGAGGCAATGCTTTGAATGGAAGGCAAATTTCGAAACTAAACTCCATGATTTGTAACGGTGTTCAAGTTACCTTCCACAAATATTCTAATTTTTTTGTGCCATCTAAAATCCGGAGGTTCCACCTGGAAAAGCATAGGGGAACATGCGTCAAGTTCCTCCAGTCAACGAAACTTCTGCCTCGTCTTCTCTCCCCCTCCCCCTTTCCCTCCCACCCACTCCATCCCCTTCCATGCCCCGAGGTTTTTAGTATCCTGTCAATCATATAAAACTACCTTATAAACTATAAAATAATCTGAAATTCGATTGATGATAATTTTTCCCGTACATTAAATTTTATTCTCAGTACAATATCTATCAGTTTTGTTACTAAGCCGGATTCAGAAAACTGTTTTATGCGCCTCAATAACATCATATTTGCGTATTTTGCCAACTTCTTACCCCGAGATCCCTATTGCGAGTTCTATTCTTGCACTTCAACCTTGAATGAAGCCAATTCTTTGAACAATAAATTACGAGTTGAATTACATATTTTGCACTTTTTCTCCGTCAATTTATAGTTTCGCACTCCAGGTTCTATATAACGACCTTATGCTTAAACAAACGCCTAAAAATTTTACAACTCTCAGCAAAAACTGATTCATCTTTACTTTGTTCCTTATACAGGGTGTTCCAAAAAAATGTTTCGAACGTTATTATACGAATCGTTAATATCTCTCTTCCCAAGAAGTCTTTTGCCTTGCTTCAGGTACCAATCTGTAGAGCTGGCTTCAGCTTAGATTTGTATTATAGAACGAATCACTCATCTTTCTTCATTACTGTAAGATTACGGTAGAAACTTCAAAGAGGGTTTTAAGCAATGAAAGGCCATATTTTGCCCCAGAAAGGAAACAAAACAGCCTGAAAACTTTTACACTAGGCTAATTGCAGTTGCTGATTCTAACTGTAAAGTTACCAACTTATTATGATGCTTCATTGAAGAGTTATGCCAGGTAAGAGGTAGCGGTCATTTTTTCAATGTTCCTAAAAAGTGTGATTACACCGTTTAGAAAGCTTCGTAATCTTGCGAATAGTTGAGTATTGAACTCAGCGTCTATAGTAACCCTATTACACAAGTTTTCACAACTTTTTGAAAAATTTTGAAACGGCAGCTTTTTCCACATTGACACCATATGTTTCAAGTTTCTACCGTAATCCTACAGTAATGAAGAGAGGTGGGTGTTCGTTCTATAATGGAAATCTAAGTTGAAGCCAGCTCTACAAAACGGTACCTGAAGCAAGGCAAAAGACTTCTTGGGAAGAGAGATATTAACGATCAAACGTTCGAAACATTTTTTTGGGACACCCTGTATATTATGCTCAGTCGATTTGTCTTCTTAATTGGTAAGCTAAGATTTCTGACTGGTCTAACAAGCCATGTTAGTAGAGATTATCTGATCGTGAGTATACGGCTAAGGCTTTCAAAACTAAAAGCTTTGGTGGAAACGAAGGTTCATAAGTTTTGAGCGTGTGGCAGCCATGTCCCTTTTGGCAAATCGTCGCTCTCCATCCCTTCAGTCCCCAGAAATCACGCCAGTGCTAACTATACATCTTTCACTAGCAGAGAACAATCCAAAAACGTGCTTGCGCAAAAAATGGACATATAACCGCATTGATCATGTCCATGCTAAAGTCATTCATCATTGCAAAAACCATACCAAGCCGTACCAACAGATCCTAGGCTGGTACATTTTTTGACATAAGCTTGTGTTCTATAACCATCGGTTTACTGACTTTCAATCATGGTGGTGTCATTAGTCAGCCGACACAGATTTATGACGCGGTGTTTATGACAGTCGCTTCTTTATGAGGCATTGTGTCCGATAGTGCCTGGCCTTTTAAGCAGTTCTAGAATTTTTTCTACAAGCTACACTCTTTTCTACTTATCTGATTATAATGCAAAAGGTCAGAAATTGAAAGTCACGTTAGACTGTAGCAAGGCACACATTAGACATTAAAATAGTCAAAGTATTATTGATATCATGACATTTTTCTCGAGATAGTGGTGGAAAAATTTTGATCATTTTTTTAGATCTGATCACATTCGCACTGTATTTTTGGCATGTTTTTCTTCAGGGTTTTTGGAATAGAATATCAAAATATCAATTGCTGCTGTTGGCATACGAAGCTTTATAAACTTCATGCACGCGCACCAATACGCCACGACTCAGAGGCATCAGCACCTTCGATGCTCATCTTACGAATTACTCTGGTGATATAAAACATAAATATTATCACAAACCTGATCGTGGCACGTAGCGCAGATGCATGGAGCTTATGTGGTACCAAAAAGTCAGAATTATAATACGAGTTTGTCCTTCTTTATAACATTGCATAAAGTTGTTTTTTGTTTTCGAGCTTCTCCATCTTTTTTTGAAAACCATGTGGTATATACAATACTAAACTATCAAATAAAGTAGAGAAAAAGGTCGATCATTTCCATTTCCCTGCTGCATCATAAATGACAGTGATTCTACAATGATGCGAGGATTTTTTCACAAAGTGTGTACATAGCAGCAAAAGCTATCATCTTCCAAGAGCTGCTCTTGACGCTCTCTGAGAAAAACTCCCGCTGAGTCCTCATGGTTTTTAGATTATTACATTACAGTCTAAATAAACATTCTATGTGTACTTAAACATTTGATCGGCTTTAGACAAAAACTCGCAACTCGCAAACATTGAGACAGTAGCTAGAATGACGTAAAGCAAATTGACTCAAACGACATTTTTTGCTATGAAAGACATACATTGACATACAGATAATAGGCAAATATTTATTGCGAAATTATTAGGATTTGGGAGGAAGTGGTCTCATCTAATCAACGGGAAGTGAGTCACGTTTGTATTAATCATCGCGGAATTTACATTCTCTCCCAGCTACAAATGTGTATAGTCCAGCTACTTAGACAGTCAACAAAGTATTGTATTTACGGTGCCTACAGCACATGCGCGTAGAAAACGGTCATGACCATACATTTTCTAGTTTGCATTTTTTTACTTGTAGATGTTTTCTGCAACGCAAGGGCATATCAGTATCTGAAGATGCACTAAATTGAACGCGAGGAGAGAGACGAATGGATATTTTAGAAAGATAATTAAAAGAGTTTTAAATTGGTTTTTTACTCTGTAAGGCAAACAAGTTCTCAACAAGATTTGAACATAAAGGGAAATCCCTCGAGATTTGCAACAATTAGGCGTTTTCAATCTCAAATTCTCCACATTATTAATTATTTCCGCTACCGAAGCGCTGAAGTAAAGCTATCCGGTTGAAACATGAGCTTTCCACTATAGTTTTTTGAAATTCATAATCTCCTCCTGGCAGTGGCGTAGCGAGGGGGGGGGGGGCGCGCGCCCCCCCCCCCGAGAACGGGTCGCGAAATTTTTGAAAGTTACTTACATGGGTTATAAAAATGTGCAAGTGACTTGTTTTTACAAATAATTAAAATAATTTTTAAAATTTTTTAAAAATTCATTTTAGCCCTATAAAAAATTTTTTTTCGGGGGGGGGGGGGGGTCGGGGACCCGGAAAAATTTTGAGAAGCACCCCAAAAATTTTTTCGGAGTGCGTGGCTAAGGCCACGCACCTTCTTTAGAAAAAAAATTTTTGTCGCCCCCCCCCCCCGAGCCGAAATCCTGGGTACGCCACTGCCTCCTGGTACAATGATTCCGTTTGTATATGATTCAGAAAGAGAAAACGTTGTTCTTTCTGGATATTTTCAGCAAGACTCCTCTATCATATCGCGGCAACCAGTTGAAGGCAAACTGTCAAATTGCGTTTTTCCAGTTTTCGATCCCCACAAATGCTGCAAGGCCCAAGAATTTCTAGTCTTATTTATTTGCTTTATGTTCTATCTAGGTTTTATCAGCTAGGTTTATTTGAAAGATAATTTTGTGCTGAGAGGGCGTCTCTATGAGAAGCTGAAATTTAAGAAGAAATTCGACTCTCGATACTTAGGAACAAAATTTCTATTGTACATATAAAGTACTGCATATAAAAACTTTATACAAATTGAAACGCTGCTCTGAGCTTTTTAAATGAATTTTTAGAAATTTTTTGTGCAAGACTTTGAGTCAGGAGCTCTAGTCTAAGGTTTTTTTTACAGTTTCTTTCGTTGGTTGCTCGGCAACAAGCGCATTGCATTTGTGCACTTACCCATGCATAAGTATTTAGTACTTCACTTCTCATGTTTCTTCGCCTATCCAATATCCATTCTGTTTATCTCATTCTAATTGGTGCCTTTCGTATGACAAAAAAAAATTAAATCATGAAAATGTAGGGAAAGTGGTGATTTATTTTGTTGCAGCAATATGGTTTATCAGCTGCAAATAAACTTGGTGCACGCAACTCGAAGGCACTGGAGTCACGCCGCATCCAGCAGCGACGCGGTAGTATGCCTTTGAGTCGCAGTGAAATGGACAAAGCAGCCAGCGAAGCTATTCAAACTACGAGATTATGTCCTCAGTTTGAGCGTTGTCTCCTCTGTGAATCAATTTTGACTTCCATTTCTCCAACTCGCAAGAATTCTTTAACACTAATATATTGGAACAATAGTAGTAAGGCTATAACAATACTAATGCTTCAATAATCAAAAGCTGGTTATAATTAGAAGCTGGAAGGTTTTTTTAGGTGTGTTCTCTTTTTTCTGGTACCAGACGCAGTCATCCATAAAATTTCGAGACACTGTGACAATTAAGACATCGATCTGTTTACATCCTGGTGCAGCGGCACATAATGGCAGTAATGTAGTAGCTTCCATTTGCATCAACGACTGTGAAATTGCTTTGAAAATCACGAATAAAAGAATTTTTTACAGTATTCATTTATATCAGAATCTTGTATCAATATTTAGGTACAATCAAGTATCATTCGTTCTATAACTAGGAGACGCGAAACCGCATTGCACACATTGCCTAAACAAGCCTAATCGTGTACTTAGCAGGTTCATACTTGTTATTTATCTTGTCTAGGTTTATTCACTTTTTGGAAACAGGGAAGAACAAATTCAAACTTGCTAGGAGAATGTCCGCAATGCGGTCTCGCGTCTCCTAGTCAAAGAATAAATGATAAGTTTATCATTGTAGGCAGGCTTGCGATACCGACAACTCTCGGGCGTGAGATATGGCCATGGAGCACAACTAATTGCGCTCCATAGCCGTTTTTTACGCGCAAGTGTTGTCAGCACCGCAAAAGCGCTATGCTAACCCTCAAACTGACTAGAATGAAGGACCTTGCTCGATCCTGTGTCATCGCAGCATCTTGTTCCATGTGCCACTGGATCGCTTTTCCCTTTGGTTGCAGTCAACACGACATTTAGTGTTTTCGATTTCTCTCAATTCCTTTTGATTGATCAAAGAACGCACAAATAAAAGAGGCGATTGAGGACTTGCGTGCGCTATCGCATTAGCTTTTTCTTCGTTTCGGATTTGTCTGACGTACGCCGTGATCCGACTGAACTCTTTCAGCACAATCGCACAGCTTTGTGCGATTCTGCTGAAAGAGCTTGGTGCCAACTTTTTAACAACGCGGTTCCCTCCCGGCTCTAAAGTATTTTTGATATATTATAGTAATCTCCTATCTGATTTGGATGGAGGCCATTTCTTTATACCCCAACAATTCTCTTCAATATTTTATGTTATAGTTCTCGAAATGACCTAAAAACTCAGCATTAGCAGCTATAACGGAACGCCGCCTATGAGTTGTCGTACACGCGCAGGTTTGCCGCGTCGCTCCTAAGTAATTTGTTCGGTTAGGCCCTGGCCAGACTTCGCTCAAATGCGCCCAAAAGCGCTCAAAAGCGCGCAAAAGCGCCCAAACTTCTCTAATCTGTCCTCAGTCTCTCTCATCTCTCCTCACAAGAGAAAGTGAAGAGACACCAGAGAAATTTGAGCGCTTTTGCGCGCTTTTGAGCGCATTTGGGCGCTTTTGAGCGAAGTCTGGTCAGGGCCTTAGCACAAACGCCCGCGACTTTGTGGGTAGGGGAACGAAAGCCACCAGTTTGAGCCGCCTTTCGCGGCTAACTGGTCCTTTCGCAACGTTGTTGCATGTCGTTCCAGGACCAGCAGTCCGCGCAGGCGCCCGAAGCTGGCGGCTTTCGTTCCCCTACCCCGACTTTGTCCGTAACTGCGACTAATATTGGCACTTTCGCATCGCAAAAAAGCCAAACATTCCATCTCTTCTTCTCATCTTTTTCGAGAGGTTTTTGAGAGATGATGCACCGGATTCAACAAAAAAAATTGGCTAGCAATCTCCCCTGGAGTTATCAACTAAAAATTCACAAAATTGTGGCTCAATCATTATGTGACTTAACGCTCGACTATAAACGTGAAGGAGAAAATAAAGTGATTCACAAGTCCTTGCATAAATTGCGCGTCGAATCATATGCCACGTACGTGAGGAACGTGGCGCAGTTTAAAAAACGTTATTTGTTCAGTTTGCGCATTTTTCTCCTCTTTTTCCTTCTTTTTCCTAGACTTTTAGCTTTTATTCTTTGAATGCTGTAAGAACTAATTAACTAACGAAATTTTTCTTGTAAGCATTTGTGCTTAATATGCGTCCGTTCCACCACTATATCCAAACAGTACCATCTATAACTAAAAAAACTCATTCATCCTTCCATTCCCGGAAATCTCAGTCTTTCCTAGTTGTACATAATCATCGTTATGACTAGTTTCTCATTCGAAGAACTAGTCATAACGATGATTATGTACAACTAGGAAAGACTGAGATTTCCGGGAATGGAAGGATGAATGAATGAAGTTCCTAGTTGTACATAATCATCGTTATGACTAGTTTCTCATTCGAAGAACTAGTCATAACGCATATCTATGGAGATTTTGCGCACCTTTTTAGGAAAATCGCTGTCATTGTCATCATTGAAAATTTTGTGTTCATAATCGTGTGGTGCACTTTGAACTCTTGATCACATTGATTTGTTAGCTGTTTGAACTTTTGAGGATTCCCCCACGCATGCGTTCGATTTGCGCGCTGTGCTAGCACAGCGTCAAACGTTTTTGCTCTGCTGAAAAAAATGCCCTTTTGGGAAAGTTCCTTTCGCTCTCATGAGATTTCGTGCTTGCGGCTTTCGTCTCGCTCAGTTCCAACAAGCACGTTAGTGCAGATTCATGGCTAGCAGCATGAGGCCTGAAAGGTCTATTGTGCGATGCTGTATTTCAACATTTCATTTAATTCGCACTGCTTCGCGTTCTCTGTCGTCCTCCACTTACTTATCAGAATACAAATGCTCCCTGTTCACTGTATTCCCCAATACTCTCATTTAGCTTACATTCCTCTTATATTGTCTGTAATGTCATCCGTATTCCTTTACTGGAAAATCTTTCGTTTGTGGGAGTTTATAGTTATAGCAAAAAAGGGAATGTAACAAAAAGCCTGGGGTCTTGCATATGGGTATGAGAATTTCAAGCGTTCCCATATTAGCATTTGATGTTTCCGACTTAATTTTTGTTTATTGCAAAAATTGGTTGATTGCTGCAGGGCTTCCATACTAGTTATTGTAATAGTAAAGGCCCCGCTGAGCTTCCATGCAAAGCTAAATGAACTGTTTGAGACAGTTGCGGTCACTGATGGAGATAAGTAAACTTACTGAAGATAAAACCTACTAATTTGATCGAATGTAGTCGGCTGCAGTGCTCACAACACTTGCGCGGAAAGATTGCCAAGCTTGTAATGCTGACGGCATTTGCGCGTAAAAAGGGGCCAAAGGGCGCGCATTTTGGCGACTCGCGGCCATTTATCGCCAAGGTGATATCAGGACCGTAGGGGTCCCACCATTCGAAGCGTCATCCTAGACTGAGTATTCTACATAAAGCTGTGAGCATTCGAATTGGTTCCCGATCCAAGGAATCCACACCGAATTTTTTCCTGGTCTTTTTAGCAGTGGCAGGAAGTACTGTGTAGAAGAACATTTCTTTCTTTCACATGAGGTTCAGATAGATTTGGATGCAGGTAAGCAAGTAAGGAGGTGAAGAGGCAAATGTAGCAACGAAAAGTGAGCAGATTCTTAGTTTCTTCTACATTCTGTTCTTCCAAGTGTGAACTATGCGATGACACGAGTCGCATGAACCAGTTTGGGACTATAATCTTTTGCCCAGCAATATGTGACTGAACACCCGGGAATTACTAATAGCCATGTTCTTGCATTCAAACTGCACAGATTGTACTGTAGTAGATGATTCTGCTCGATGTGTTTTTTTCCTTATTGATAGAGTTATCTCCTCAAATCTGCATGTTTTGCTAGAGTGATTCATATATCAAGAATCTCAAGACCCGATATCGCCAAGATTTCGTGCGAAGAGAATGTTATGGATGTCTTGTATTACACACTGTTGAGACGATGGTGTCATGTGCCGTGCTTGAATCATGCGACTTACTCAGCCACACTGGCGATGACTTTTTTCGAAGCTTCCTCCTCTTATCCGTGCTTGAGCAGTGATTGTGCTGTACTTGTGCTAATCATTGTGTGGTGGCGATTTTTCTTTCTATTCCGACAGCAGCCGTGATTTGGACAGCGACGCGATAAGAGGTTAGTTTTCGATCCTTCGTTTTCAGTCACACCAGCGCCATCACTGTTGAGCGATGAGACGATGACGTGAACGACGACGACGGGGGAATACCCCCGTTTGTTGCCACTCTCGTCATCATCATCGATTTGCACTTTTTTCAATGTTTGTAATGTCCACGTAGAATGTCCGTGCATACTTCATTTTCTATTTCATCCTGTGCGGTTCTGGCAACCTTTATCATAAAATTTGTCTCAGGAGCTTACTTCATATTGGAATTTCGGACTTCTTCCTTGTCCGGGCGTTTTTGATCTCATATTGGTTTTTACGCCTTCTTTTCAGCATCATTTTTTCCCCACCCGCGTTCAGTATTTCAGATATGTTGAGCTATGTTACAAGTTGAATACTCTGCGCCATCGCGAGAGTTGGTGAGTTTGCGGCCATTGGGCGCGCATTGAGCTTTCTTTTTTATCTTTCTCCTTTCAAAAGCTTTTCTGCTATCAGATGTTAGCTGCCAATTGCCTGAAACGATTTTGAAAAGTACGGGCTTGTTTAACTGATTTGAACTCCCTGGATCCTGCGTGTGCAATGGCCGCAAACTCACCGACTCTCGCGATCACGCGGAGCCCTAACTGCGTTGTGTAGTATATAAATATTTTTTTCAAAATTGTAATCTTCTACGACACTCAAAAATCTCATCTTTTTCCGTATCATCTGCGGAATTTTTCGGAAGCGGAGATAATCCCTCCTCCTTTTGAAATCCCTGTAAATTTTCGTTACTTCTTCTTATCAATTTGTTTTTGTATAATTCATCTTTGATTCCCAATGTAGACCAGTGATCGCTGTTATGTAATTTTACGCAAGACGCGGTAGTATGCCATGAATCATGCACCCAACACATCATCATATGAACTGCACGTTTTAGATGAAAAGAATTCTAATGAGAACGTGTATCGTCTGAAATTGATTGTCTGTTTTATATCGAACAACTGCCTTTGTTCACTAAAATTCTTTTCGTTTGCTTCGACGCTTGTGGTCGTGGTGGGATTGTTAGCGCTCTGCAATTCTACTATCCTTTCTAGATTATGTCCACATCCAGTGAGGTTATTTTTTCTCTTTCTCCTTTCGTGCCCTCCTCCTACTAAAGTCTTTATACCACACTAATTATTCACTTTTAACTCCTCATATATCCTCATAATGATTACTTCTGTAATGTTTGAATCTAGGCGAAGACCATCGCGATTATGAACGCGGACTGAAACTCATTATCGCGGTCAATGCAATCCATCATAGTTAGACTTTTTGTTGAAGTATCATATACACTCTCGAATCCATACGTGCTAACTCATAACTCCAGCTACTTCCTGTTCTCCTTTCTCGTTTTGATTGGAGAATGATGGAGGGTTTTGCACTTTACTGAATAAAACCACTGGAAGTTACTTCATATGTCTGTGTATAATCTTTGCTTTGAATCACCGATATTCGTTTATAATTGCCCTCATCCATATTTCTGCAAGATCTGCGAACTCGTTGATCTCAAAGCGCTCATATGACATGAACCCTCAGCTGCATTCTGTATTGATACTATGCATGCGTTGGACATGTGATAAGTGATTATTTTTTTCTTGGCTTGCTGTAGAAGATAATGACCTGAAAATAGTTTTAGGGTTGTATGGACTGTGCTAACAGCCCTTATTTTTGCAGCAGAATAGACAAAAAGATCAGAGACCCCGTATGGTTTTAGTCCTTAACCCTAATCGAAAATGGTGGTTATTTCCACGGAGGGATTACGATAGCAGGCGATTTAGATTTGATTTAGCCACGAATGAACGATATGAACTGCAGCTATGATGGCTTAGTCAAAGCTTCTTGGTTAGTTCCCTCATAAGGAACATAGATACTCAGTTTCTGTACGCGATTTAACGGCAGTGGCTCAGCAGATTGGACTCTTGTCAGATTTTGGTGTTAGATAGTAGACCCGCAATATAGCGAAATCGATCCAATTCTGATTCTGCGCCAAATAATGGAAGCATGGTCCAGAGTTCTACAAGCGCCGCCTACCGTGAAAACGGGTGCTTTCAAAGCACCCTTTCAGGATGGAGCGCATAAATTGGAGGGTGGGACTGAGGCTACGATGTCTATGAAGGGTCTACTATCTAACTCTGCTAAAATCTGACAAGGGCCCATTATGCCGATCTACTGTCATTTTGAAATGGCTAAAGTATGTATAACCAGCAGATTTCGGAGCACTTGGGGCTTAGAACATAGTGCAGAATTCGAAACAAACTGCATGCCACGCCCCTTAAAAAACTTTTCGTAAGGCTAAATTGAATTTTAAAAATTTCAAAAATTATCTTAAAGGCAGTGTCCGGGCAAGAACTCGATTTTGAGATTTTGTGCTTACTTGGGCCTATTCGCTACGCTGAATCCGAAAATGCACATTGGAAAGCGAAAAACGGCAAAAAACGGCTCTAACGCAGGAGGGAAATGAGCAGATGGGTGGGGTCCTCCTCAACGCGAATTCACGTTCCCGGCTTCCGGAGCAACCTTCTCGCTTCCGGTTTCAGGTCGATCATTCGCACTTGGCCGGTAGCGATGTTAGAACGGCTAGCGGAATCAAGAAAATCGTTCCGGGAGCTGGGAGCGTGAAATCGCACTGGGGAAAGCCCCGCCCACCTGCTGATTTCCCTCTTATATCAGGGCCCTTTTTCGCCGTTTTCGCGCTTTTCAATGGGATTTTCGGATTCAGCATGGCGAATAGGCCCGTATAAGCATAAAATCTCAAAATCGAGTTTTTGCCCGGACACTGCCTTTAATTACGTAAAGTATGAAGAAATCACTTGCACTCTTTTATAACTCAGTAAGTAACTTTCAAAAATTGCGCACTTATTTTCGGGGGGGGGGGGCTCGGTGCGCCACTAGTCATAGCTAAAGCTAGGTCCATACTGAGCCGAAAGTTCCGGAACGCTCCTGAACAGTTCTCGAACTGTGCAGGAACTGTGCTGCATGCGCTGCAGCCGCTCGCGTGCGCTTTCGAGCGGCGGGTGTTGCAGATTTTTGACCATTTTCAACTGTTTTTTTCTCTTGGATTTCATTCATTTCGGTTCCATTCCTCTACTCCGCTTCTCTCTTGATGGAAAGAACCTCGATCTCGAAGCGGGATTGTGGGCGCGGTTCTGCCTTCATGCATTCAGACGTGTCTTCGTACCTCATCTACTTTTGTTCGGACCTACTTCATGTGTTTTAGAAAGCCGCTGTGTAGTTTCATATATGTTTTGAAAGGGGCGTTGAACAGCCTTCTAGAACATGAAACTATGCAGCGGCTTCCTGAACACCTGAAGTGGCTGGACAAAATCAATCAAGAGAATATGGACGAGCGCACGAAGACATATCTTTCCGAATACAGGGAGCAGGACTGCGCTCACTCTTCAACCCCGCTTCGAGATCGAGGTTCTTCCCATTGAAAGGAGAAGCGTAGTGGAGGAATTGAACCGAAATGATGAAATTTAAGAGAAAACCCGTTGAAAACGGTCAAAAATCTTCAACTCACGCCGCTCAACTCGCAGCGCGCAGCGGCGCGAGGACAGTTCCAGCACAATTCCAGAACTGTGCTGGAACTGTTTCGGAACTTCCGGATCAGTATGAACCCAGCCTAATACTGCACCAAGACCTCAAAGCTGTCACAACTGAGCACCTGTTGGGGCCTTGCCACAAGTGTGATATGTAGAATACCTGTGCTCAACAGATTGTCTGACCATTTGTATTCTGAACTGCACGATTATTTTTTCTTTCTGCTTTTCGCATAAATTGTTATCTCCTTTATAGCACTTTTTTTCTACTTTAAAACACATGTGTTATCGTTGCACACATTCGCTTTCTTCTCGTTTTTCGACAGGGAACTATGAGATATTGAGTCGTAAATTCTTTGACTACATCGCTGCGTTGTCGTGTCCGTTTGTTATCGCAAATTTGTGGTCTTTTCACTTTCAACTTGTGTTTCCAAAATTTGAGATTTTAGATCAAACACCGGGTTCCGGCATTGACTGGATGCATCGTGCAGGCATGCTTTGTCGTTTGGCATCGCCAAGTCGGGCGGCCACGATCGCCGCCAGGAAAGCGTCGTCAATAAATAGTGCAAGTCCCATCGCTGCTGCTGCTAATGCTCAGGTAGAGTTAAAGAAAACCATCCTACCTGGGTAGAACACCAATTTTTTCGATGAATCTTTATTATTGACGTTGCGGACCAAGGGGGAATTGAGATGAAATGTTTCTACTTTGTTGAAAGACAAGTGTCAATGCCTGGGTGGCTTGTATGAAGACTGAGTGAAAGGCCCTGTAGGCACTGGCTTGAGATTGTGGTCATTTAGCTGATACCCCTAGGCATACCTTAGCTCTACCCTTCAATACGCGCGCTAAGTTTTCAAAAAGGGGTTTACAAGCTCACCGGCTCCGCCTAATTTCGCTGAGTATCAGTGGCGTACCCAGGATTTCGGCTTGGGGGGGGGGGGCGACAAAAACTCCGAAAAAATTTTGGGGGTGCTTCCCAAAATTTTTTCGGGTCCCCGACCCCCAAAATCTGGAAAAAGGGGGCGTGGCGTCAGCCACGCCCCCGAAAAATTTTTTTTTACGAGGCTAATTTGAATTTTTAAAAATTTTTAAAAATTATTTTAATTATTTACAAAAATAAACAAGTCACTTACACATTTTTATAACCCATATAAGTAACTTTCAAAAATTTCGCGACCCATTCTCGGGGGGGGGCGCCCCCCCCCGCCCCCTCCCCCCCCCTCGGTACGCCACTGCTGAGTGTGCTTCGATGGTGGACTTCGAAGCGCGTTCTCCACGTGAGCTGGTGATGGGGTTTGGGGCTGCGGTTGGAGGGCCCATTGCTACATACACCAAAAACTATAGCGATCCATTTTCCTAGCCTTTACTCAAGGAAATCACGTGATCCACTCATGGCCCGAAAAATTCGATTATAAACTGTCGCTCAGTACCGTATTCTTTTGGGCAGACCAGTCAAGTACGATGTGGGCGAGAGTGTAGAGTTGATCTTCTCGGTCGTTAGAGCATCAGGTGAGCTGCCGATAAGGCGATGGCTTAGAGTTGCCTTATAATCTTTGTCTACATGAGAAGTAAGGCTTCCAGATCTACCTAGATCTAGCTTTGATGTTTCAAACCTATTCAGGCCCGCAAGCAATCGACTGCAGCGAGCGTGAAGCAGGAGCCGTTCATGAATGGCACCTCTTCCGTGTACATCGAACAAGTACGGTTTTGCTTTCATCCTTCATAACTTCCCCCATTCTCTCCTTTCAGATGTATGAGTCATGGAAAGCGGACCCGAAGTCGGTGCATGCGTCGTGGGATGCGTACTTTAGAAATGTGGAGGGTGGCGCTCCACCAGGGCAAGCTTACCAGGCTCCTCCTGCAGCTTTCGGAGCCGCTGGAGTTCCAGGAATACTACCAGTTGCCGTCGGTGGTGGATTCGCTATGTACGTAGTTTTCATTAGACTAAAGATTCTGGATCTAGAGAGGAACTGAAAAAGAAACATGCGGAGATTTATTGTGCATCACAGCATTTTTTCACGCTTCTAGGGTAATTGCTGCAAACTCTCAGTCAAAAAATCTGATACGGGTCATCGCAATTGCATTGACGGTTCAACTGCACTCATCGCCGAACTGGTTTCTTAGTGCAGTGACACTGCATGGTAGAAAAAAAGCGAGACTTTGCTACAGTCGCTGCGTCATAGTGACGCTGACGATCTTAGGTCACAGTTCAGTCTTATATACACATTCTCTTTGCAACTTGCTGTTAGGATGACACTTCGGAAGAAAAGCCGAAAAAAAGTACATTTCAAGCGCGTAGTGGATCCTGGAAACTTTGAAGTTCCTGTATGAATTATGTTGATTGAACAGAAAACTTAAAACTAGATTGTATGCTTTCTTCGGCATGTTTTTGGTGCTGTTTAACTACTAAGTACAATAGTTCCATCACAAATCTATCTCAGACTTGGCTTATGAAGGTTAACTAAATGCATATATTTATCTTGGCTTCCTATAGTGTACTTACCGTAACCCACTCTGTTTCCCATAGGCTGCTTACAATATGACTGCGATATTTGTGATCGGCATCCCATATATAACTCTCTCAGATAAGATTCGGAAATCTGCAATTTTGAACCAGGTACTACCGTAACCTCTCCTCCCCACAAAATTGCTTACAGCACGGGGTGACCGTTACTCGTGCCAGCATGCCAAATATAACCCTTATAGATGTTGTTCAAAAACCCGCAATTCTGAAATTTTTTAAGCCTTTTATCTAGCAACTAGCACCCATTTTGCAGGGACACAGCGCAGTTTTTTCGACGCGGAGTGTAACTAGGGTGGAGGATAAGATCTGGCAGTTCTTTGTCAATCTGTTTTTCCCCCAAACCACGCTGGTTTCTAGCAATTTCGCAGCGTATCTCCTACAAACACAGATACTGCTTCTCTATACTTTGCTCTAGGCCTCAACATGCGCAAACGGCTATGGTACCATCGGTCGAAATGCCATCGTCATTGCAGACTATCTCAGAACACCTCAAAGTGCAACTTCTTATCAGAAGTTACCAGGTGGGCTTCGTTTTCCTTGATGCGACGAACAAAAACAATGAAAGCTTTTTCAGACTCGCGGACATAATATTGCCGATCTCGACCCACTTGGCATCAACAGTGCCGATCTCGACGACACGATACCACCCGAACTCGAACTCTCATTTTATGGATTTGGTGAAAGAGACCTTGACAAGTGAGGCTAGATCAACCCAGGAACGGGAGTGCGTTTGGAAGTTATAGTTTTGCTCTTGTAGGGAATTCGTTTTGCCGCCTACCACTTTTATTGGTGGCGAAAAACCATCGCTCACGCTTAGGGAAATTCTCCATAGACTGAAGGTTAGATTTCTTTCAAATTAATTTGGTTTTGAAAAATGTTTGTTAAAGGAGATTTACTGCACAACTACTGGCGTAGAATACATGCATCTGAACAATCTGGAGCAGCAAGACTGGATTCGAAAGCATTTCGAAGCTCCGGCTGCCACGAAACTATCGCACGATCAGAAGAAGGTTAGGATTCTGTAGATCTTTGAACTTGATTTTGTATCTAAGTTGTTTTAGGTCCTTTTCAAACGTTTGATCCGTTCCACCAAGTTTGAAGAGTTCTTGGCCAAGAAATGGCCCAGCGAGAAGAGATTTGGGCTTGAGGGTTGCGAGGTTCTGATTCCAGCCCTGAAACAGGTAGGCTTAGTATAAAATCTCCAGATGTTTTTATTGTATGTTGCTATTTATCAAGGTTATCGACACATCGTCTAATCTTGGAGTTGACTCGATTGTCATCGGAATGCCCCATCGTGGTCGTCTGAATGTCCTGGCCAATGTTTGCCGTCAACCTTTATCCACCATTCTGTCACAGTTCTCAACCCTTGAACCCGCTGATGAGGGTTCTGGTGATGTAAAATACCACTTGGGCGTTTGTGTAGAACGACTAAATCGGCAGTCAAATCGTAAGATGAAGATTGCTGTGGTGGCAAATCCCTCACATTTGGAAGCTGTCGATCCTGTTGTTATGGGCAAGGTATCCATATACGTTACCGAATGTATCTTTTATTTACAAAACTGTTTTGTTAGGTTCGTGCTGAGGCATTCTATGCTGGTGACACCAAATGCGACCGTACCATGGCCATCTTGATGCACGGAGATGCTGCCTTCTCTGGACAAGGAGTTGTTATGGAGACGTTCAACCTTGATGATCTGCCAAGTTACACTACCCATGGATGCATCCATATCGTTGTGAACAACCAAGTTGGATTCACCACAGATCCGAGATATTCACGGTGAGCTAGGACTGGTTCTCTCCTCTTCTCTATCATTTTCCGGAAGTTCTCCTTCTTTGATTCTTTTACACTGAGATCTTTTAATTTTTTTCCAAATTTCCGAAGCGTAATACCTTTCAGCTCCTCTCCTTACTGTACTGATGTTGGACGAGCCCTTGGATGCCCCATCTTCCACGTAAATGCTGATGATCCGGAAGCGGTGATGCATGTTTGCAATGTTGCTGCAGAATGGAGAAAAACTTTCAAAAAAGACGTCATTATTGACATTGTGTGCTACAGAAGGTAGAAATCACATTTTGTGTTGACTTTGGAACTGCACTGCCCCTTTTTTCTAGACATGGCCACAATGAGTTAGATGAGCCGATGTTTACACAGCCTCTTATGTACCAAAAAATAAAGAAAATGCCAACTGCTTTGGAGAAATATCAGGAGCATATCATTAACGAGGGAGTTGCGAACGATCAGTATGTGAAGGTGGGTTATTAGCCTGCTCCGTGTAAAAAAATTGATTGTTACTTTTTTCTATAGGACGAGTTGACGAAATACGGACAAATTCTCGAGGAAGCCTACGAAAATGCGCAAAAAGTGACATACGTACGCAACCGCGACTGGCTTGATTCGCCTTGGGATGACTTCTTCAAGCGTCGTGATCCTCTGAAGGTAACAACATCATTTTTACAATGTATATTTGTGAACGTCGCCACTTGCAGCTCGTCAGTACCGGCATCGATGTCGATCAGATCGCTTATATCATTGATAAATTCGGATCATACCCAGAAGGATTCCATCCTCATCGTGGATTGGAACGTATTTTGAAAGCTCGCAAGCAAATGCTCAAGGACAACTCGGTGAGCACTTCAAATCAGAATTCTCAGTACAAGTGTTCAGTGGTGTGGGCGATAGTAGACTATAATGATTTTCTGCATTCACTTTTGTATTTTGAACATTTCAAGGGAGTTTTTTCTGCATTTTCGGTCTATCATTTCCATGAGTTTCTATTTAGCTGGATTGGGCCTGTGGTGAAGCGTTGGCCTTTGGTTCACTACTGCAAGAAGGCACCCATGTTCGACTCAGCGGTCAAGATGTGGAACGTGGAACGTTCTCGCACAGACATCATGTGTTGCACGACCAGACAGTCGATAAGAAGGTGAGTGATGGCTGCAGTGTGGTGTGAATGACATCTTTTTTTGCAAAATGAGTGACACCGTGAAAATCATTTTCTAACGCTTATGACAAAGAGTTCATTGCAGGTTTACAATCCATTGAACGACTTGAAAGAGGGACAAGCAGAATACACCGTTTGTAACTCATCGTTATCCGAATATGCTGTGCTTGGATTTGAACTCGGTAGGTCACAAGTCATTAATTCTTTTTGTTGCCGGCAGTCTAGACAACTATCGCTTTCTAGACTTCATTAGAAGGTTGTTTTATGATTATGAGGTATAGACTCCATAAAAATGATTTTTTTAGGTTATTCTATGGTTGATCCTAACTCGCTGGTCATATGGGAAGCACAATTCGGGGACTTTGCCAACAATGCACAATGTGTAATCGACCAATTTGTAGCTTCTGGTGAGTATAGGTTATAGCTTAGAATAGTAAGATGGCGACCTTCTACGCCTTATATGGAGGGCTGGTAAAATCAAGTTTCTTGTTTGTTTTTTTTTAATCTATTAGAGGTTACCGTGCAAGAGAAACAGACCTACAGTTAGATTTGTTGTTTATCTTTGCAGTTATTAGCAATGAGTCAGTACATTGAGCTGTGGATAATGGATATTATTTGTGCAGAGAAATAATATATGATTCCATATCTGCGAGATTTTCAGGACAATCAAAATGGATCCGCCAATCAGGAATTGTAATTTTGTTGCCTCATGGTTACGAGGGTATGGGACCTGAGCACTCGTCCGCTCGTCCAGAGAGGTATTTACAGCTATGCAATGAAGATGATCAGATTGATCTGGAGGTATGTTTCAGTCTCATTTGTATTTTCTCTGGCTAATGCACTTCATGTTGCAGAAAGTAGCATTTGGAGGAACTTTCGAAGCCCAACAACTTCATGACACTAACTGGATTGTTGCCAACTGCACAACCCCAGCAAACATCTTCCATTTATTCAGACGACAGGTTAGTCATTTTCGCTGATTGTTTTGTTCCAGTATCTTGGACATGGAAGCTATGATTGATTTTTTCTAGGTGACCATGCCATTCCGTAAGCCAGCCGTAGTTATGACACCGAAATCTTTGCTTCGTCATCCTATGGCTCGATCACCGGTAGAGGACTTCGCGACAGGAACTCACTTCCAGCGTGTTATCCCTGAGGTTGGGCCACCCTCGGAAAATGCTTCGAATGTGCAACGGCTTGTCTTCTGTACAGGTGCGTGGGAGTATCTAAGCTGCAGTGGATGGGCCCTATTGATATCCGCTTTAGGAAAGGTCTACTATGACTTGGTCAATGCACGCAAACATGTAGGAAAAGATGATACAGTGGCTATCTGCCGTGTTGAGCAGATCTCACCGTTCCCATACGACTTGATCCAGGCTGAGTGCCAGAAATACCCCGGAGCTGAGCTGATCTGGTCTCAGGAGGTATTATCAGATTTTTCTTGCGATCATCTCGTGTATTTGTCTTTTATCAACTACTGCTGAGTTCTGCAGGAACATAAGAATATGGGAGCCTGGACGTTTGTACAGCCTCGCTTCAACAGTCTGCTAAGACCAGAAAACCGTGGAATCCACTATGCTGGACGTCAACCATCAGCTTCTCCAGCTACTGGCAATAAGTTTACCCATCTGCTCGAACAAAAAGACATGATGAGCAGAACGTTTGACGTACCTAAATCACAAATGGAAGGATTCAAAGCATAGTTTGGCTCGTTAGTTAGTACATCTAATTGTTTCCCCCTCCGGGTTGAGTCTCTCATTTCATATGTTGTCCGTTTTTTAGAGCACTCAAGAAGTTTGTTAGCCTAGGAACTTTGTTTTTGATAATTCGTAGAAGTGTTTGGGACAAAATGTTTCTGTTCGTTATGTTACCCATAGGGCACGGCTTTACAATTTGCGCACATTTTATGTTCTTAGGTAAGGTATTCATCAGGTACCTAGGTTAGGTACTCAGTATCGCTATTTAAGAATAGTTAGTCATGCTTTGTCATACTATGAGATTATCAAGGCTTGATGCCTGCGGATTATTAGTTTATTTCACCCACTCCAGTGTGTTTGTGCATGTTTCATTGTCGATCTTATGCCGGTTCTTTAATAAATTCGCCATATTCTTTGAACTATGCGAATTTATTATGCCAGGATGATGTGCGGTGTCGTTGAAAATTGCTATCCAGGGCAGAGACGGAGTGGGAGGATAAGAAAGAAATAGTTGAGATGTACAGAGTGCTTACTAGTGTACCTCTTATTTTTGGCCCAACGAATCACTACGTATAAAAGCATGAATTTGTGCACTTTCCCTAAACGATAGCAGATGGCAGACGAGGAGAAGCCAGACGAGATGCGGACACGCCCCTTATATATGAGACATGTTTTCGTTTGTACTACCGTCTCGAATTTTCTTCGCGCATAGCTGTCGCTTAAGGACAAATTCCAGACTGTAAACAAACCATCACGAGTGGCATATCAACAGTCTCAAGACTGTTTTCGTTTCGTTTTTCTCTGCTTACACAAAAACTATATCGCACAGATTAAGTGGGTCTCATGTTAGAGCCAAAACCTGATGCTTTTCGGAGCATGTTCAAGAAATACTGCGAATTTGTTGGAAATTTTGCTTTTCCAAGCTTTTGAGAAAATCTAACTTTTGTCGTATTCCGAAAAGCGTGAAACTGCGTTCTCTTGTCAGAGGCGACGCCTCAGAAGAAAAAGCACCTACGATTAGACAACTACGCACCGCAGATAATGTCGGAAATTTTGATCAAAAATGTTACCTGATGGACTTGTAGGAAGGTTAATTTGTGTAATTGGGTGTCGCTGGTGGGGGCGAGGTTTTATCTCACGATCAGGCTAATCTTGCTTCCGCTTCCAGAATTGAAAGTGTTCGAGTAACTGGGTATTGCTGGTGGACACGAGTATATATTTGTGAATATATTCCCTGTTGTATAGAAAGGAAAGCGGAAGTAATTGGATTTCGCTGGTGGAGACAAGCGTTTACTCAAAGAAAGACTTGAGTCCGGGTCTCGTTGGTGAAGGTTTTTTTGCTTTGCCTGAAACTCAACACTTGGGTAACTTGTCGCTGATAAAGATAACCGTTTACTCAAGAAAATCCCGCTTTGGGTATTTTACTGGGTCTCGCTGGTGGATATGAGCTGCTTCTACTTAGGATAATCCAACGCTTGAATGACTGGGTCTCGTTGGTGGAGGAAAGCGGCGCTTCGGGTAACGATCTCACTCGTGGAGATGAGCTTCCACTTGGGAAAATCCAACGCTTCAGTAAGTGCTCTCGATGGTGGAGGAAAGCGTTTACTCGGCAAATTCAATGCTTTGGGTAACAGGTCTCGCTGGTGGAGATGAGCTTTCATCTGGGAAAATCCAACGCTTAAATAACTGGGTCTCGCTGGTGGAAGAAAGCATTTAAATTCGCCGTTTACATGGAGATCCAACGCTTCGGGTAATTGGGTCTCGTTGGTGGCGGAAAGCGGCGATTTGGGTAACTGGGTCTTTCTGGTAGAGATGAGCTTCCACTTGGGTAAATTCAACGCTTGAATGACTGGGTCTCGCTGGTGGAGGAAAGGGTTCACTTGTGGAAATTCAACGTTTTAGGTAACTGGGCTTCGCTGGTGGAGATGGGTTTTTACATAGGAAAATCCAGCGCTTGAACTACTAGGTTTCGCTGGAGGAAAGCTTTTACTCAGGTTATGGTCTTCCGTGTGGAAGAGAAAGCTTTTAGATGACTGGGTTCCGGCGGCGAAGATGTGTTTCTATCTGAGGAAATCCTACTAGCGGTAACTGGATCTTCTGTTGAAAATGCTTTTAATTGGGGTTATATTCTTGAGTAGTGGGTCTGGCTGGCGAGCTGGTGAAAATGAGCTTCTGCTAGGTAAAGCATCTATTATCCTGTAGGAAAGGCGGTTGAAAACGAGCGCCTATTTAGAAAAATCTGCTTTTTTGAAGAAAGTAAGGCATTCAAGTAAGTGGGTCTCGCTGGTGGAGATGAGCGTTCATTCGAAAGATCTTCCTATTTTGCTGGTGGAGCCAACGTTTTCCATAAAGGATTATAGCGGGTAACTTTTTCGTACTTAAATGGCAAAATTTGATCGATGATTGAAGGGCATTTGTCTAAAATAAAATTTGTGCAAGGACCACATAAGAGTAACAGGGTCTCCTTGTTCGATGGCGGCTGACTTTTCAGAGGGCTCACTACCGGGAGTAACTTGGCGTCGCCGTATCGCAAAATCCGTAGAAGAAAAGTGTTCTGAAAGCGCGTGTTGAGGAAATTCTGTTCTTTCTTGTTGAAAGCGAAGTGTGTGAGTGCGGATCTCATTGAGGGAGGCCATGCTTTCGAGCGAGAGGAACCTTTTCGGGAAGTGCGTTTATTCCACAGATTTTCCAATATCTCATCAAAAATCTGCTTTGTAGACGTCATGGGGAAACCTCACCTATACTTGTAGAAAGCGAGTTGTTGACGAGTCCCGCAAAATAAAACGGCTCAAAGTTCAGGGTAGATTATCAGTCCAAAAAACTTTTTTAGATGCTTCTACCCGATAAGGAATCTACCTTGGAGCAAATTTAATAATTCGGCGAAAATCTTTTTCAAGTAAAATAAAATGCAGGAAGATGTCATTGAGATGCACAAAGTTTCTAGACATGTGCTTCGATCCACTTATAGCGACCCGCAGGGTCGCTAGTTCGAGGAAAAAATTGGAATAAAAACGATAAGAACTGTTCTTAGTTCCAAGGGCTTTCACAGAAAAAGCAGTCGTGCAACAGTTGGATAGTAGCTGTGGGCTGAATCATTCCATTATAACTACAGTAATTTCCGCGACTGTGAAAAGTCAAGACTATCAAAAAAGAATGATATTTCTTTTGGAATCCAACACGGAGTGCAGATTACAAACGATATAGATCTCATCGCAAGATACAAAAACCGTCCTCAGGAGCAGAATTGAGCGCGGTCAATCCATCTTTTACGCCAAATGTCGTCAGTGAAGATGCACTCTAGTAGTCGTCGATTATACTAGACTGAACCTTCCCCGGAATGCTCTCACTCTATCGTTGATTATTCCTAAATTGGCACCTTTGCTGCTAAGGGTTCCTCATACTACGCGAGGCTGACGCGTCCTGAAGGAACCCTAACCTGGAATGTGTTATCAGTCGAGTCGGCTTTGCAGAGAAATCCTACACTGTGAAGAGCTTGACGGCTTATTTTAAACCTGTCTTCGATAGCTGTTGTGCGCCTCCGATCAAGCTATGAATGTTCAAAGAGTGAAAAACTTTATTAATACTATGCGGCCACAAGTTTGACGCTTTCGTCTTCATCACAAGCTCGAATTGGTTCAAAGCTCTATCCGTGACTCCAGCCCATTAACGTCTCCAATAGCCTCGCCAGTTCTTGGCTCTTGCTCCGGTCTAGTGCTACAAAAGTTGCGAAGGCATAGCACATACCAAGGAGCCATCGCTTCGCTAGAGGTCCGTACCGCATGTAATGGTTGCAACCAGGGTCAAGCTTGTGATGCGACTGTCGCAACGGGGGTCGTAAGAGGGTATCTAAGGTGTGGGGGGTCGTAAGAGGAAGTAATTAAGCTAAATTACCCTAGGCTATAAAGAGAATCAAAAAGCAGACAATTAGTTATGTTCTTTACAATAAATCTATAAAAAAGTGGAAATCAGAAAAATCTAGAAATTCTCAAAAAAAAAAACATTTACAAGAGCTCAAAACACTTTTGAAGGATGTATTATTTGATAAAAATGCTAAATGTACTGATTGCCTTAGAAATCTTGCTTCTGAATCCTTCCTGAAGTCCCACACACTCGACAAAAGCGAAGTCTTTACCAGCTGTGACCATCATAAAATTCTAAATCTTTTTGTAATGTTTTTCACGAGCTCATATGATTTGTCTGTACTTTTGAGATGCTCCGCTATATCAGTGCAAAATTTGGTGTTATTTTGTCAACTGTGGATTTTCTTATGATCTTATGTATGATAGCAAAAAATGGGAAAAGGGGAGTCGTGTCAGCGCCTCATTTGAATTTCTCCGGAGCTATTGAAGCTTGTTAGCTGCAAACTTGCTGTAGCACGAGGCCACCCCTCTTCTTTTTGTAATAAGAATTTCAGGCTGTTTGATAACTTCTCCGATGAGATACAAAATTCCAAGCTCAAAAATCCGACTTTTGCTTTTAGGATCGCATCTAAATTTGCGACAGTCGCATCTAGATTTTTTCGAGCTTACTGCTTCTCAATGGCTGAAACTTTTTCCATGGTTAGTATAAGCACAATGCTACAAAGCATGTTTATTGCAGCCTCAGTCTTTCCCTGCCTTTAGTTACGAATTTTCAAAATACCGTGCTCATGCACGTTTTTGATATCGTTCTAAATGGCGCTAAAACAGTTTTTTCGTAAGAAAATCTATGCAAAAAAATGGTAAATAGGCCTTTTAGTCGAAAACATATTTTAAGCTTCAAAGATATCGTTTTTTCTTCTTTTAAAAAAATGGTATCGGGGAGGTACGGGGAGCGAATCTGCTGGCCAGAAGTTGCTTGAAAATTCAAAAAAAAACTTGCAAACCCAAACATTATTGAAGGTATGTATGCGTGCTACAGATGATGGACACACTCATTGGCCTAGAAATTCTGCTTTCAAAACCCCACTGAAGTTCTCACGCAGGTGTTTTTTGAGATTGACATTCGTTTATGCAGGTTACTGCGAGAAATGTGGGCAGGGAGGTAAGGAGGATAAACGGGTGAGGGTGGGGGGGGGGGGGAGGGGGAAAGGGGGGGGGTCGTACGGATGGGTACCTTCAAAGGGGGGGGGGTCGTAAATGAGGGTCCCGGATCGCATCAGCACGCTTGACCCTGGTTGCAACCGATGAGTGAGATATACTGATGTGAGCCGATTATCACATGACAAGACATGGCGCGTACCGATTTTTCACTTTGGGGAATATCGCGACACAAAAAAGGTAGCGGGTGAAAATCGGGAGACGCGATTTGTTTTCAATTTACCTTCAACTTCTTCAGTTGCATCTTATTCGACAACACGTACCTCATTTCTAAGAATATACATCATTTATTTTATTTTATTTTATTTTGTGCATTCATAGATGCTCCTGATGAACGTGGTTAGTGCGAAAAAAAAAACGAACCAGAGAGCTGGCCCCATATCAAACCCTTTGTGGGTTTTGATCTACGTCAGGGTCAGACGCTTAAGGAGCTCGCAAAGTAATCAACATTAAGGCGCACTCCGCATACGGTGGTTTGTTCACATAACGGCTCTCTCAGTTCTTCACGTCTCTGTTATCGTTTCAGCTCCTATCCATGACGCTGGATTATATCTTGTCGTCGGATAGGTGTTTGAGAGAATAGCACGAATGTTTTGTGATTTTTCCAGGCTCTAGAAGGGCGACGACGCCGAAAGTCAGCCGTAATAAAATTATTAACAATCTTGGTGACAGGCTGAAGAAGAATATAGCAGTGATCAACATTACGCCAAAATTCATAAACAACCGAGTTTGGAGCATGAATTTGAAAGCTTTTGTATGAAGTGATCTTTGCGGGTTATCCTGATAGCGCCTTTCATCACCTCACCCAATTCTTCAGCGGCGATTCAAAAAGTCAGGCGACTTTTTTGAACGCCATCCGATTTGGGCTGCTGCACCTAAAATCCTATACATATGGCATACCAATAGAAAGAGCTTTTCAAGCTCTTTCTAATATTTATTCAAAAATACAGAAATCTCCATTATTTCGCTTAAAAGAGGCACATTATCCGTAAAAGGTGGGAAGTCTGGCGCAGATTTTCATGCTAAAAATCATGTTTTGACCAAAATCCTTTGCAAAGGAGAAAAATCGAGGTAAATTGCATATGTATGGATAGGGCCTAAAAAGCTCTATCAGACAACAGCTTTCAAGAATGAGCCCATTTGATTACCTTGATGAAAGGATAAATAATATGCCTCTTAGTACGCAGTGCTATACCTTCTTTCTAGAACTTTGGGATCACTACGCTAACGTGGATTTGGTAACAGTCCCCTCACTCATCGCTGCGCCAGATATCTTTGGTAGGCTCACTTGTTTTATTGCGGCGGTGCTGCTCAAAGTTCAAGATTACTTGGAGTGATTGGCTTTGATTTTGAGCGCTTATGAAAATAACGCCATGTGACAGTGCACATGTATAGGCCTTGGTCAGAAGCTTTTTTTATGTACTATTATCTGCCAAAACTTGGGCTTCCTATTAGGTTTTCTGTTTGAGAAAACTGCATTTCTCTAGGTGCCCTATTACTTTTGGATCACTCTAATATTAATCCAGCGCTCCTTACAATTTATCCACTTGTTTGTTCATCAACATCCACAATGTTAGTGTTGTTCGTGTCATTGAATTCCGAAACTTCAAGGCATTACGTCAATTAAATATATCTGAGGTCATTGCACGCGAAATTGGAGCAATCTGCGATAGATTATGAAGTGCATTGGTGGCTATGTGAACTTGCTCTAAATTATAGCTCAGTCTGCCTTTACTATCTCAATATCCACTCAGGATTGTCTATTGCTCAATCAAATTTCGCTTTCACCTTGGTGTTAATGTTTGCATTCTCCTTCTGCGACTTTTTTGAGTAAAACACCTTGAGAGATTTATTTACTAAATGGATTTCATACCAAGGTACCGTACCTCCCTTCTAAGCTCTTAAAGTGTTTATTTGTTTTACCTTGCATTTGCTGTCACCTTTTTGTTTGGAGGAATGAAAAGGCAGAATAGATACGGAGTTCTTGTGGTTTTTGAAAACTGCAACCTTTTTGTCGGAACATAGACAAATTTCCAATATTGAATAATTTCTAATGTCGGGATGGAAGAAGTATGTTAAAACGAAGTGAAAGTTATGAACTGTGTACGAGTAAACAATTCTCTGTCTCAACTCTTCGATCACACCGAGTTTGTTTTCTTGTAATCTTTGTATGATGTTGGCCATTCTATCCCTATCCCAAAGTTGATTTGGCAATCTCAATGTCTTCAATTTGCTAGAATGTCTTTTGAAATCTGAGTTTAATTTTGATATGACTCCAAATACTAACTACAATAAGAGAAGTTTGTAGTGGTCGGATGTCTCTACAATCAGTTACAATTTTTGTCACAATTAATTAGTTTGTTACAGTCAACTAATTATCAAGTGGTCACCAATCAACTACAATTCATTTAACTTTCCAATTTTCAAATCAGTTCTTCTAATGCACTTAAGAAGACTAAGTTCACAACATACGGAATTCTCTTCGTTTGAGCATTTTCAAAACGATTTTTATATTCGGTGTGAAAGTTAAGCAACAATCCGATATTTTACTGCACGAACTCTTACGAGAGCTTCCTAAAATCCTCTCCTTTCTCTTGTGATTTTTTAGTTTCTTGGCACCGTAGCTTTGAATTATAGTATTGCTAGGAAGATAACGTCGTCTATGAAATTTATGACAGTAAGCGATCATTATTCTAGATCAGTCTTCAAGGAGGCTTTTTCCCTGAGTCAGCTTCAAAAAACCAACGCAAGTTGACCCATCAAGACTTCATCGCTTTGACTTCTAACTGTCACGAAGTTACGCCAAATATCCGACTTTGTTTGTACAGAACGTAAAACTGCACAAATACTGTTTTACAAATTTTACAACTTTGGGAAACTATTCAGTTTCTCTAAGATATCGAGGGAGTGTTGATTTTTTGGTGATTTTCCGTTATCCGGATCCTTTTTTTGAAAAGGATATCGATATTGGTTCCTTCCTTCTACCGAATTTGGTAAAAACTTCACTCGTGGCAGGAGGATGAGGATCAGCCTTCTGCCACGTGTCAGTAAGATTTACAGTCACTTACATCTCTAACAAGTTTCACGAAGAGTTTGTTTAGCCTACCTATCAACGCTATTTCAACCTTTTTTATTCAGTGATGGCTCCATTTTTAGTCAACAGTTTCATGAATGAGCTTCAACATTATGAAAATGAACCTGGCTATGTGCTATCATCCAAACACGAAACAATCGTAGCCAGGTATTTAAGCTATTATTTAAATTCTTTCCCAACTGAATTCGCATGTAAAACAATGTAAAGAGCAAGATTTCTTTAAACTATTGCTGAAAGCTATCAAGATGTTTCAATGTACGTTTGAAACTATTTAACTTTTATGGAATACTCCTCAACAGCTTTCGAGCCGTTTTAAATGCTCTCGTGCTCTCCCACCCGAAATGTTTTTGAAAAAATGAGTCAACAAACATGTTGATTTTTTCTTGACACAGAATGTATGAGATCCAGATCTTTTATCCTTTGGCAAGAAAACAGTCCTCACAAAATCTCGGAAAAATTTCCAGGCTGAGCGTACTTCACGAGAACATTTCGGAAAAATGGGTACGGATAAAAAAAGGTCCGCACATTCAAAATATTCTTTCCCATTTTCCAGTTTTTCAAACGGGTAAAAATAGTTGCTTTTGAGTACATCGAACGGAAGCTTGCATGTGGAGCCCATCTATTTTACCGTATCCTTGATTGTGTCAAATCCGCGTCATTAATTGAGTGATTCATTCCCATGTGAGTGATGCAAATATAACGGTGTTGACTGTGTAATGAAGAATGTTATGTCATAGTCCAGTCGGGCAGAATATTTGAGCAATGAAACGACAATCGGTTTATCATTACGCGCTTATCAGCGCATTACGATAGCCGAAAGTGCGTGAGCGTAACGCTGATCTTTTTATGATTCTCCTTGCACTTTCGCATGCATATTATCTGGAGCAAATTTGATACTATAAGCTATGTTTTAGGTCCGTCATGGTGCTTCGTCACGTTTGGCTGGTCCCAGTAGCGGCCGCACTTTGCGCTATGATTGGAATGATCGGAGGGTAAACAATTTCTGACTGGTATAGTAGTCGTTCTAAAGTCTTTTAGAAGAAAAAGTTTCATTTAGGTATGTTATAGGAGTTGCAAATGGACATTTACTCCCTCTTCTTCCGTTCATCAGGTGATTTCTCTATTCATTGGTTATTTTATTGTCATTGTATTACATTATACATTGCACATATTCTTCTATTATATTTTATCCATTTACTCATTCAGAGGACATTTTTCAAACGATAACGATCTTATCAGGTTGATCATAAAGGCAGTGTCCCGGCAGATTCGGGTCCTGGGGGATATAGGTGCGGTGGGGTTCCTGGTCACCCCACCGACCTCCAGGCGCGGTCCGGCTGGGTGATGTTTCCCCTGGGCCGAGAAAAAGGCCCTTGAACCGGCGCGCGCAACCCCAACTGGCGCGCGCTCGGACGGCTGTCCTTGTCTGTTCGGCGCGACCCCACGAGCGCTCGCCCTGATTGTGTATGCTATACAAAGCAAAAATTACAGGCGGCAGGGTCTTCGTCTGAGGACCTCCCAACTCTCCATCAAAAATCTCGTCCGAGCTGCTTTTTTGGAATTGGGTAAACGCCCCAAAATCGGCCTTTTCAGCCCGTTCAAAGCTCAAATTCGGCTTCTACGTGGCGAAAAGGCCTAAAACATGCAGAAACGTGGAAGTGCAAAATCTGCCGAGACACTGCCTATAAGGCTCCATAGACACTCTTGTGTATTGGGAATGCGTTTCGATCTCAATTTTGATTTTTCAAAATATATTTCCATTCTCTCTTCCAAGATCTACTTTATTGGGCCTATTAAAGATCTTAATCGGAACAAGATCGAGATGTCGATTAAAACATTCGAAGATCGTGATTATCATTGCAAATGTTCGAATATTATGAGTTTTGCTCACTCAAAGCAGTAGGTCGTAAACCGAATATAAAGTAGATTTTATAAAAACTTCTAGTATCTCTGGCTACCAGAAGAAAACACGATTGTGCACCCCTTTGTCATCCTATAGCCAAAATTGTTTCGACCGCTACAGAAAACATAGTAAACGCATAATCTTTTTTTGGGTTAAGCTACTTCGAATTATACGAGCTTTTTGAAACCAATGGAAATAGCCATTTTTCGAACTTTTTTTTGCAAATATGAACCATTCCAATATTTTGCTTGTACCTGTGCATATCCATGTGTTTGCTACCCTATTCTCTCTCTTATACAGACATTTCCTATTATTTCAGTGACGGTGGCGCGCAAAGCCCGGAAGCTTCCATTTTTGGACAATTTCTCAACTTGGCCTCGTTCTTTTGTGAGCACATGCTAAAAATTTGAGATGTTATCGGATTGGTTTGAATGATTGTTTTTAGACGTCATCACTTTCTACATACGACACCGTCAAACTGTAGAATACTACTATCATCGCCTGAATTGGGAGCAAACAAAATGGCGCTATGCGTCACTGGCACTGATGTATGTAGGATTCGTTAGTGCACTGGGGTTGTCGCTGGTTGCCAATTTTCGGGTGGGTTGATGAAGAATCAAGTGTAAGGTTTGACTATTGCGGTGGCAGAGTTATGACAATTCGCCATTGCACCACGACTCATAGGCATCAGGACCACGCCACGTATTTAGCGTGAATCTATCGCTTGCTTGTCCGAATCCATCTGTGTCTAAAAAGACACCTGAGTATAAAGGGTGTCCCAAAAGTATGTATGCACTGTTTGATCGTTAATATCTCTCTTCCCAAGAAGTTTTTCGCTTTGCTTTAGGTACCATTTTGTGGAGCTGGCTGCTTCAACTTAGATTTGCATTGTAGAACGAATCGCCCATCTCTCTTCGTTACTGTAGGATTACGGTAGAATCTTCAAGGAGGGTTTTGAGCCATTAAAAGCCATTTTTTTCCTCAGAAAAGAAACAAAACAGCCTGAAAACTTTTACACTAAGCTATTTAGATTGCTGATTTTAACTGTAAAGTTCCTAACTTTTTATGATGCTTCATTGAAGAGTTATGCCGGGTAAGAGGTAACGGCCATTTTTTCAATGTTCCTAAAAAGTGCGGTTACACCGTTTAGAAAGCTTCGTAATCTTGTGAATAGTTGAGTATTGAACTCAGCGTCTATAAAAACTCTATTACACAATCACAATTTTTTGAAAAATTTTGAAACGGCAGCTTTTTCCACATTGACACCATGTGTTTCAAGTTTTTACCGTAATCCTACAATAACCAAGAGAGATGGGTGATTCGTTCTATAATGGAAATCTAAGCTGAAGCCAGCTCTACAAAATGGTACCTAAAGCAAAGCGAAAGACTTCTTGGGAAGGGAGATATTAACGATCAAACAGTGCATACATACTTTTGGGACATCCTGTAGAGTGAAATTCAGGAATATGAGATAGAGGCTGTGCACAACATTGGCGCATTAATGGCTTTCATTGCACTGATAATCTATGCATGGGGACAAGTCATAATAGGGTGAGTAATCATATATGTAGTGCACATAAATGTAAACATAGAGATGCAGTAAAACAAGGAGTACGCAAGAAATAGCAACTTTTTGAAATACTCGTAAAAGTCTAGGTGAACAAATAAAATATTCAGAAGTAGGCTGAACTCGCAAAAGGCATGAAATCAGCGCGAAAATAGTTAAGACATAACTTAGTTTTATTTGTATGAAATCATGTATCAACTTCTAGACTAGTCGCAGATTTAGGTGGTACCGTCGATTCAAAAGCTGCGAGATATATTTGAAGACAAAACCAGAAAATTTTTTTCGAAATAGAACTTTTGTACAACAACGCATGTGTTGAGAAAGTTTGCGAAATAACTGCTTAGTTTACTTGGAAAACCTAGCCTCTTCAACAGTCAGTCGTCGACTTTTTGAGACCAGACTAGGTATGGATATATTTCCAGATATGCACTCATCCCTCGCATGGCTACCATGTTAGTAAATCATTTTCGTCTCCTTACTGTGCTCTTCGCAACCTGCTGTCTAATTCTTCGTGAGTTAGCGTTTTTGCCCTAACATTTAAGAAAAAGCTTTTTTCCAGACGAACTGGCTCTTCAGACGACTATATTCGTACCTAGAAATGCAGGAGCATTTCCAGGATGGCAAATTTTTGAGCACGGTGGCAGAGATTCACCGGTAGGAGAGATTAAAGTCTTATGTACATTCCATTTCAAACAAATTGTTTTCCAGTACTTCCGCACATTCCTCATCGCAACCAGTTCTGAATGGGCGCTGGCATTGGCATTGCAGCTGTTTTTATTGACATTCGTAACCGAACTTCGATTCGCATATGCACACGCACCTCGTGTGATCTTCAAACGAAGTGCTACCGAGATTATAAGTGCAAACGAGTGGACAGGTCAGAGCTAAAATTATTTTTACATCACTTCTGCCGCCAGATTACTTTTCCAAACATGTTGGATCAAGGCTGAAGAAATGCTACAAATTGTTCTTCAGTTAACTAAGTCCCATTTCATATTTACTACTTATTGTTAGTTCAGACTGATTGCTGCGTTAGTTTAGCGTAGTTATCTCCGAAACAAACATGAGCGTTGTAAATCATGCAAACGAGATTTCAAACGAACAATGCCCATATGTCTTCAAAAAATTCCTTTTTCTTTCGAGTTAGCAGGGAAAATCTACAAAATTGTCATTTTCTGGATGAATTACGAGAATAACACTCAGTCCTTATCTCGATTTTGCTTTGAGGTCAGAGAAAAAACACAATCACCTTTGTAACATAAAAGTTTTCACAAACTCAAGTTTATCTCAAACAACATTACGCTGCAAATCTGTATGAGTCTCAAAGATTTATCGACGATTAACGAGCCCCTCAAATTTATGAATTGTAATTAATCTTCTCTTGCAAGCAAAGAGTATTAGAAAAACGGTCTCAAGAATCGAGTGCAATAGATCGGTCCATTTTCCATTTGACCTCTTTCGTACAAGCATATGTAGAATCTCATTTATAATAATTTGTGTACTGACCGATATTTATAAACTCTGAGCCATACGAAAAGCTAGTGAAAAAGAATTTGAGGGCTATAATGAAGCTTAAAACTTGAATCAGGAAAAAAAAGTAGCTTCAGTACTTCACAAGCAAGTGAAATGGTGCACAATCCATCATAACCACATCTTTAGATCTTTTGCGTAAGGGAAAGAAGGAAATTCCTACTTGTTTGGACTTTTAAGCAACAAGTTTCCAAAATGCTTGTAATTTTACAAAAATGGGGGGGGGGGGGGAGGGAGGGAGGAGGAGAATTATGCTACAGATTTCTGAAAAAGCTGGTAGATCTATTTTGCCTAAGATTGCTGTGCAAAAAATATTTCTGATCTGAGCAATTTGTTATCCATAGCAATCATCTTGAAACTTTCTCAGGAGAAAACTTTGTTTGAAAACAAAGTGTGGTAGTGACCTGATACTCGGTTACGTGGCCATGACTTTGCTGGCTCTTCACCCCGGCACTAAAGCAGCTCGTTCACGGCTATGTAGCTTTGGAATAGCAATCAAAGTATTTGCCCACGCTGTTTACCTGTTTGCTCTAAGCGATACCTACATATTCACGACCATGCTATACGAGAGCACATGCCTTCAGACAAGAGAAAATTTCAAGAGGAATCTGTTTCAGATTCTCCAACTCGTGATATTCCCTTTTAACACCACAATTTCCGAAAAAAATACGGTGCGTTATATGTGCCCTCCTACATGATCAATGATCGAGCTGTGGTTTTCAGGAAATCAATGGTATAAAGTAGGGATCGTTCAAGTCTGGCACACATATCAAATCGCTAGCGATTGGTAAAAGGACACGGAAGATCTGATCGAATCTTCTATACAATCTCACATTCAGTTGATGAATTCTCAAATCAGTATTCACTTTTATAAATCATCTATTTTATTTCATCCTTCATATTTCTACGGGTGCATATCTAACCATAATACTATATTTGATCGATGAAAAAAATTTTGTAGTCACAGCTGTTATACCATATAAACAAGGGATCTGTATGGTGCATTTTGACATTTGTTGTTTCCAAACTAATTTTGACTGCTAATTCGTAGTTTAAGGATTTTCTAACACTTCTCTTGCATACAGAACATTGTTTTGTTCTTTGACAAGCAGTTCCTTTGCACATTTGGAAATTTTCTGGAGAAGATTCTTATCTCAGTTTGCCCTTTCATTTTCTCTCATTTCTTGCTGTTCACACATTGAACTACCTCTCTCACTTAGAGTTTTGCATATCAGGTATGCTTATCAAGAGAGTACTGAAAGTATTTATTATTTTCTGAATATTTATTTTCTGAATAATAAAGATGATTATGATGCAACTATTTCACTACACCATAACACCCAAATAGCGAACACGCGCACTTGCTGCATACATAATTTTCCATAATATGATGCACAAAACAAGGCGTGAGGAGATTGTGCAGTAAATTCATAGGGAGTCATATTTTTCGTTTTGTCATGTTATAATTATTACGATACTTCCATTTTTGTGCTTTTCTTTGATTACGAGCTTTACCCTTGGTTCTCATTTGTGTGGCATAGTTTTCATAAAGTCTTCTTTGCTTGCTCCATACGGTGTTTTAGTTGAATATCGTGCAAAATTTGATTTTCCCAGTCTTTACTTACTTCATCTCTTAAAAGTTTACATTACTGTTTCTAGGCTTTTCTCTATTTTTGTCACAACCTTCAATGCATTTTTTTTCAAAAGTTTGAGTTACACTCGGTGGGTTAGGAAGTTCTTTCCCTGCTCTTCATTTCTTCCCGCGCTTGCTACGCTTATACCATTATGACACTTATTTGCTCAGAAGATTTTAATTAGTCGGGAACAAAATCGTGGAAAAAATCATTACAGTATTGCAAACTGAATAAACGCACACAGTGGGAAGCGAATAATACATAAAATCAAGATTTACACCCTCCTGAACCTTTTCAGACAATTCGAACATTTTATGCTCCTAAAATGATTTTGATTATTCGCGAATAACATCGTGAGTCAAAAGTATCACCACAGTATTGCAAACTGAATAAATGCAAAACAGACAAAACTTCTGGACAACTTAGTGGAAGCATAATACGGAACTTAATCAAGGTTAGGTCCCCCCTCCCAGCCCTTTGAGCCATTTGAGACAGTTTAAAGTCAAACCTAAGTAACATTTCTCTAAATCTGAGCTTGCAAAAAACATGACTAAAAAATGAATCTAACTAGTAAATTCTACAGTACAGTCTCTGTCAACATAAGCGGCTGGTACTTATGCACCTTGTTGACAGAGCATGATGCATACGAATAGGATAGGTCTGAAAATCGGGAGTGCTTGTTGTTGTTCCCTGCAGAGGTGTGAAGTACTACACTTCAAACACGATCACCTCCACATGGGATCAGTGCGAAAAAATATTGACTTTTTACAGTTTGAAGTGTTGGGGTTGAAATATATGCAGAGCGCCTGTAGAAAATTGTTCCTCTTCTTTCTGTTTTTTGAGACTTGGATGCACGCATGGTTCTTTTCCGTGGTCGTGTTGGAACAAACTCGCTTCGTAAGCTGCATGATCCTTGATGTGAAGGCAAGCAGGTTACAAGGTCAACTATAGGAAAGTCATGACATGTTTGCGTTTTTTTTCATATCATAGCCCTTGCAAATTGCTATAGGCTTTCAGGGTTTAATACTGGGTAAACCCGATAGGCTATGATCATAAAATTGTATATTGGACAGCTTTCTCTCTCGTTTAAGGCGAATTCGTTGTCTACTCTCGAAAGGTTGTCATGCGTGCTCTTCTCCAAAATTGGGATAGACTGACACATGCTTCCTCGAAAATATCGGGAGTGGGCGTGGTTAGGCAAATGGGCGGAGTTAGCCGAATGTGGAGTTCTTTCAGCTTTTTGCGCTAGAACTAAAAACTCGCACTTCTCATAATTATGTCCCAACTCAAGGATATTCATGAAGAATGCTAAGTTTTTCCAAGATTACTACTACCGTTTGGAAATAATCGCAATAATTTTCACTTGAAGAAATTCTTGAATGTCTTTCTCCTCATTCTACCTTTTTTGCAATTACTGATTTGGTTGATAAATTTTCTCGAGATTGTCAGGGAAGATACGTCCATGGAAATACCAAATGAATGAAAAAATGGGTTAACTGCATTACTCTTATAAATCTCTTTCTGATCTATTCGCGAGACGGGTCTGCTTGTAATGGTCCATATAGTGTAGTCGTTCTCAAGTGGACTCGAAAATTTGCCAAATTTTCTCGAACTACTTATGTATATCGCGATGCTCGTAACAATTTGAAAACCTTCAACAGTGACTAGCTAGTCGCGTGTGCCCATTGAGGTAGACTTGTCAACAAGCGCTTCAACTCCATATGTGATCGCCTGAGTCTCAGCTGGTTTCTAGTGAACGGCTCGTTGCTAACGCAGCCCCGACTGCGTCCCGCACTTGATCTCTGAACATTCGGCCACCCTTCTAACTACCTCGAGCTCCGGCATTGTTGAACTCGAATTATTTACCTTACCGCCCTTCGTATGTTTACACGTATGGAGCTATTATTCCTTGTCTATGTTCGTATAGTCGCTTAAGAAGTCAGACCTACAAATGGTATCATTTTGTTAGGACCTATTATCTTCCAGCACTTTCCATAATAAAGAGTGTGTTTAGTTCAAATTTGTTGGCTATTCAGTCTGGTTAGGAAAGAGTTGTTCAGGCTTATCGCATTTATTTAGGCTTTATCGGCCTTGTATAGGAACAGGTAGAACAGACTAGTTTTTTTAAGTGGTCTAGCCCAATCGGGCATATGCGTCACAATAGGACTAGAAACCTCGTTTTTCTGCTGTCTGATGTTTTCTGTCCTCGCGCCCTTTAAATGTTCTATATGGTTACTCAAATAGACTTTATCTGTATTATTATAAAAGGCCATCATCTTTCTTTTTCCCCAGCTTTCCCAGTAACAAGAGAGGAGAGGCCTAGGAGTGAGGTTGTGGTTTTTATTCTGCGCTTGTTTATGGTCCTTTTGTAGCAGACGGAGGCGACAAGGAGGGCAAGGGGACGATTTGGAAGTGCGATGTTTGCTGACAGTCTGAGCGGTCATGTGCCTTTTAGAGTTTCTGGGGAATGATTATAAGAAACAAGTACTGGGTTTTACTACTCATCAAAAATTTGCCCTAAAAAACGTGGGAAGCTTCACAATGATTCTTTTAGCGAAAGACAAGTCTCATTCGAAATATAGATCTATTATTATTGATGTAAGTAGTTTTTAAAATTTTTTTTAAACTTTCTTTTTTTTGTATTTTGTTGCTTATGCGTAGCCCATGGGTAATCGGTAGCATCTGTCACCGTGTTTTCCTTGTTTATTTTGCTGTATGCCTATGATGATTTGTCACGAAACCTATTTAATGTTCAGATTCTATGCGTTTCTGCCTTTGCGTCACTTCTATATTCACTTAGCTGTCTGCGTATGAACTTTCCACGTCTTCCCTCTTCTTCCCTCCCTTTCTCTGAGTAGGCGTTGCGGCCGCGACACGGGTGTTCGCATGTTGTGCATTATCTGCGGTCTATACAAAAAATCTTCAACTGTGTGCTTCCTTCATCATTTTTGCTGAAAAAACACTTGCGACGAAATTACATAATTGTTTATGTTTCCTCAATTCTCTTAAATGTGCAAATTTATTGATTTCACCTCTGTTTTTTCAGCAGTATTGCCCTGATTCGACTGCTATGATTCTTCGCCATATATGGTTGATGCCAGTGCTGTCAGTGGCCTTTACATTGGCTGGAATGTTTAGCGGGTAAGATGATTTCACATCTGACAATGAGACTATGACCCGTAGTAAAGCTCGATCAGTTGAGGTGAACTCAACTTAACCCATCAGTTCACCGCACGTGAGGTGAACTGATGACCACCCACCCTACCATGCTATAAGATGGTCAAGTCAACTGATAGCTGACGATCTGTCCACCTGCTGCAGTCAACTCTTCCACATCAGTTCAGGTTCAAGTCGCCTCAACGTGAACGGATGTTAGAGTGATCCAAATAGTGTGTAGAAGAGGAGACGCAGACAAGAGGTGACTGCATCTAACATAAGTTGCTCCTGAGTAACTTACGATACACACAGCTTTGCCAAAAAATGCAGAAAATCGGCGCAAAACTGCACACCCGCGCCCGAAAAGGAGAGGATCAATGAACAGCTGATTTTGGCGAGGAAAACAAAAAACCGTTATTTCTTTTTTCCAAAGTTTGCACTTTTTTTTGAATAGTTGTTCAAGGCAAGAATTTGTAGATTTATTTCGTTAAATTCGTGTTGCAATTATTTCAATTTTTCATGAAATTTTCGTCAAAAAATGCTTTGTTGTTTCATCCATGCGTTTTCTAGGCGAAATCCTTGATAGAGGTCATCATCGATTTTCCGATAGTGGTCGCTATCAAAGATGCCCTGCGATACAGCAAAAGTGTGTCGCTAGGCGGTATCGAACCATGGCCGCGCGCCTCCAATTCCAATCGCTTACCTGTTCGACCAAACCAACTCAAGTGGTTGCCTTTTTCAAGGGCACACATGATTATCATGACTAGACAGCGATTTCCATCTAAATCAATAGCTCTCCGGATGCTGGACTGAGGCGCGATGAGCTCGCCCCCGGTCCGCGTCGAGTGAGATGCACTTGGGGGCTTACTACGGGCCTATAGCGCTATCAGACCTAAGTCTTGCACCAAATAGTATGCAAAAATCGCCTAAAAATGTTTGATCCATTTTTAAAACTGTATAACAAACTTTTTGTAAAGAATATAAAACCAAACTTACGTATTAGAATTTTTTTGATTAAACTGAAAAAAAGCTACATGAAAAAATTTGAGATTCACATTTATCTGGAGACCAATCAAAAAGTTAAACAGAAAGATCAGGTCATGAAACCAGAGTTGGAAGTAGTTTCATATTTCGATCGAATTTGTGTCTGTTTTGAGATCAAAATCTAAGATATTTTAGTAGGTTTGTGATCAGCTTGTAATGTGATATGGCAACAAGGACTTTTTTCAAAATAACTCAGGAATCAATAACATTTGCTAGATTTACAAAGCGTCGAATCAAATGTTTTCTTTGAAGTTGAAGAAAGAAATCTTGAAAATTTTTGTTGTAAGATTCATGTATCGACATAATAAGTTGGGTTACCCCTATTTTCGCTTACAATGTGCAAATTTAGGTATATCATCGGGATTATTAGCAAACATTACCCTCCACTTCTTCCTTTGATCAGGTAAGCATGCCATTCAATCAAAAAATAGTAACAAGTTCTGTTTTTTTTTAGTGATGGTGGAGCATACGAACCTGAAGCTGCTGTTTTTGGACAACTTCTCAACATTGCCAGTTTTCTGTGTTAGTTAGTCCTATCCTTCAGAAAATTAACGTCCAAAATTATTTTACAGATATCATCACCGTCTACGTAATACATTTGCAAATTTTTGAATATTATGGACATTATCAAAAATTCAAAAGAACGAAATGGTGGTACGGATCTCAAGTGTTGATGTATACGGGTTATACAAGTGCCTTTGGACTGATGTTGGTCGCAAACTTTCGAGTGAGTTCGTATTGTACACCGTATACCAAAATTAATTGATTTTTTGTGTTACAGTACACCGAAATAGGTACAGTACACCAAATTGGCGCACTATTGGGCTTCTTCACCATGGTGCTATATGGATGGGGTCATGTAATCTTCGCGTGAGTTTTGAGTTTTGCAAAAAACATATCTGTACCATAGAAGATTCATTGTGATCCTTGATGAGTCAAGGTTATGCTAAAAGCAAGTGTGGGATTCTAATAGAGGAAAAAAGGAGAAAAGTGGGAGGAAAAGACTGGGCTTCTCGATGGACTGGAACTATCGCTTTTGCACATTAATAACACTTTTTTGAAGAATAAAGCAAGTTAATTGCCATTTTAAACGGAAAGTTTTCGAAAGCAGCATTCTCGAAGCTAGTTGAAGGAAAAGTTGTACAATCTGTTTTTATTTTTTGTCATTCTAAGACAAACTTTCTTTTCCTTGGTGGAATACATCGATCGTCGATTTGTATCCCTTCCATCTTTTCTTTCCAAAAAAGCCTCGCTTTTACACGGGTGGAGATAATTCGTTCGCAAACCTTGTAATCTACTAAAAGATCTTGTTTGTTAATAGTTTGAACCGAAAGTTTGTCGTATCATGCCTGGTTTAGCTTTACCAGAAAGAGTAAGTCGTGTACTTCCATAACTTTTGCAACCCTTCAATAAGCTTTGACTAGAGACAAAGGTTGAACTTTGGTGATTCTAGGCAGGCTCAATAAGGTATAAAAACTATGCGAGCAGAAGTCCTCTGACCTACTCTTTTAGACTGAACAACATTTGAGTTGCTTAAATATTTTTCATGGGAAGTTACAGTTCTTGAGGAAATTGCTAAGGAAATGATTTTCCCGTTTTGCGCCTCGTTCTGCAAGCGACAAAAGATTCGCATTTTTCCCATTCTTGTATTTTTAATTAGGTGACGCATTTGTTGGCAAAAGATTTGAGAGCAGCTTTCTCTGAAGTGTGAGACGTTTTAAATGAAAGATGATTCAAAATAAACTAAATGAATAAAGAGAGTAAATTTTGAAGTTGCATGCAAGCTTCTCTTTGAAGTATTCATCAGAATTATCTATTCATTCATTTTAGCTATACGGTCAACCCACGACTCATATCATTGCTGCTTTGTCATTTTCGATTGCTTATCATGATCGTCACCACTGGCTGCTTGATCGTTCGTAAGTGATTATATCGATCTATATATCTTTGAGAAAGAATATCGTACAATTGTTTTGCCTAATGAGAGGAAAATATCAGCAAATCTTTTTTGATCGCCACTTTTATTTCCATTCGGTAACATTATCTTCTACAATAAGACGGACATTAGACATCAAAGTTTTATTTTCCAATGTACCCAGACAGTGAAGCCCTTCAATTTGCTATGCATTTTTGCTATTTATTTCCCCAATGACTTTTTCAGAAAATGTGGCTGGTTACTCAAATATATTCGATGCTAAAGGTGCCGGCGCTTTTCCCGGCTTCAACAAAATCGACCGTTCCCAACAGTCACCGGTATGAGCCCCTCTATAGAACATAAATACCTCTAAACAATCAGTCCTTTTCAGTTCTATAAAAGGTTGATAGCCGCAACAACCACAGAATGGGGAATGGTTCTGGCTATGCAACTATTCATTCTGACATTTGTGGCCGAGTTACGAATGATTCATATTCAAGCGCCTCGTGTGATCATAGTTAGGGATCGTAAGGACGGAGAAATAGGTTAACGAAAAAATATCTGCACAAGAGTTTATCAAAAATTCATAGCATTCATGATTTCACTTTTCGTTCTTTCATAACATTGCTCCATCTTTATTGTGAAACTCAATTATTGTGCAAGTTGTATGTACATATTGGTTGAAGATGTCTCTCCTCTCCACTTATGAACAAGTTTTCATATTGAATATTGTTGCCAAGAAAGGGGCGTGTCGGCTGAGGGAATGAATCAGAGCAAGTATGTTTAGATTAGAAACAGAGAAAGTAGAAGTGTGTAGTATCGGAGGGTTTATCGGAGGAATTCGATATATAAAGAATTGTAAGGCCATTTCACAAAATATCAGGTAGCGGGAACCGCAATGCGGTCCCGAAGTGCGCGGATGCAAATCTAGCACCTTTAGATGGGTGTATGCCCTTCTGAACCGCTTCGTCCTAGCGTTAATAACACTGCCTGGGCGGCGCTAATTACTCCGCCTTTCTTATAATCTGTCAAAGTTTTCATTTCTGAGCATTCCAAAGCAAGCGAGGCACACGAATAACGATAGTGACGATGTTTGATTAGGAAAAAGAATTTGGAAAAGACGCATTTTTTGCTGGCCTTTCGTGATTTCTTCGCCCTTCACACTTTTCAAAACACCATGAAATCTACATGTGTAAGCTGAAGAATTAATCTAAGCCGGCCATGTATAACATTTTTGAGTTTCATGGGAAACTCGAAATCTTGTTTGATTCTTTTTACCAAGAAGATGCCTAACAGCATAGCTCTCGCCTACCCAAGCGCCGCCAGCGCCGACCAATCAGAGGCGCGCAGTAATTAGGCTGCTAATGCTAGCGGTTCAGAAGGGCCGTCTCCCCCTTTAGATTACTAGAACTGGTTCAGTACAGAGCCCGGCACGATGTGGGCAAACGGGGTTTTCCAAAACGAATTCCCCTTTGGTCCATAATTTTTTACGAATACCCCCTTAAGCCCAAAAACGATGCTTTGTGCTTGTGCAACGAGAGCACCGGCCACACTTCGCCTATAAGCGCTTAAAAGCGCTCAAAATGTTCAAACTCCTCTAATTACTCATCACTTGTACCAAGATAGAGAACAGGAAAAAGAATAAGCAAGAAAAATGATGAAGGATAGAGAAATATCAAAGTAACGCAGTCATAGGACTGAGAGACGCCGTTCCCGCGCGTTTCGATTATTTGGGGCGCGCTTTCCGTCTTACAAGGGAACGATCCCAGCTTAGGCTGCGTTCATACTGATTCCCATGTTCTGAAACTGTTCCCGCACAGTTCTCGCACTGTGCTGAAACTGTGCGGGAACTGTGCGGGAACTGTGCGGGAACAGTTCCAGAACTGTGCTGCATGCGCTGCAGCCGCCCCGCACCGTTTTGAACGGCGGGAGTTGGAGAATTTTGACCGTTCCCAACGGTTTTTCTTCCAGATTTCACTCATTTTGGCCTTAATCCTCCAACCCGCTTCCCTTTTTGATCGGCAGCACTGCGAACTCGAAGCGGGGTTGAAGAATGAGCGCTTTTCTGCGCCGTGTATTCGGAAAGATGGGCTATCGTGCGATTGTTCATTCTGTCTTCTTGTTTTTTGCTCAAAACTACTTCATTTGTTCCAGGAAGCGGCTGCCCAGTTTCCATAGCCATCTGCCACGAATTAGGGAGTAGGAGAAATGCTGAAATTGCATGAGTTGGGACTTGTCTCTTGTTTTTCATGATTTTGGGCGTTCTTAGCCTTGTTCGTTTTTCCACGTCGTTGCTTCTCCGTTCTTTCTTCTACCCCGCTTCTCCTAGTGATGAGAAAAGCTGTGAATTTGAAGCGGGGTTGAGGATTGAACGCTGTTCTGCTCCATGTATCCGGCTCAGACAACTGGCCGGAACTTCCGCAGCGCTTTCGCAAGGTTTCCGCAGGTGACCCGGCGGAAATCCTGCGAAAGCGCTGCGGAAACCCTGCAATCTCAGGGTGCAGGGTTTCCGCAGCGCTTTCGCAGGATTTCCGCAGCACTTTGCGCTTCTAAATCGCGAACCGTTTCTTCCATATCAAACTTCCTTTTTGATACTAGGTTTTCCCTTTCAATACTAGGTTTCCGCTTTTTACTAAGGCATTATTCCTTTGATGTGGAAATTCCTCCAGACTTTCTAGATGCTAAGAGACGTAGACAGCGAAATAGTTTTATTCAAAAAGCAGATGGCACAATGTATGCAAGCACCATCTATACAACAAGATGCAGGTTGATAATGCACTTGAGATTAAACAAGATCAGTGAGGCTGAAAATCAAAAAAATAATGAACTAATGTTCAAATATACATATGTATAGACATGAGAATCGGAAGCAAATATAATATATATGAATATATAAGCATAAGCGAATAAGAATGGAATCGATAAATACTAGGGATCAAAAAGCAATGATATAGGTAGACGAATAAAGTAAAGGCAAGAATGACAACTTATTCACAAGAGGTAAGTTGCGCTTCAACGCGAAGATGCGTCGAAAGATGCTATGGAAAATTAGCCCGCTTCCATTCATCGGTTGTCACTTTGACCATGTCCGCGCGACTGAAGCCGGCTTCGGCCCCCTTCCTTTCTGTAATAAACAGATTGAATTTCTTGATCTAAACGTATCTTGCCGCAAATTTTCCATTTTGAAACTTCTTCACCAAGAAATAGGAGCAAGTTTGGACGATTTATTCAAAATCTTCGGAAGTTTCGAAATCTCAACAAGAGAATCTCTGAGATAGATTTGAAAATTTTAAGAGTTTTCTGCAAAAAATTAAGGCTTTACTTCGACTTGAATTTTTGGAATTTTCAAATTTGGAGCGACAGAACTTTCTATTCAACCTAATATTCCAGCATTTTCCAAACAAAACACGTATGTGTCAGTCTCTAAGACGGTATATGTAAGTGAAAGTTATTATAAATTATTGTTGAATTTTCATAGATTATTACTACTTAGAAAATATTAGTTGGCCCGAAAGTTCTTGCGTAATGCAAACAAAATTCAATAACTATTCAAAAAATACACCTAAACTGATGGCTCGGTAGCTCAAAAATAAAAAAAGATTTGCGCTCCACAACAGATGTATAAGCTAAACGTTGTGTGAGTTAGTTACCGAAAACGAAGCTTTAAATATGACGATTCAAATTCTGCGATTTTGAGTTTGGTGCTAGAAAATCACAGAGGGCCGCTAGCTAATCCAAAAAAATCTGCAAAAATTTTCCACACGTCTTTTCCATATACTACTTTGGCAGGCTTTGATCTCGTACAAAAATGTAATAACAAAAATGTAATATTCTTGAAAAATCTCATTTTACCGAAAAAACTCCCTTATCGCTGTAATTTTTCCGCAGAAACGCGTTTGGGACAAAAAATACGCATAGTGCCTATTTAAAAACTGTGAAGTTTTTCGAAGCGCCAAACAGTGCTTTATGAAAAAAACTATTATATATAAGGGGATTTTTTCTGCAAAACGACATTTTTCAAGAATTTCTTGTTTTTACATTTCTGTGCAGATTAAAGCCTGCCAAAGTAACATATGGACTTTTGGCGTGTGAAAATTGAGCGATGAAAAAATCGGACAAAACTTTCGGGACAACCTAATATTACGAAAATCAAAATTGCTCTCGATTGGCAGGTTTCCTAGCTAGAAAGAGAAGGTCACAAAACGTATGCTCATAACTTTCCTTTCTTTTCTGTGATGTTTTGGGGCTTTTTTGAGCATGCTCAAAAATTGCAAAACTGAATTTTCTTTGTTTGCTTCTAATTCTAATTCTAATTCCTTTTTCGTTTTGATTTGTAAAAAGGCACTATAGTAAAGAGCACAATTTTCTTTTTCGGACAAAAATACTTTCAAAATTTTTGTGACCCTGCTTGAAAAATGCACCTTGTGTAATTTTCCTCAGTTGCTTCTAACTTTCGAACTTTCTCATGCCAAATTATGGCAAAAATACTGCTGTAAACAGAATGATTTCCTCTTTTGGAAAAATGTAAATTCAAAGAGATCCATTGATTCGAAAGGAAGTTATGATTTTTTGAAAAACTGGCCAAAGAACTTTTGATCTCACCTAATACTTTGAATCCTGTAATTTTTTAAAATATTTTATTATCCACCAAGAGCTTGTAAATCTCAAAAACTTTGTGACCCATTACTCCCCGCCTTGTTGTGATATACTTCTACCGAATTACTTGTGCTTTGTTTAGATTCAATATATATATATTTTCTACAAAGTAATAGTTTCAATTTGCGTTATTATTTTAAACAAAGCAAAGAAAGCAAAGAAGTTTGACATACCTGAACAAGAGCGTTATGCTTGAATGAAGTTCCTCCATTGAGTCCTTTTTGAGCACTCCAGCAGCTTGGTGATGGTTGTTCACACACCTGCACCAATGCCTGCAAGAATACATACAATTAGAATATGGATGAGTATAGGTTTACTTACGCCAACATTGAAGAAACAAAGAAAAAAGAGAGAGAATAGAGGAAGAACAGAAAGCGATGCGCTATGCGCCGTTGATTGCTGAAGATGCGTTCGCTATTTCGCAATCGCGAGTGTATGCGCTCTCAAGGTCCTGCGGAAATGCTGGCAGGTCAAAGTGCTGCAGAAACCTTACGAGCCTCGCTGCACTTTCGCAGCGCTTTAAGGAAAGTGCTGCGGAAGTTCCGGTTTACGATCGCTGTGACGTCAATTTCCTGCGGAAACCTCGCATTTTGGAGCGTGCACTTTCTCAATGGTTTAAAAAGTGCTACGGAAACGCTGTAAGTTCTGCTTGTCCTGCGGAAGTTCCGGTGAATTGCCTGAGCGGATAGATCCGGATAGATGGGCTCTCGTGCGCTCGTCCATTCTCTCTTCGTGATTTTTGCTCAAAACTACTTCATCTGTTCCAGGAAGCGGCTGCCTAGTTTTCATAGCCATCTGCCACGAATTAGGGAGTAGGAGCACTTCTGAAACTACATGAGTTGGGACTTTTCTCTTGTTTTTGATGATTTTGGACGTTCTCAGCCTTGTTCGTTCTTCCGTATCGTTGTTCTCCGTTCTTTCTTCTGCCCCGCTTCTCCCTGTGATGAGAAAAGCTGTGAATTTGAAGCGGTCAGTCACATAATTTTTCAATAAAACTTGTAAATTAAGCCCTGCAGGCCCGTGTTCATGTACCTACCAAGTTTCATACCGTATGGTCATCTATGCGCTGCAAACGAGCTATTTGAATTCACATCTTCATTTACCAATTCTGCAAAATTTTTGAAAAAAATGCTTATTACACCCTTCATTCACATAAGTTTTTCATAATACATACTTTGTTTCGGGTGTGTGTCGAGAGGCGCGATTCTTATTGCCAGATGGGCAGCCTATAGCATATCTTTAGTGTTTTACAAAGTTCTGGAAACATTTGAAATCTCAGACGAAATATTTTTGACAATCGCACGGGTTGCTCCATCTTATCATCCTGAAATCGATTCCAAACAAAATTGTTGAAGGTCAAAAACTCCTGAAAATGCAGTTAATAGCAATTTTGTAAATAATCTGGTCAGTTTTCTAGCAGAAGTCGTCAAACTTATCAACTGGTTACTTCAAACACTTAGTAAGCCATGGAATTTGTCCGGCACTTTTTAAACCCTCCCATAGCACGAAACTGAAGTTTTAAGTTGGTGACAGCCAGAAAAATCGCGCCTCTTGACCGTCTCCCCTTTTTTCTACTTGCCTCTTTTCGTTCGCTTACCTAATCTGGTGCTATATCGTTACTCCTGCATCGAGAACTGATCATGTAATCATGCTGTTCAACGGCATCGCTTATGCGAAGTCGCGCACGCGGCAATTAGCGGCGGCGCGGCGTAGCGCGCGAACTCTGCTGTTCGTTGAAGCTTATGAAAATTGCTTCCCAATCTTATATATAAAGCTGAATGTCTGTTTGTCTGTCTGTATGTCTGTCTGTCTGTATGTCTGTCTGTACGTATGTGCCGAATAAAAAATTCCATTTCTGAACCGATCCGGACCAAACTTGGCACACATACACTACGGGCCCCGGCGGGTGTCATAGGCTACTCTTCGTCATCGATCGATATTGATTTTATCGATTTTTATCGATTTTTTTGCTGAGTTCACCTACGGGGCTGGGAGTTGGCACAGGGGGGTGATCGAGCATGGGGATTCCGAATACAATAATGGTTTTCAGGATTATCGATTACTTTTATCGATTTTATCGATTTTTTGCAAAGTTTGAGCTACGGGGCTGGGAGTTCGCACAGGGGGGTAATCGAGCATGCTGATCATCCCCAAGGGGGGTGATCAGCATGCTCGATTACACCCCTGTGCCAAATTCCAGCCCCCTAGCTCAAATTTTCAAAAAATCGATAAAATCGATAAAAGTAATGGACGATCCTGAAAACTAATATTGTGTTCGTAATCAGCATGCTCGATTACCCCCTGTGCAAAATCCCAGCCTCGCATGTCAAAATTTACAAAAAATCGATAAAATCAATAAAAGTAATCGATAATTCTGAAAACTAATATTGTATTCGGAATCCCCATGCTCACTTCCCCCCCCCTGTGCCAACTCCTAACCCTGTAGGTGAACTCTTCAAAAAAATCGATAAAAATCGGTAAAATCGACATCGATCGATAACGAAAAGTGGACTGTGACACCCGCCGGGGCCCGAAGTGTATGTGTGCCAAGTTTGGTCCGGATACGGCGGAGCCGGGTAAGCCAGCTAGTCCTATATATAAATAAAGCTGAATGTGTTTGTCTGTATGTATGCCTGTATGTATGTCTGTATGTATGTCTGTACGTATGTTCCGAATAGAAAATTCCATTTCTGAACCAATCTGGACCAAACTTGGCACACATGCACTTCGGGCCCCGGCGGGTGTCATAGGCTACTTTTCATCATCGATCGATATCGATTTTATGGTTTTTTGCTAAATTTGATCTACAGGGCTGGGAGTTGGCACAGGGGGTAATTGAGCATGCTGATTACAAATATATTATTGACAGGGCCGGGCGGAGCAGGGTAAGTCCTCTAGTGAGTTATACTATATTAGGTCGTTCCGAAAGTAATGTCGCTTTTTTCAAATGAACGCCACATTCCACAGAATCGAGATTTTCAAGAGATCTTAGGAGCATTTAATGCAGCATTTCATCCTCTTTCCAATGTATAATTTCATTGCATAATATTGAATAAGCTCTCAGAAAACTACCAAAATCTGCAGGCCTTGCTTTTTGCCACGGTCAAGTTCGGCTATTTTTCTAAATTTTTGTACCTATTCTCTGAAGAAGTACAAGTGACTGATAGAGAGCAAACCCTATGGGACGCAAAGCAATTTTTTCTTTTCCTTAGCTTGCTTCTTAGAGTTTTTGAAATCAATTTTTCAGATGCCATCAGATTCCATATTTAATCAACTCAAGCCTCAAAGAACAACAACCGGCAAGCGACTCGGGTGTCGCTTTTTCTCCTCTTTCTAACACTTGTTTTTTATTTCTGATTCGTCAAGTTTTCCGGGATAAACTTCAGGTTTTCCAGGGAGCCTCAGACTGTACCGGAATTTCCGAAAGTTGCTAATCTGAAGCGGTGAATGCTCATTTGGTTTGTGAAATTAGTGTGAAACCATAATCCACCTTTGTAAGTTTCAAAATCCGAAGGTTTATTGGTGTTTGATGCATTTGTATCTGAGACGAGCCTGCTAAAATTCGGAGGTTCCATCAAAAAATCTGTACAAAAATTAAGACGAGCTCTGGAAAGTAGAAAAAAGTTGTGCAGTTTCCGGTAGGGTTTGCTCTATCCATCCATTACTTGGACTCCTTCCGAGGGTTGTTATAAAAATGTAGAGAAACTGTGAAACTTGGCCTTTTCAAAAAACCTGAGTCGCAGTTTTTGGTAATTTTTCAAAAGCTCATTGATTATTATGCAATAAAATCACAACCATTAGAAAGAGAATGAAATGCTACATCACTTCCAAAATCTTCTACACATCTTTGTTCCTCGAGATTTGGCGTACGTTTGAAGAAAGCGACATTACATTCGGAACGACCTAATATACAGGATGTCCGTAAAGTATGTATACACTCTTTGATCGTTAATATCTCCTTTCCCAAGAAGTCTTTTGCCTTGCTTCAGGTACCGTTTTGTAGAGCTGGCTTCAACTTAGATTTTCATTATGGAGCGAATCACCCATTTTTCTTCATTATTGTAGGATTACGGTAGAAACTTGAAACATATGGTGTCAATGTGAAAAAAGCTGCCGTTCCAAAATTTTTCAAAAAATGTGAAAACTTGTGTAATAGGGTTTTTACGGATGCTGAGTTCAATACTCAACTATTCACAATATTGTGAAGCTTTCTAAACGGTGTAACCGCACTTTTTAGGAATATTGAAAAAATGGCCGCTACCTCTTACCTGGCATAACTCCTCAATGAAGCATAATAATAAGTTGGGAACTCTACAGTCAGAATCAGCAACTTCAATTAGCCTAGTGTAAAAGTTTTCAGGCTGTTCTGTCCCCTTTGTGAGGCAAAATATGGCCTTTCATGGCTTAAAAACCTCTTTGAAGTTTCCACCGTAGTCCTGCATTAATGAAGAGAGTTGAATGATTCGCTCTATAATCTATATCTAACAATAAGTTGAAGCCAGCTTTACAAAATGCCTAAAGCAGCATCATTTACCTAAAGCAAGGCAAAAGACTTCTTGGGAAAAGAGATATTAACGATCTAGTGTATACATACTTTACGGACACCCTGTATAAGGCAATAAGCATGATTCGACTTCTTTTCCTTGCACTTGGAATCTTCTTCCGCGGCTCCGCCCCGGACCCCGCAAAAACGATTTCCCCCTTGCTTTTTTCCCCAAAAACGATTTCCAGCTTGTCAATTGCCCACCTCGTGCCGAGCCCTGGTTCAGTATTATTATCAATTTGGCTGAGTATTAAATCGTTCCGAAAATTCTTTCCGTAAGCTACTACAAAAACAAGTGAAGTAAAGGCAGGCAAATGCTCCATTCACTATCCGGCGCAACTTTGCTTCTTCTTTTTAGCAGCCATGTTTTGCTGATTACTCCGGTGGTTACTGAAAAATTTGCCGAAATTTCGAATCCATGTCTTTTATCATGCCCAACTTTAGCACCTTTTTGAAGTTTTCCTTTTGAGCTTTTGTAAAGCTTTGATAGCAGTCAGATAGCGTATACAAAGTGCAGTGCAATTTTTTGGCGCCTATGGTTGGCTTCTCCCAATTTTTACGGCTACATTTCTGATGCTGTCATTCACTTTTGGTCATCTCAAAACTCATAGAACAACAAACGGTGCACAACCACAGTCATTCGATGCAGCTTTTCTCTTCTTTTCAGGCTAACGTTTTTGCTTCCCATGGAGTCTTTGGCGTCAAAATTATCATAATTTACCCTTAGAATGCAAACTTTGATACTTTGAAGCGGTTAATGCTCTATTACTTTGTAAAGTTAGTGTATGATCATGATCATTTTTTTTGAGTTTCAAATTCCTAAGGTTTGTCAATGTTTGGAGTGTTTGTCTTGCGACTTCGCAAAAGTAGAGACTTTTGTTAAAGTTATCTAAGGAAATACTGTAAAGCCCGAGCTGCCAAAAAATTTCGTTGCATTGCATTTTGTTTATGCTATCCAAATGCTACCAAAGTCTTCCCAAAAGTTCAAAATGAAGCTTTAAAAATTGCCAAACTTGAACATTGTAAAAACCATGGGTTCGAAATTTGAATTTTTGCAGTAAAAACAGGAGTAACCAGTACAGAATAATAGCTTTTAATAAGAGGAAGAAAAGCAGCGTTGGGTAGGATCCTTCGTCTAAGCTTTTCCAAACCTTAATTTATTGGGGGCGCAATCTGCTTCGGTCGCAAAGCGCGCCTTCAGGCAGGCCAAACGGTGTTTTATCTCTGCGATAATTTCAAATTGTTCATAGGAATGAAATGATTGCCTTGACAAATGTCAAGAAGTGATTCATATCAGGTGCATTGAGTTTTGAGGTGCATTTTGTTATGTCTAGCGCCTGAGACGATTGCAAATTCCTCCTAAATGAAATAGTGAATCAACGTTTTTCGCTGATAAAAAAGGACTGTCATTTATTGCTCTTTAGATTTCCCCCAATAAATATTTCCACTCGTCTCTTCGCAACATGGCGACCACGGACTAATCAGGAACCGCAAACCGCACAGGAAACTCCACGATCAAAGACGATAACAATTCGAGATGTCCAGCACTCTACGCCAACAAATCGGCATCGCAAAACGACAACTCCTTCGAGCCATAGAGAAGGCAAATCGTGAGCGTATAGAACTTTCTCAACTTCAGACTCTCAACGATGAACTACTCAATATTTATGAAGGTCACACGTCCACTCATGATTCACTCTTTCGCACATACAGCCGCATTTACCACTTGTGGAATGAATGGCAAAACTGATACTTGTGGACCCGCAAGAAAATCAAATACTAGAACAATACGTGACCAAATATGGCGATTTTCGATAGACTTTAGAAGATGCCGTTGCTACACTTTAACGATTGGACCAAGAACGACCGCTAATGGAAAGCGAATTAGAACGAAAAACATCAATTTTGAACCTTATGAATCCGATGCCGACTCGCTATCCTCAGAAAACCTGCACTCCAGAAGACATCAAACAGCAGCACTTTCGTTAGCGCCTCCTCCGACCCCGTTGAACAATCCTCAGCAACCCACGGATCAAGGTGCACAGCAAGTCGCATCTAACATATCATTCGTTGACGCTTCAATACTAAGTAAGCTCGATCTCCCTACCTTCGAAGGCAACCTACTTGAGTTCCCTGAGTACTGGGCACGCTTTTCTACCCTTGTTGGTGACAAACCGCAACTCGATGGAGCTACAAAGTTCTCGCTGCTCAAATGTACACTACGAGGAAAAGCATTGCAAACTATCAAAGGGCTTGCAATAACTGCACCCAACTATCCAATCGCTGTCGAAATTTTGAAGAATCACTTTATGACCAATTCGCAACTCGCCACATCCTCTATACCCGGCTCGCTTCACTTCCAGTTTGCGACAAAGATGGAAGACACCTCTTCGCACTCTATTCACAAATGTACACCTTGGTACGTCAGTTCACATCCTACGAAGATGACTCAAAAGAGTACGCACTTGGTGCAATCCTACTCAACAAGCTGCCTCGACACATACGCAGTCGAATATGCGATGAAAACAAAAATCAAGAAAATCTCATGCCTACAGAGCACCTAAGGATACTCACAAAGATTGAAAAGGAAACTACACTTCAAGAAATGGAATCACAATTCGATTCAGAAGAAAAACATATGTTTCACGTTTCATCTAGACCAGACCCGCGACCACTTTAGGCGATACGAAATGCCGCACGATCCAAGTCCAGTACCAAAAATAGATGCCCTTTTGTCTTCAAAACTTGCACAATAGCTTCAACTGCAACGTCTATCCAACCGCTTCCACGAGGATAGAAATCGTGAAGAAAAATGGAGTCTGCTACAATTGCCTATCGACACTACACACGACGAAGAACTGCCCATCAAAAAGAAGATGCTCTCATTGTGGACAAATGCATCATACTTCGTTATGTCTGAAAAGACCTGCATCGTTCCTGCCGTCGACTAACCAAACCCACCCAATCCAGATCCGTAACCTTAGAAGAAGCAACAACTCCAGTTCACTCCAAACAACCCAAAATCCAATCCAAGATGTCAGAGGAAACAATAATCGCTACAACCGTACACAAGAAATCACCCAAACTATCGTTCAACAACGCAGAACCCATCGCCCCACCAACATTCATGCCCACTTTTCCGAAACTGAAGAAACGGAAGCAGCAGATAGTCAGCCACAGACAGATACGCAGTCACAAGTCAATACAGATCTTCATGCCTCTCAAGAAACCCCTCGAAAGAGACCACGTCTTCTATGTGTCGACGTTTTACTTTTCAATCCTGAAGACGATCAAAAGCAAGCGAAAGTGATGGCTCTCCTTGACACAGGTGCGTCACAAACAACCATCAATGACATTGTGAAAGCTTTACAGTCACGACCAACGATACCTCGAAATCTTGACATGTACACTTTTGGCAGTGAAACACGATCACGATACAGGCTACGGAACATATCGTAGGACTATGCAAGGACAATACTAGGCCAACACTCCGTGTCCAAGCAATACCACTGCTCACTAAACAAATGAAATGGACTTTAACTTTGGATCCAAAGTCAACAACTGCTTTGACTACAAAGTCATCTAAGCCAGGAATCCTCATTGGTATGGAATACCTTTGCGACTTGGTCTTTAGTGATGACTTTTACATAACTGCCATAGATAATGGATCATGTTACATACGCGAATTGGAGAAATCGTAGCAGACAACACCTTTCGGTTTGATCATACAAGCTGCTTATCTTTGCGTGACTACGACTGCACAAACATGGGAAATCCAAAAAACCACTCAGAACTTTTGAAACTAGTGGAAAAGTTTTGGATAACGAATCTATGGGCATCATAGATGACCCTAACGAACGTGATAATGAAAAATGCCTCCAAGACTTTTACGACCCTGTCATCTACAAGAGAGAGGAAAGGCGATACTCCGTGGAAGTACCCTTCAAAGTTTTACCATCTGAACTACCTTCCATCAAATATATCGCGTTTTCAAGATTTCTTCCAAATGTGAAAATATTGCAGAAAAATCCAGCCTATTTGGAAAGATATCACGCCATTTTCACAAAGCAGCTCCAAAGGGGAATCATAGAAGAAGTTGACGAAAACGCAAAATCGGGACAATGTCATTAGCTTGCACATCATGGAGTGATCACTGAATCAAAGAAACATACAAAAATCCGGTGCGTCTTTGATGGTTTGGCAAAGAAAAAAGGTTTTTCGAGTCTCAATGAAGTGCTGCACAAGGGACCTAACCTCCTTCCTAATCTTCTGGGCATCCTTCTTCGTGCACGAACAGCACCTATTCTCATAACAGGTGATATAGAGAAAGCATGAAAGCCGAGACTACACCAGATTTTTCTGGCTGAAAGACCTAGCACAAGGCGCAACCAAGACAAACGTCACCATTTATAGATTCAAAAGAGTGCCATTCGAACTAATATCATTGCCATTTCTCCTTGCAGCCACAATTCACTATCACCTCACTACAACAAACACTCCATTGGCATCCAACATCCTTCGCAATACTTACGTGGATAATGTATTCTACGGAGCATCATATTTAGAATACGGTAAGAAATTCTACATCAATTCCAAGAAGGTTTTCAGTGACGCAGGTATGAACCTCAGAGATTACTCGAGTAACAATTAAGATCTAAGTTGCTACATTGCTGAAAAAGAAGGTTGCAAAGCCGATGAATATGTAAAGATTCTTAGCATTGGATGGAATACGGTGACTGATGAACTTGACATCATAATCCCAGTCTATATAGCAAGCGATCCAATATGAACAGAAAGAAGAGTTTCTCAAAAGGTCGCGAGCATCTACGACCCATTTGGATGGATCTCGCCAGCTACCTTAATGGGAAAAATGTTTTTACAAAAGCTTTGGATGAATAATCTATCCTGGGACCAAGCATTGCCCGACCATCTTAACGACGAATGGGCTGCAATCATCAAATCATGGAATATACCTACAATCAAGTGTCCCCGTCACATCCTCTCGGGTGCGTAGCAAGTGTTACCCAGGCAGCCGCCTGGTGCCGCAGCCAGCCGCCAGACTGGCATCAACGCCGCGGCTGAGCTATCGTAAATGCGCTCTCGTCGTCCACAACCTCTCACAGAGAGATTTTCGCAGCAGCCTCGCACCTCATCGCGCTGAGGTGCGAGAATTCCCTCAGAGGTCGCGCTACTGCCACAAATTATATATCGATCAAGACAGCAAAAAATTTGTAGTTTGTTAGTAAGATACAATACAAAAAAACAAAAAAGCAAAAAAAAAGTTTAAAAAAATAACTGAATGAATACAAAATTAAATCGAAAATATAATATTAGGCCGTTTCAAAAGTTTTGTCGGTTGTTTTGTCGCTTTTTCATCGCTCACTAAAATTCACGGACCACCAATCCATGGACGACCTAGATATCGTTTAATTCACATTTTTATCCCCTTTATCCCCATCCTCTTTAAGCTAAAAACAGCAGATTAGGAGAATTTAAAAATAGTGCCTTGCAGCCCGGGAACTGCTCTATTTGATTTACACTTAACCATTTTGAAACTTTGGAATGAAATTTTTGAAAATTAGCCCAACTTGACCAGATAAAATTGACGGATGGAGAATTTTGGCAATTATCAAGACATACAAGATTGTGGCTCAAAGAGTATCCGTAAGAAAGAGAAGGAAAAGCTGCATCGAATGCATATCAGAGCTCATTCAGGAGGTATAAAATAAGGAATAAAGTAGAGCAGCTGAGGTTCCAAAGGTCTATCTCTCAGCTATACAGTCTTCAGTCAAAGCATCTTGCTCAAAATACGTATGTAGTAAATCCGTCGTTTTTGGAGGTAGTTTTTGAATTTGAAGTTTATCAGCAAGATGCAATGCAAAAAATATACAGAAACAAAAATGTCTGGAAAAATAAAAAACAACAAAAAATCACAATCAAATTTACATTTCAACTTTTACATTCACATTGCTATCAAATGGTTTTCTCTGTGATGTTTTTCGATATTTTAATACAAAAACTATTTACAGAAGCCGTAGATGCGTATAGATAGTTTGTATAAGGGTAGTTGTTTTTGAGACATTTTCTTTTGTTTTTGTACTTTTGTACTGTATGCTAATAAACTACAAATTTTCTGCTGTCTTGATCGATATATCATATGTGGCAGTAGCGCGACCTCTGAGGGAATTCTCGCACCTCAGCGCGATGAGGTGCGAGGCTGCTGTGAAAATCTCTCTGTGAGAGGTTGTGGACGACGAGAGCGCATTTACGGTAGCTCAGCCGCGGCGTTGATGCCAGTCTGGCGGCTGGCTGCGGCACCAGGCGGCTGCCTGGGTAACACTTGCACGCCTCCCCATCCTCTCCGAGAAGACTACAGCAACGAAATACGAGATTCACGTTTTCACAGATGCTTCCCAAGACGCCTACGCAGCAGTCTCATATTTGGTTGAAACAAAAGGATGTCAGAAGATTAGCAGCTCATTACTAGTGGCCAAATCACGACTTTCATCAAAGAAGCCACGAACAACAATACCAAAACTGGAGCTGATGGCATTAACAATAGGAGCGAAACTTATTCAATCTCTTCGTACCCAACTAGACCTACCTATCGAGAGAGAATTCATTTGGTGTGACATGTGGTGTAAAGTCGCGCTCGATTGAACAAAAACCACGAAAGAACTTTCTGTATTCATACGCAACAGAGTTCGTACAATAAAGGCGGCTGCTTCTCATGCAAGATTCCTTCATGTACCCGGCTCTGTCAATCCAGCCGACATCGCCAGCCGCTGCTGCACCATCGAAGACCTACTGGAAAACCAAACTTGGTGGAAAGGACCGGCATTTTTACTGCAAGAAGAATCTCTGCGGGCTCAGAGCTACCAAATTCATCTTGATCTCAAAAAACGCTTCTTTCGCAACCTGCTCTCCAATACCCCCTTCCACTGATAACAAGCGAAAGGTTCAGCACATGGAAGCGCCTGCTTCAAACAATGACTTACGTTATTTCCTTCATATGTCGAGTTTCACCAACTGCAGGCAAAACATTTGGCGGAAACTAACTTCAGATTTGTAAAAAAGCAGAGCTCGTTCTCTATCGTATGGCACAACTAGAGGATCCACCCAACGAAGAACTTATACAACAACTACGCTTATTCTGGTGCAACTCTACAAAACTGTACCACGTCCATACAAGAATACACAACTCTGCGTTACCCACAGAGACTACAAATCCGATACTACTCCCCAGAAAAAGTAGAATCACTTTTTCTACATCAACTACGTACATGGGAAAAATCTCCATTGCGGAACGGAACAAACACTTATTGAACTTCGAAAATCTGAGTCGATTCCTAAAGGAAGAACGACAGTGAAGCACGCTATCAACACTCTCTGTTTCCATTGCAGAAAATTAAAAATAAAATCTTTCAAGTTTCCAGATTTTCCACTCCTTCCACAGATTGGAGTAAATCGACCGATCTATCCTTTCGAAAACACAGGAATGGATATACTTGGACCATTTCAACACAAAGATGATAGCAATGTGATTCAAAAATGTTGGATTTTGCTATGGACATGTTTGAACTGCCGCAGCAAATTCGAAATGCTTGAAAGAAATAAATACATACCCTAAAATCCGTACAATAAGTCCGGACTTATCTGCAGTTTTGACACGAAAAATCGATGAAAAATCGCCCTCTGCGCCGCCAAAAGTCTTGCAGATTAGTCCTTCTAAATCCTCTATTAGATAAGTCCGCAGCAGATAAGTTCGCCTATCCTGAGCATGAGAAAGCGGACTTATCTGCAGGACTCTTGGCGGCGCGAGGGCGACTTTCGTTGTCAAGAAAGAGGACTTATCTGCTAGGTCTGCTGCGGACTTATCTGATAGGTGGACTTATTTAATAGGCGGACTTATTGTACGGATTTTAGAGTACTCCAAAAAGGGTACTCTACACAACTGCATGTACAAGTAATGGAGCAGCAGTTGCGATCTACACGACTAACAATGGAGAAGATTTGTGTTGGTTTCCAGTACAATGTCCTGATGGAGATATTCAAGCAATGTCAACTTCCAATTCACAACTTTGCGGACCTGGATGTAAGTGTTCAAATTGGTAGCAATTCTGCTCACATTATAGTGGACATAGAACAAGTCATTCAACTTTCACAAACCTTCCTTCTCATCTGAAAAACTTTACACCACGGAAGTATGCGCCTTTCAATCGACCGCGTCATGCCATCCATAAAAAAAACTCGGATCCTTTAACCAAATCGAATTGTATGACCAAACTCGACTAATTGTGCCAAATCTCAATGTCAAAATCAAAGATTACATCGACTCTACCGATTTCATATGCATCGACATGAAAGGAAGAATCAGTTCCAGCGATCCACCATTCAAAGAACCTCATTCTTCTGTGAGAAGCAACGATGCAATCAAAACGCTAACAAACTCTGCCTTTACGACAAGCCAATCGCCTTATATAACTTTGACAGCTCTAACCATTCGAACTTCATGATTCCCATCAAAGCTTGGGGAACAGTGATCCGCGAATACTACCCGCATTCATTAGAAGGCGACACCAGAAACACCAAAATACATACCACATGTGCAAAAGGAGGTGTAAAAGTACATTCGTCAATCATCATCGACACTTGGAGGCATGTACCTCTTCATACTGGATCTACGCTAAGCACATATCTGAGATGACAATCCTTTTCCCATGCGAACTCATCATCTTCAGATATACAGCGGCGGCAATCACAGCATGGACGGGCGGACTTCAAATCTATATACAACTCATCGACACCATGTTTAGCTCAGCCGATATGTGAGATACTAAGCTGTACACTTTGTCTCGAATACATATTCAACGCACAATGCTGGGACTCCATGTGCATCATTCTTATCGTCCTCTCTTGCGTAATAATCGCAGTGACGTTCTGGACCATCATCCCACTAGTGATCATTGCAAAACGAATAGTAGCATACCTTTACAAATCATCAAGCTTGCTTGGCGCACTATGTTGAAAATCATAGTCTTCTCCAGATTTTGTGCAAACACTCATCCCACGCCAACACCAATTACTCCATACAGGAAACCAAAACGGGAAAAAAGAAGAGAAAGATCATCTAAACATCTGTTCACTTTAGCGAATATTGTAATACTTGCATCCCACTTCAATGTCGTGACTACATGCTCTGATGTTGTCACAATACCTCCGCAATCGAGTCATGCTCCAATAATGGCGAAAACGAGACCTGTTCTTTCGATCAAGGAACTATACTAGCCTTTCAGCCTCTTGGACAAGAAGTTTGTTTATCAATGAGAAACTACCAAAACGAATCCATAGGACTGCTTACACTTCGTGTTGATGGAATACATCATCTCTTCAACAAAAAGATCGAATATTTTACGCGCGACCATGAATTCCAGACCGAATCCTTGCATAGATGTTACTGGGCTGGAAGCTGCAAGAAGGGAGTGTGCGACAACACAAAGACATCGGACAAAATCGAAGAATTCAGTCATAAAGCCAACCACCATCCAGGTTTCACCTTTTGCACATCAAGCTGTCAACGCTGCGACTGCTGTTTTCTATGTACACCTTCTTGTCTCTTCTACAGGTACTTTGCAGTACCCACATCCGAAACCATCTACACATTTATTAGGCTGGAAACTAAGTTTTGCAACTCGTCTCATAACTCCACTCTCTTTGGATATGACGCACTCAAACTTTGGCATTATGTAGAAGGCAATGTGAGCTACAGGTGAGCACAAGTTTTCTAGATTTTGACACGAAATAGAAAAGTTTCAGGCGTTTTTCGAAAACTAGTGAAATTTGAAAATTTTTGGGGTTTAAAGCTAAAATGAAGCCTTTTGGCAGCCTAGACCATGCACAGAAATCCGGATTCGTCTATAAGTTATTGCTGGAGGTTGACTCCTTTGGCCTATCAAGAAAGAAACAAAATTTAATGACATGTCGAGATTTGGCGTCCTCATAAATTCGAACGAGTGGATGTACGCAAGAGCTGCTGGGGACGACCGTCAATGACTAAAGAGTCCGAAGCTCAAATCCCTCCGAGACTTTGCATAGTAAGGTTATTTGACCTGCCAAACGCGAATATCACATTCATTTGTTGAATCAACGCCATTTTCCTTGTTTAGCGTGAGACCCCATATCGTACACCTACAGTAATCCTACAAAAAAGCCGTTATCACACAATTTCACTATCGTTTTCGTGATCAGCATGTCGGATAACACTCCTGTGCCAAGTCTCAGCCAAGTCCGTCAAACTTTGAATTTTTCCCCTTCATACCATGCACCTACCGTAACCCTCACTGCGACGTCAGAATCTGATAGGACAGCAGCTGCGCTTGTAGCTTACGTAATAACCAACGCAGTGGCAAAATTTGAGTGCGCCATGTTGAGTGAGAGGGAAGTTATGAGACCAGTTGCAAAACTTAGTTTCCAACCTAATAAATGTCCCACCTGGGAGCTTACTGTTTCAGTCGAAATGACATTGCAGAGCCAAGAAGACATACGAACACATCGCGTCATATTACATTTTGGGAAGACAGTAGCCATCGACAATGTCAAGCTTTCACTCATAGACACTACAACACCACAGTTACCCATACTATCTTCCACATTCATTGAGGACGGAGAAAGAACAGCGCAGATAATGCAAGCACAAGCAAATCAACTTATACCACAAACTCCTGCACAGCTGCAATGCCCATCATTCGATGATGCCAAAAGATTCAGATGCCGTTTTGCACCAAGTACCTGCACATGTTCCAGTGGAACCTCAAAAACCAGCTGCATCTGCGCCGAAGGGAGTATAGCACCATAAACGCATCAGAACACACTGCCTCTAGTCACAAAACTCGTCACAATCAAAAAAGTCGACAAAACTCTTCGGGCACAAACGCACATCGGCTCTTCACTCCAAGTTCAAATAGCTTTGGACCATTTCAAGCTTACAACTACTCACACAATGGAGAAGTGTGAAGTTACATCGTATACAATTCACGGATGCTACTCATGCATGATTGGTGCCAAGATAGACTAAACTGCCATAGCAGTGAGACAGACACAACAGCGGATATCTTGTGCGCTGGACAACTACAAATAGCATCATGTTCCAAACAAGGAAAAATAAACACTCTCACATTCTATTTCGACCACTCTAATTTATCAACTGCACAGTCATCTGCTCGGGAGGCAATTCCACATTTGTACTATAGGAAATCCTCGACTACTTTAACGACAAACAACTGCAAATGGAAAAGGATCAGAAAGACCAGAAACAGACAAAACAGAGCAATGTTCTTCAGGACATACAGTGCTGGACATAATTGTAGAGACACTCTAGAAATCGTCATAATTTTCGTTCTTTTCAGTGAATCTGTCTGAAACTTTGCTGTATGGTGCGCATATAAGCCTACCATAACTCCTCAGAACGGCTTCTAGTCCCGTTGATTTCGAACGGAGAAAAACGGAAAAATTCGAAAAAGCCTGTTTTGCAAGCTGGACATAATTATAAAGACACCTGGCCATTTTAAACATTATCGCATTCCTTGACTCCCTATTTTTTTTGTAGAGTTATATTCCAGAATATGAAACTTTTGCAGCACCTAGGACCTGTCATGCTACTCAAGGAAAGATGATCCTTGCATTTTTCGTTTTTGAAGGCATCAGAAGTGAAACTGCTTCAATAAACAACTGGTTTGAAGAGTTTTCAAGCCCTTGTTCATTTCTAATGATAATCATGGAATCTACTGATCATTCTGGATAATGAGGTGAAGAGCGCTTTCGTAAACTCTGCGTAATCGCTGATTTTGACGGACAGACTCCAACCTCACCATAGGTTGTCGCGCTTTTGCACCACAAAACTCGATTTTCAAGTTACAGAAAACGCTGCAATGTAGCCGCAACAATGCACGTACAGCAATAAACTTGTGTGCCTAGTCAGAAAAAAATTCGGGGTTGCACATTCTGGTTCAGCCGCAGTTGTCATCCGTTGAGAGTTGAGTCGAGCATTCTGCACAATCATGTCCAACTCAAATCAAGAAATCGAACAGGAGACCGCTTGAAACCTCAAAATCTTGCTAATCTCAGCTGCCGCGCAAAATGCGACATGAAACAGAGAATAATAGTGGATTTGTGATTATGTTGAATCTACTGCTCGCATAGAATTTTCGTTGAAATTATTTCAGATCTAAAAGGCAACTGCAGCACTAGAAAAAATCTAAAAGTTGTTGCAAAAGATGCATCTCCATGTAGCAATGTAATAAATCGAGTCCATCACTTCACGAACATTGGAAAGTGAATTTTGTGGTGCAAAAGCGCGACAACCCTATGGTAAGGTTGGAGTCTGTCCGTCAAAATTAGCGATTACGCAGAGTTTACAAAAGCGCTCGTCACCTCATCTATCCAGAATGATCAGTAGACTCCATGATTATCATTAGAAATGAACAAGGGCTTGAGAACTCTTCAAACCAGTTGTTTACTGAAGCAGTTTCACTTCTGATGCCTTCGGAAACGATAAATGCAAGGATCATCTTTCCTTGAGTAGCATGACAGGTCCTAGGTGCTGCAAAAGTTTCATATTCTGGAATGTATCTACAAAAAAATAGGGAGTCAGAGAATGCGATAATGTTTAAAAAGCCAGGTGTCTTTATAATTATGTCCAGCTTGCAAAACAGGCTTTTTCGAATTTTTCCATTTTTCTCCGTTCGAAATCTACGGAATTGGAAGCCGTTCTGAGGAGTTATGGTAAAATAACATGCGCACCATACATCAAAGTTTCAGACAGATTCACTGACAAGAACGAAAATTACGACGATTTTTAGAGTGTCTCTATAATAATGTCCAGCACTGTATACGAAGCAACAAGAAGTTGGATACCAAATTTTTTAGCAAAATTTACCTTTTTAACATACTTATTTGTCGCTTGCATCATAATTCATCGCTCGTTCTTCATAGCCACCACTCTATACAAAAGGTCATCCGAATACAAGAAGTATCAATAATTTATTTGCCTGGGAGTTTATCTGTGCGATAATTTCAAATTGTTCATAGGAATGAAATGATTGCCTTGTCAAATGTCAAGAAGTGATTGATATCATTTTGAGGTGCATTTTGTTATGTCTTGCGCCTGAGACAATTGCAAATTCCTCCTAAATGAAATAGTGAATCAATGTTTTTCGCTGATATAAAAGGACTGTCATTTATTGCTCTTTGGATTTCCCCAGTAAATATCTCCACTCGACTCTTCGCAACAAATGTTGATTATGCTTGCCTTTCTATTTTGTATTCCCCTCTATCTCGCTGTTTGAGGGGGGGGGGGAGGTCAGTGGGGGTTTCGTAAAATCTAAATCAGACGGGGCCTCGTTCTAAAATTTACCTGGTTGCAGCTGGTGCCGAGCCCTGCTCACGCCGATTCTTTGAAGGTACCCACATTGGATTCCTTGAGCTTTGATGCTTTGCTTTCCAATGCGCTACATCTACACATGGTACTCCTTCCTTTACATGAAAATTCTACGAGCGGCCTTATCCATGAGTGAAGAGAAAACGGGAATGAAGGATTGCTTCGGAAATTTTACAGAGTTTTGGCGACAATAAAAAAGTTGGCCGAATAGCGGTAGTATGAACGGATGATGAATTAGTCAAAAAGCTTCAGTGTTGAAAATGATTTTGTACTTTGATTAGATTCGAATGCTTTTAATGCTTTGCTCTGAATTCAGCGCTAGAACTTTTTAGAAAGAATTGTTAATTGAATTTCCTCTCTTTTCATACATTTGGAAAGGTCGCATGGACATCAGATCTAAAATCATTTTGGACCTGAATGCTGCTTGTAGCTGAGTCGCCTCCCACCCCCTACCCTCCCCCAACCTCCACAATGGTCGGCCGCCCGAACGAGGCGGGGTTGACACTTGGGCCGGTAGTAATCTACCCTACCTGGTGGCATCATAGATGCCGGCAAGTTGGCACACATCGCGGAAAGATGCCAACTCCGCCGGTAGCTGTAGCTCGCGGAGTGATTATGGGTTTTAATAATCTTATGTAACCATAGCACGCATTCATTTCGCACATTAAATTTTGACGATGCAGACAGCAGCAAAAGTGCTACCTCGCCCGCGGCCGAATCTATGTGCGTTAACTTGAAGTGCCACCACGTTAACCACTCCACCATCCGATCAGCCATCGCCGTTTGCACCAGCAATAGGAGGAACGCGCTGGTAAATTGCTGCCTGTAAGAGGGATCGATACATCGCGTGAGAGACTTTGACCTGAGAGAACAGCTGATTGATATGAGCGAGAGAGGGGCGAAATCGGTGCAAACGAGATTTATAAGGGATTGCCATAAAAGATTGGTGTTCTTTATGATTTTAAAGGCAGCGTCCGGGCAAAAAGTCGATTTTGAGATTTTGTGCTTACCCGGGCCTATTCGCTATGCTGAATCCGAAAATCACCACTAGAGGGCGCGAAAACGGCGAAAAAGGGGTCTAACGCAGGAGGAAAATCAGCAGGGGGCGGGGCGTCCAAGAGAGTGGATTCTCGCTCCCAGCTTCCGGAGCAATCTTCTCGGTTCCTTTAGTCGCCCTAACATCGCTACCGGCCAAGTACAAACGAGTGATTTGAGATAGGAACCGAGAAGATTGCTCCGGAAGCTGGAAGCGAGAATCCACCCTCTCGGACGCTCCGCCCCCTGCTGATTTTCCTCCTGCGTCAGACCCCTTTTTCGCCGTTTTCGCGCTCTCTAGTGGTGATTTTCGGATTCAGCATTGCGAATAGGCCCGGGTAAGCACAAAATCTCAAAATCGACTTTTTGCCCGGACGCTGCCTTTAAGGCATTACTGAATTTTTTCCCGGTAAGAAAATTGTCGTTTTAAAAAAGAAAAACTCACATAATGAGAAAAATGATAGTTTTTTGGTGAAAAGTAGAATTTTTTATTTTTTTCGCCTGACGTAAATTGTGTGATATCGCCGCAAATCGCAAACTCGCAGACGCCGTCGGCAAAGGGTGCCACCACCTCGACGTGGTAGGGGCACGTCGAGATGCCGGCAGCTACCCCTCTCAAAAGAGCACGCTATTTCCCGTGCTCTCTGACCTGCCGGCAGCTGCCATCTCGCGGATTTCGACGAGCTGCCGGCAGGTTGCCAGCAACTGACACCGCGAAGTTGCCGGCAGCTCCTCCTGCGCTTCCAGATATTTTACTAAAGGAGAAGTTCTGGAATCGCAGACTTTTATGGAGTTTTCTACAGAGTCGAGGCGGCATCTTTATCGGGAAAATTTTTTGGAATAAGGCCTGGGACGGCCTAAACTTGGGGTCCTTTCTGGCCACCTCACGGAAAAGGTGCCAGCGACCTGTCGACGAGACCTGCCCCAGGTCGGGGGGATTACTACCGGCTTTGGTGTCAAACTGCGATGCATGGCCGAGTGTAAATTTTGGCAGGGCCTCCCAAGCGAAGGGTTCGACGTTTCCGTTTTCTAGCTAAGAGCCGGCCAGGCCAGATTTCGCGCAGTTGCTAGTCGGTTCTCCCCATTCCAGTCCCGGGTCAGCGATCGGCTCGTGATTAAGAGCGGGCCTAGTGAGAGTCTGCTCTTGTAGGAAAAACCTTTTATTAAGTCAGCAAGAACAAATGAAATAAAATCTGTTTATCGGATCCTGCCTACCGCGCCGGGTGCTAGCAAAAACAATGTCAAGGTCTCCAGGGCGCTTTTCGGATTGGACAAAAACGAGGCGTCTGCCCGGACGACACGCCATGAAGACTGCCTAATGCTCTCCATCTACAACGCCAGGACAGTCTCCACAAATGCCGACCTCCACGCTCTCCTCGACGCTGTAGAGCACCTCAACTACCACGTTATCGTTCTGCAGGAAAGAAGTGCAGGAAGAAGGAAGTGCGACAGATGAGTGATGTGACATTCATCATTCTTAATGTGAAGGTTCCTTCACGAACTTTGGAGGCGTTGGCTTTGTCGTCCACCTATTTAACGTCCATCTTGTCTATTCGCGTGAGATCCTATCACCGACTAGCTATTCTACGACTACGCCCTCCACGTCAGAAGACCATCAGCATCAACAACTACTACTCACCAACATCAGCAGCTAACGACTCAGAACCAGATGCCTTCTACGAAGACGTTTAGGAGGTCGTACGCAACGAGAAGTCTTTTTACAAGTTTGTCGCGGGCGACTTCAATGCGACAATTGGGACGCCACTAGAGAAGAAACATAGGATCGAGAAGTTTGAATATGAACCCGGAATGCAACCGTTTCGTTGTTCTCCCAGCAGCACGACTTTTCCATGGAAATTCCATCTTCATGACGAAAAAACATCGTTGGTCGACATGGGAATCGCCTGAGCTCATATCAAGTTGTGACTGGCCAACGAGGAGGACAACGTACGGCTCGGCTTTTGAAAGCATTGCGAGCCTGCGGAGAGTGCGCCTCAGTGATTTGTGAGAAGAACCTGGAACGCATTTCAAAGACCATCAAGGAATGCTCGAAGGAAGAAGATTTTTGAGGCAGGATCCGAATGTAATCCATCTCGAGCGACTGATAGCTAACGCCAGTTGTAGAACAGCTTTATAGGAGGATACTGAAAGCAAGGGAGAATACTGGAAGCAATGTAGAGACGAAGTCATAAGAAGGCCGAAGTGGCCTTCGCGAAAATCACTTGTCGCTGGCCGCACCAGTAAACGAAGGCGGGACTCCGACTTCTTCCCGATACAAGATGAAATCTATCGCGAAGAACTTCTACACCAACCTCTTCCGCTCATCAACACCCGTGCCGATGCCCGTTGTTCCCGCTGGAGAAGTACCACCACGAATTCTACTTGCTGAAGCGAGCACGGCGATTCAAACCTTGAAGACGTCCACGGCTCCAGGACCAGATCATCTTTCCAGTTCCTGCGAGCTGGTGGACAACGTCTACACTAGATTTCGCGTCGCTTCCGACATCTTACCTTCGAAAAAAAGGATTTTCGACTAATGGAGAACGCCTCAAGAAGGATGAACGGAAGAATCTTCGGAGCTACCGTCCAATGCCTGATGAGTGTGCTGTACAAGCTTCACAAGATTATCCTCGTTCGCATAACTACATTGAATGAAGCCCAACCTCAAGAACCAGCTGGATATCGCAAAGAATTTGGCTGCATAGACCACATCCAGACGGTCTTGAGGATCGTAGAAGTCTGCCGGAAGTATCAACTGCCTTTCGTCCTAACCTTCGTCGACTTCGAGAAAGCCTTTGACAGCGTCGAAATCAACGCAATCCTGTTTGCGCTAGTTGATCAAGGAGTGGACCCAGCTTACGTTAGGACGTTAGCCGACTACTATAAGGACTGTACAACGAGGATGCAGCTGTTCCATCGCCCTCTGACCATCCCAATTGAGAAGGGGGTCCGACAAGGCGACACTATCTCGCCGAAGCTGTTCACCGCGGCCTTGCAGTGGGCGATGAAGTCACTGGACTGAGACGAGAGAGGCATTCGAGTTGATGAGAGATTCCTGCCCAACCTTCGTTTTGCGGACGACATTGTTCTCTTTTCGAGCAGTATCGCTGAAGCAGAGACGATGCTGAAGGAACTAAACGAAGTAAGAAGATAGGAAAGCGATTAAATTGGAAGAAGACTCGGTTTATGAGAAACGCTTTTTGCGAAGATGCAGAAATGGAATTGAAAGGCTTTTCTATCATGGAGACGTCCTCTTATGTGTATGTCGGACGTTCAATTAACACTGGGAACGACTCGAGGGGAGAACCTAACAGGAAAATAGGAGCAACCTGAACAGCCTTTGAGCCTGAGAAGGAAGCCACCAATCAACTAACAACCCAAAGCTTCGTGCCCACTTGTTTGACTCAACCGTTCTCCCGGCGCTCTGTTACGCAGCTGAGATTTTGTACTAACATCGTAGCCACGTCGCTTTGAGGACCATCCACAGAGCGCTAGAGCGTAGTCTTCTAAAAATGACCTGATACAAGCAACATCTAGTCGGACTTCACAGTACGAATGTGAGAAGAATGTCCCGTCTTTGTGACCCACCGGAATACGTTGCGAAATCGAAGCGTCGATGGGCCGTTCACATCATGGGAAGAACAGACGACAGATGGATACAGAACATCTGTGTGGATTCCTCGCAAAGCCTAACGTCACCGAGGAAAACCACCAACGGGGTGGGCAGACGCGTTCGTGGAATAAATGGACCAGCTGAGAAATCAGCTGAATATTTTCGCCCCTGGAATTCGTGGACGCAACTGACGTAACCAAGAAGATGATGTCTGAAGCGAGGGTCAGGAAATAATGGGAATTTCTGTGCTGCGGCCCGCACATCAGGTGAAGCGGGTCATCTAAGTATCCAAGTAAGTAAGTGTAGCTGAGCCATTTGCAAGTAAATGAATATGAGCGCAAGACGGAAGAGAGACTGCTTTAGATAAAAGCAGTGTCCCTCTTAAAACAGACTTGGTAGATTGAACTATTACTTTCAACTTCAGACTAAAAGCGTAAGTAGATGCATTCACTCCAAAAAAAGCTCTGCTGCACAATCGCACGAAGACGCTTTGCTGCTACAAAAAACGACACTGCGATAAAAAAGCACGCGCTGATAAAAAGACACCTGTAGAAGAAATAGCAATGAAATAAATGCGCATGGAAAAGGGCCAGGTTTGAGATTGAAGGCTGAAGCAAGTTTGACGTCTCACCGCTTGCTTTTCATTTAAGGCAACTGGCTTTACTATATCGATATCGCTTACTTTTGCTTCATCGTTTTCTTGTGAAATGACTGCCACTTCTAAATAAAGAAGTTCATTAATGCACACATAGTATACTAAGAATATGATGTAAATACCTTGTTTATAATCACTATAGTTTCAAATTGTATAAAGTGCATTTGAGCTCGGCTAAAATGGATAGGAAACGCAATAGGTACTAATCCACTTTTCACGGCTCAGAAATGCAAAAATCATGTTCCACCTAATTCTAGACAAAAAAAAATTGACGTGTTGATCACAAGATTGACTTTCCTCTAGTCTGTTGTGGAGATACAGCAGGCTCGTAGAGTGGAAAAAGTCTCAGAATAAGTGTAACTTTACATGCACGAGTCGTCTGCCAGGGTTATTACGAATGACTTATCCATTGCTGACATGAATTCAATCTGTGAATCTTCGTAGAGAATGGATATGATTTTCGTGTTTGGCATGCCAATATCCCCTTTATAGAAATTGCGAATTCTATTTTGGTCTTATATCATATGACTAAACACAATAAAAAAGGCCCTATCAAGCGAAATGAATGTCTTTGTGATAAGCACGTCAAAGAGATCATTGTACAAACTTGTGGCAAAATCTGGTATCTTGCATCGAGTTGTGAAAATAGAATATCACGGAATTCTAAAAACTTTTGAGAAAGACAGTTATTAGCGCGACTAGCGTTGTTGACCACGCTCCACTTTATCACCAGGTTTCCCGCCATAGCTCCTGTCCCTAAAACTTTATGGACGCGGAAGCCGTTGAGTCGGGCAAGTAACATTCCTATCAGAATGAATTATCCGGGGTTTTTAGCGCCGACTTTATTGCAGTCCCGCCCCAAAAGCTATGAAATTTCTTGAGGTTGACATTGCCTAAAAGTGGCTTTCATTGGAAAAAAAATTTCCGCCCCCTTTCCTCCATGGAAAGAAAAATCACCCGGACCGCTGCTGATTTATGGAGGTATGAGTGGGAAGCTTTAGTCTGGAAACTTTGTGGTTGATGAGATGCAACTGCTTACGTAACGTGATGCATCTAAAACTACTACAGAGAAAAAAACGCTCTTTTACGATGTATGGATATATAGCATTAGTAGGATTTGGGGAACTTTCTTGCAAAAATATTTTGAGAACATTTTTGGCCAGGACTCGTAATCAAACATTTGCACCATTCAGACGAAGCCATCCTTTGGTCAAGGACAGGACAGGAGCATTTTGTTGTAAGGCGCAAGCGGCAAAATAGCAACTATTGAGACCACGTTTAGACAGGCCTTCGCATTCAGATGCTGGCAGGTTCTCAATGTATTAATATTGCTTGCTACCAGCTACTCCGCCCATGTGTAAAAAGTTTTTGGAAAGCCTAATTGCGAAAGTAAGGTGTTAAAATCGCCTATTCCTTTTCTCTCAAATCGCTTTCTCTATGAATAAAAACGCTACAAATTTATGACACGAATTGATTAGTCTGACCCGCCTATACTTTGAGCGTTAGCTATCGTAGCTGGCGTTATAACATTGGAACATGGTGAAGTTTTATGTTGTCTGGTTTGTAGCCTGCTATCACTGCTTGAGTACGTGACAGAAAATGTGTGATTCACCTAAGCGCTTTAAAACGTCCTCTGCAATGTCATGCCTATCTTTCTTGCATTAACGTTCTTTCTGTCGGTGGTTGTTAATTTGCTTCAATATACAGATCCTCGAACATCGGTTATGTTTGTATCCTAGCACAGGGTCGATTTAACGCATTCTGAAGTTTGAAAGTGCATATGATACTCAAGCGTATTTGGTTATTGCCAATCTTAGCCGTTGGTTTTCTTCTAGCGGGTATGTTTAGTGGGTAAGTACCAGATAATACTCAGAGTAGTAACTAAAACGACTATCACCAGTATACCTAACCAGGAAGAATCCCAGGTCGCCGTGGCGGTTGGAACGAAATGCATATCATTCGGTGATTCTTATTGAGCTGACTCCAAATCCTACCTCCGTATTTGCGCGGTTCTCTCGAAGAAGTTATAAGCAATGATGTTGAATGTTTGAATTTGTCAGTGCCACAGAGCCACAACTTCAAGAAGTGACTGTTCAAAATTATTTATGTTGTGGTGTATGCGTGTATTCCTTCTAGTCAGTACACTCAGCACCATGCTTACGCATTCCCATGCTGGAAATCACATCATGCATTAAAACCTTGATGACTTCACACTTTTGAAAGCTCATAATTTCTAGAGGAAAGCGCAGCAAATATGGGAGGTAGATTTAGAATCACTTCAGACAGAATAATGATGTGCATTTTGTTCCAGATCGCCACGACGACCTAGGATCATTCCCTTGCTAGCAACTGTTTCTTACTCATGCTTTTTTGATTCGACTCTTTAGGTATATTATCGGAACTACTAGAGGCGATTTTCCTCCAATTCTCCCCTTCATTAGGTCAGAAATCAAAAATAAAGGCTTGCTTTACTTTCAAAAATTTGAATTAAAGTGATGGAGGTGCTTACTCACCCGAAGCTTCAGTTTTTGGACAACTTCTCAACATCGCTGGTTTTCTTTGTAAGTTCGCATAATATGGCAAGTTACAAACCAAATGCGTTATCACAGATATCATTACAATTTACATCATACATCAACATATTTTCGAATTCTATGGGCATTATCAGAAGTATGAACGGACAAAGTGGTGGTATGGGTGCCAAATACTGATGTATATAGGATTTGCAAGCGCTATAGGACTAATGTTGGTTGCAAACTTTCGTGTAAGTTCAAGGCTGTTTCTCGAATCTGCATCACCCGTCATTCTCCATGATCAGGAAACGGAGATTATAGTTGTGCACATAATTGGTGCTTTATTGGCTTTCTTCTCAATGGTCATCTATGGATGGGGACATGTGATCTTCGAGTAAGTATTCAAATATTAAGAAATTAAACTTTTTTATAAAATAAGCAAGTGATAGAATTTCTTAGCTTTGTTAGAAGTATCAGAGGTCTTTTTGTAATCACAAGCAAATTTGTTGTAAGAGCTTTGCGCAGCATATAAGAGATACAACACTTATTTTGGCAGTGTTGATTGCTCTTCCATTCATAATGAAATTCTTCATAAAAGCACTTACGTGCATTTGGACGGACATGTCTTGCGAGATGACACTACGCTTAAATATGTGTAACTATGCGAAATGGAACCAAAACGGTTCTCAATTTCAGTGATTTTGACGGAGAGCAATTGCAAATTTTTAGAAAACGAGTTCTGAAGGCTGGCCTCAGCTGTAGAGCCACCTCTTTTTTCAAGTACGACTACATTCTTTGAAATTATAATTTATTGTAGATTCGCAGCATCAAAATATGAAATTTTTGTTACAACTGAGAGCTGTCGCCTTTTGAAAAGAAAATTTATGCTGCATGTTTTGCTTCAAAATGCATAAAAAGTCACATTATCTTCAAAAACTGCTGCTTCACCGAATCTTCAAGCACTTGTTGAACTCGGATGAGCTCCATAGGATTCGCTGAACCATCGCAACGGAAGCGGTGAAATGTGCTTTAGTCAGTCTTGCGTAGTCGCTGTTAGTGACGAACGAGCCTAGACTTTACCGCGGATGTACGGAAGCTTCAAAGCAACCAAACTCAATTTCTTTCGTATGAAAACTCCTGATCGGGAGTTGACGCTTTGTTTGTATGGCGACGTATTCATGCAAAAGGTTGTCAAAATCTCCGCAAGGACACAATTGCGACATTGGCAATAAAACTGTTTAGCCGCAGTTGAGTTGTGCCCGGTAGATCAAACATGGCTCCAAACTTCACTTTTTTGACAACTCATCGAGTCAGTTCTTATGGAAATGGTAGGAATATTAGAATCTTAAAGTTTTGAGCGGGTTTCCGCACGATTGTGTGTTCAAAGTGGGCCATGGTTATGCACGGTGCGCCATCTATTATTGAAGGAACAGGGCTCAAGGCTGGACTGAAATTTTTAAAGTTGCGACAATGTTCCGGCAATGCGCACGAGTTTATCAATGTACAACGACGTGCTGTGCACATCACACAACTTTTCATTTATTATCACTCAACTTTTGTGGTTCGAAAGCTCGTCGTGAAGGTGAGGATAGGACTCGTTCGTCAATATCAGCGACTACGCAAAACTGATTCAAGCGCCCTTCACCGCATTCATTGCAAAGATTCAGCGAGTTCATCCGAGCTCAACATGTGCTTGAAAATTCGGCGAAGCAGCAGTTTTTTGAAATAACGTGACTTTTTATGCATTTTGGAGCAAAAGGTGCAGCATGAATTTTAAAGGCGACAGTTCTCAGGTCAACAAATGTCTTATATTCTGATGTTGTGAGCGTACAAAACATTTTTGCTTCAAAGAGTGTAGTAGTATTTGAAAAAAGAAGGTGGCCCTATAGCTGTGGCCAGCCTTCGGAACACCTATTTTCAAAATTTTCAATTTTTTCTCGGTCAAAACCAATGAAATTGAGAGCTGTTCTGGTCCATAATATAACGTTAGTTTACATACAGAGGCTTTTTAGAAAATTTTATAGAAAATAGGACAGATTACAGTGATTTTTAGGGTGCCTCCATAGCTATGGCCAGCACTGCATCTCCTTTCGCGAATTGATTTTTGAGTTGCCTCAATTTTTCTGAGATAGTTTGCACTTGCAAATGTTAGAGTTATCAAATGCGAGCGATTATTTTTTTTGCTCTTTCGATTATAAGATTTGAATAAATGAATAACAGTGCTTTAAAATCCTGTCTTACTATCGCCAGGTCGCAAAAGAACAGGCCGTTTAGTACTGAAGTTGTAATGTGTCCAAATTCAAAAGTATAGTTGAAAGAGAAGCTCATAAATTTTTTTGAAAAGCGTTTTGCAGGTAATAAGCTTAACATCAACGTTTGAGGATGGACTTTACACGTAATACTTAAAAAGCCACTGTCATGTATTTTTCCAAAAAGAAAAAGCGCGTTATCTTAAACATTGCCGCCCAGGTAGAGTGGTCAAATTCTGAGTTGAGAAGAGAAACCTTTTAATGGCAATATAATCGGTGCAGAAGTTTTTGCTTAAGCAGTAAAATTCATAAGAATTGTAGCTGGCATTAGTTCAGTTCAGATACGCTGTTTTGCCGCGTTTGGTGCCACTGTTCTTGTGTCATATTCGAGTTATCATCATGCTTGTTACTACAGCCTGCCTCATAGTAAGTAAGTACAAACTCACAAAACATTTCAGTGTATGCTCTCATTTTTTCCTTATGCGTCATTTTAGAAGTTTTGTCGCAAAGAACGTATGCGATTCTGCTAGTTTCTCAAAGTTTATTGTTTTAGACCTTGTAGCAGGATTTTCGAATGTCTTTGACCAAAAAGACGCAGGCGAATTTCCTGGGTTCAATGACATGAATCGAACGAAAGACTCACCGGTGAGTTATCAACTCACTCATAGAATCCTTGACTTGGTAACTTTTTCATTAGTTCTACACGCGGCTGATAGTGGCTACCAGTACGGAATGGGGCATGGTTCTAGCAATGCAAATATTCATACTAAGCTTCGTGTTCGAATTGCGGTCGTTCCATGTGCAAGCCCCCAAAGTCATCCTCTTCAAACAAGAAAATGGAGAGATGCACACAAAGGAGATTCTATAGCTAGAGTCGTACGAAAGAAACTTCAACATTTTCAAACTCCCTTTACTTACAACTTGTTTTTTTTAAATGTATTCAAGGTCCTCAGTGCAACGATTGCAGATGTGTGAGCAAGGTTCATTGTGTAATTGGCAAAATGATAAGCTAGGATTGTGATTTGGCTTACTGACGAAGCATAGTCTTTTAATAAATGCTGACGAAAAAAAACTGTGTAAAAATTCATCGTATTTCACGCTTCAAACCGCGAAGTTGCGGTTGAGGCTCCACGAAAAGGCTAAGATTACCTTAAGATATAGAGCCATCAAAGAGGGGTTATCCAGGGCTTTGTACCGGTTGTTAAGCTCATAACTAGGTCGGTATAATTGTGAATGAAGCAAATATAATTGAGTGATATCTCAAAAACTCAAAAATTGAAATGGCTTCTTCATAGCCTCTTTGCGCTAAAGAAGTCTGGTGAGATTTTCCTAGAAATGAAGGATACGTTTTTCAGTTAGCCTTTTTTAGAATGCAAATGAATTTCAAAAGTTCTGCTGTTGCATTTTAATGAAACTGCGAGAAAATTGCGCCTATATCTTGAGGAGTCACGCACGAATATTTATTTATTTATTTAATATGCTGGTTCATCTCGTTAAGGAGTGATTCTTAACGCCGACGACGTTATCAGTGCCCCCAATCGTGTTATGACGATTGGACTGAAATACAGTTTTGCAAGGTTTCGCTCAGAATCCGATCAGAGCCAAATGCCCCATCGGCTCTGCTGTTTTTCCTCTCTGCTTGTCTGCGCCTGCATGTGTTGCTCGCTACTCGCTATCCACGCGGGCACGGGCATTTACCTCTGGTGCCCCCTTTTCTTCTTGTTCTGAACCCAATCCTAGCAGACTGTATATCCTATGGTATCGCGTGATCTCTACTTTCACGATGACAATGTCGCTAAATCCCACTTTCAAATTTGACCTAGAAATGGCAAAAACGTGTTTTCAAAAATCTCTAGTTGTTCTTTAGTTTAGCTCTTTTCTCCCTGTTTTCTCTTGCGTATTTAATAGACCTTGCCTCTGTCTCAATGCGAATGGCCGAGTATACTTTTTCGACTGTGGTAAAATATTCGACAAAAGCTTCATGAGTGCGCTTTCGTTTATAGTTTTTTTTGGAGTTATTAATCGAACACTTCTTTTTTCTTGTGGGTATCTTGCTAGAATGATGAGCAGAACAAAGCTGACGGCGTTGCAAAAACAGAAACTACGAGACGCGTCAAAAATTCATAAGACACAAAACTGTACTGGCAACCTGCATTAGTAAGCAAGACTTTGCATTTGCAGAACTTATTCTTTTCTTGTTTGTCTTATTATAGATAAATATCACTCCAGAACGAAGTTGTTTTTGAGATGATCCAGGAAAAAGAAATCAGCTTTTCCTCATTCCTTGTTAGCATTGCCTGGGATTGAGGAGAAAACTAGCAAATCGCAATGCCGCTGGAGGAGAGTTAAACTCATTGCAGCATTCTATCCCGTTTTTGGAAGGTTTTACCGCTTTTGCTATGCGTTTTCCAACCTTTTTACTTCTCTGATCTTTCAAAAACAACCTCAACTATTCTGGGGAAGCAAACAGTTGTACGACCTTCACTTTCGAAGCCGCATACACATTAGCATACTTAAAATCAAAAAAATCTCCTTAAATTTTTGCCTATTTCATTGATTTTTTAAATTTTATTGAGTGGCTTTTGTTTTATTGTTTTTGAGAGAGTACGGTAGATTAATTTTTTTTAGTGTTATAAGTTCTATGTTATTTTGCCGTGACCCACAGCACTACTGAGGTTCCACTTTAGAGCACGGTAAGTACTAAGTGTCCATAAATTACACTGATTGATCAAGTCTGAAAATGTGCAATTTCAGATGAACAGCAACAACAGCAATAAGCAACCCTTCAATCGTCTCCTCCTCTGCAGAGTATATACACCTAGTTCATTTGCGTTTCACTGTTCAAAGTTCTTGGTTAAAAAAAATGCAAACTATCTCTAAAAGTATTATCATGTGTAAAAACCCTGTCCATGTAAGTGGCAACGAGATCCTTTTTGTGGTAACGGGTGGGGGAACGAAAGCCGCCAGGTCCAGCCGCCTTTCGCGGCCAGCTGGTCCTTTCGCAGCGTTGTTGCATGTCGTTCCAGGACCAGCAGTCCGCGGAGGCGGCTGGACCTGGCGGCTTTCGTTCCCCCACCCTGTGGTAACTATATGTCGCCGAACGTGGAAGAGTCCCGCGCGGATTGCACGAACGCATGTCCGCGCATATACAAAGGCGCGTAATTGTCGCAAGTGGCCGCCGGGACCGCCCTTTTTCGGCGACATGTAGTCCCCTACCCCCTTTTTGTCGCTAGAAATACATATGCTTGTGACGTTTGTCGTGAGAGATCTATACCATGAGCACAATCGCTCCGTTTCTTTTTTTCTCGTTAAATCGAATTCCAAATTGGCCTATCCGAAACCAGCGAGATTTTGGATAAACCCACGCAAATTTTGCTGTAATTAGCAAAAGTAAAGTGGTACGATCGTGCTGTTTATAGGGTAAATTCGGCTCTTTCCATCACGGGAACCTGCGGTGTTCATCCATTCAGCCCGTTGACCTTGCGCAACTTTTAGCTAGTTTTGATTTTCCTCCTTCTTTCTTTCCTTCTTTCGTCTTCTCTGTCAAATAACACCTTTATAAGTGTCGAGAAGTCTTTCCAGTTCCTGAATTTTTCACGATGCTAACTGAATGTCTACAAATTTTTTAATATCTCGACCAGTTGCGAGTCTCGTAGGAGCAAGCGTTGTGGGGCAAGGTCACGCTGCATCCTCCTGAGGTAGATCCTGAAGTCCATTTGAGTTGCATCGCCTATAATTGCAGCTGCAGGAGTGTATTTTGTACTTATTTGTATTCTTCGTGTATTTACTCATGCATTTTTTTTCAATATTAGATTTCCTATTTTATATAGCTTGAAACGGTATAGCAACAGGGAATGGTTCGATCTGTTGGGCAACGCCAGCTCTTCTGCGGCTGCAATTTGGAGCGACGCAACGCAAAGGGCCCTCAAGATATACCTCAGGCAAAGCGACATAGCTTGCTGCATAAGGCCACACCGCCCGAGTCTCAGTTGTAGGGCTGGGAGGGGAGAGAGCGCGCCTTTTCGGTAAACAATGGCTGCTTATATAAACTAAGGTTGTTTAAAGAATCTTGTTACAAATTATATTATTGTATAGGAAGTGAGACCGTAACACTCTAATTAAAACGCAATACGTTAACCATAACTTTTACCTGGTATAGGTTCCCCTTATGCAGGTTCTGCTGCCAGGCTTCTGAATGTTTTCCTATCTGAGGCTAGATTTCCATCTATCCCATGTTAACGCAGTTCGGTCTTTATTCTGTGCACCACCTTTTCTTCGGCTTGCCCCTGAATCTTTTGATTGGTGCCTCCACCGTGAAAACTGATTTCGTGATGTGGTTTCCCTCCCTTCTGCGTAAATGTACATACATCATAACTTGTCCAGCATCCTGAGCGTTGGGACTACTTCAGTGGCCGTATTCATCAACGAACCTGAGAGTTAAACTAACCCTGGAAGCTAAGTTTAACTTTCAGGGTTCGTTGGCCGTATTCATCAACGAACCCTTAAGCATAGGGTTTACCAAAAACGCGCTCAACCCGTATCGATCAACGAACCTCGAAGGTAGATTCTACCCTTGAGGGTAACCCGTATTCACGAACGTGGCTCATCAGGGTAAATCTAACCCTAGCATGGAGCAAGATTAGGTTCACTCTTACACTTCGTACGAACACCAAGTGATCTCTCGATGCACTACTTACAAGGAAAGGATACTCGGTAACCGTGGACATTAGGAATGGGATGTATACCGTAAGATGCACCTCGAAACGCTGACTCTGGATCTGTGCTCAATATCGGCGAAACAATTTTCTGAAAGAAGTTATGAACTTTTTTCCGCAAGAAATTTGCGTACTTTTGGGTAGTTAAAATCACCAAATTCGTTCTAGGTTACCGTTTAAAGCTATTGAAAGGATTTTAAAAGAATTACTGTTGCGTTACATCTATCTAAATCATATTCAGCATTTGAGAAGGAAAGAAAGATTTTTATTAATGATTTTGACCCTCCGTAGTAGCGCTATTTATCTGTGAACATATAATCATAACTCCATCCAAGTTATCGTTTCGCAGATATGGAAGACAGTTTTTGAATCAGCACTGAAAGGCGCTTTTTTGATATACAAGTCATTATGAATGGCCACGGTCACCAAGTATCCTTCACTTGTTAGACTTAGCGATACTGTTTTGACAAAAAACACATATCTATAGTTACTATCGAGTCAAACTTCCTATGGCTCCTATTCGTGTTTTTATTTGATGTTATCGACCGGTATCATGTATAGCCGAACGTTACAGTAAAAGATTTAGTTTTAAATGAAGTACATGCCCAACTGAAAGCTTTGATATGACAAACTTTAACAAAGCATGGTTGGGGCACTCTCAATCGAAGTTGCACCAATATTGACAATTTTTTACATGATCACACTGTCGTAACTCAACCACAAATGCTTCAATTCAAACAACAAATACTAAAAAATTTTGCCTTTTTATATTAGGTTGGAATGAAAGTTCTCGGACATTGCCTTTAGACAAAGTTTTTGTTTCGATGTAAACATTAATTGGGGCATGCTGCACATCGTTGGATAGAGCAAAGCAGTCTCTACAAAACTATGGTAAGCGCAAGCCTTATCAGTGTTTTCAGTGTATATCAAGCGAAAATCCTAAAGCATAGGTTTTTGCCTTAACCCAGATCTTCAACTTCTATAAATGTTTTGAAACCCCCACATGCTCCAATTTATAGTATACACATACTCACATACTTAGATGCACAGTTCGGATCAAATTTGAGCTTGAATAACAAGAACAACGAGGTAATTGAAAAATGGTAAACTCCGCTCCCACTGATTCTAGGCTCCTCCCACTTGCTTAAATTTCAGCTACAGGCAAGTGAGAATACAGCTACAAATTTTTCCGCATATACGTACATTAGACTTTGAGATATAACAGATTTGGTCTAAAAATATCCGAGAACTTTCTTTCCAACCTAATAATATGATTAGAAAGACAAAAGAGAACTTAACAATGAGATGATTTCAATTAGAAATATGTGTTTGTTGTCGAATAGTATCGTTAGGGTAAGTAGTACATCGAGAGGTCACTTTATGTTTGCACGAAGTGTTAGGGTAGAGTTGATTTTGCTCTAAGCTAGGGTTAAATTAAGCTTGATGAGTCTTGTTCATGAATACGGGTTAGTCGCTCTCGGGGATAAGTTTTACCCTCCAAGGTTAATTTAACCCTCAAGATTCGTTGATGAATACGGTTTTATCGCTTTCCGGGGTAAGGTTTACCATTAAGAGTAGATTTAACCCTCGGGTTAAGTATACCCGTACTTCTCGAATATGGGTTAATCGCTTTCCAGGGCTAAACTTACCCTCCATGGTTAATTTAACCCTCAGAATTCGTTAATGAATACGGCCACAGCTGGCTTGTACAATGTCATTGCGGATGTGGTTTTGGTGTGGCACTTGAGTTCCATCGCTGCATTCCTGTTTCCATGTCTGATGATGCTGAGCCTTTACTCCTCGCTCCGCATACACGGCCAGCACTCGCTGAAAGTGCCGCAAATTTATGAGAACCCTGATCTTCTACTTGCCATTCGATAGACTCCCGGGCGCGTAAAAGACAGGAAATATGTTTGTACAAATCTGTAATTTATTACCTGTGGTAAGCGAAGAACCCCTCAGAAAAAACATGGCAGTTCTCATCTCAGTTTAACCGTAACACTAATTCAGTATACAGTGCTGGCCATATCTCACTCTAAAAATCACTTAATTTGCTCTCTCTTGTTTGAAATTGTCTGAAAAACCAATATACTGTGTGCAAACTAACGTCACATCATTGACCAGGAGAGCCCTTAAAGGCAGTGTCCGGGCAAGAACTCGATTTTGAGATTTTGTGCTTACCCGGGCCTATTCGCTATGCTGAACCCGAAAATCCACATTGGAGAGCGCGAAAACGACGAAAAAGGGCTTTAACACTGGAGGGAAATCAGCAAGTGGGCGGGATCTTCCCCACTGTGAATTCATGCTTCCAGCTTCCAGAGCAATTCTCTCGAATCCGTTAGCTGCTCTGACATCACCACCGATCAAGTGCAAGCGAATGACTCTAAACCGGAATCAAAAAGATCGCCCCCGTAGCTGGGAGCGTGAATTCACAGTGGGGAAGACCCCGTCCACTTGCTGATTTCCCTCCAGTGTTAGAGCCCTTTTTCGTCGTTTTCGCGCTCTACGATGTGGATTTTCGGATTCAGCATAGCGAATAGGCTCGGGTAAGCACAAAATCTCAAAATCGAGTTTTTGCCCGGACACTGCCTTTAATTTCACCGATTTTGGCCGGAGAAAAATTGAAAAATTTGAAAAAAGGGGTTCTCAAGGCAGGTCACAGCTATAAAGCCACCTCTCATTTCTAATCAGTGCTACGTTTTTTGAACCTGAAATTTTATGTACATATACAACATCAAAATAAACATTTATCAGCTTGGAAGGAGTCGCTTTTCTAAAAAGAAGATTCATCCTGCATTTTTTACTTCAAAATGTATAAAAAGTAATTTTTGGAAAAACCGCCTTTTCACCGATTTCTCAAGAAGTTCTTTGACTCGAAGAAGGTCGGACTTCGCCGAGCCTTTGCAATGAATACGGTGAAAAGCGCAGAAGTCGAAATGAGGTAGTTGCTGATATTGACGAACGAGCTTCATCCTCACCTTCACGACGAGTTTTCGAACCGCAGAAATTGAGCTCTAATGCCCGAAAAGCTCTGTCACGTGCGCAGCACGTCGCCCGTACAACGATAGACTCGTGCGCATAGCTTGAACATCATCGCAACTCTCGAAATTTGGTTCCGCCTTGGACGCCTTTTTTTCCATAAATGAGTGGTGCACTCTGCTAACCATGACACACTCTGACCTCTCGATCGAGCGGAAAACCTCTCAAAACTTCAAAATTCTAGTATTCTTGACAGTTTTGTAAGATTTGACTTGAAAAGGAGTTCAAAGCAGTAAAATTTGAAGTCATATGAGATACACTGCGCACAACCACTGCAGGCAAAGAATTTTGAGTTCAGTGCTGCAAGTACGTCTTGTAAAAAGCCTGAATGGTTTTGATGAGTACGTCACCATGCAAAAGGTGTCAACTTCTAAGCGAAAATTTTTGAGCGTCAGAAATCGAGTTTTGCGTCTCACGACTCACGTGCTTACAGTTCGGTAAGATAAGGCTCATTTATTAATATCAGCAACTACGCCATGTTGAGCCGAGCGCTTTTCACTGCACTCATTGCAAAAGCTCTGCGAAGCCTAGGACCTCCATTCGAGTCAAACAAATGCTTGAGAATTCGGTGAAAAGGCGGTTTTTCCAAACGTTATAACTTTTATACATTTTGAAGCAAAAAATGCAGGATGAATCTTCTTTTTAAAAAGGCGACTGCTTATAAGTGTGATAAGCCTTTTATATTTTGACGTTGTATATGTACAAAAAATTCCAGATTCAAAAAACGTAGCACTGATTAGAAATGAGAGGTGGCTTTATAGCTGCCTTGGGAACCCCATTTTTCAAATTTTTCAATTTTTCTCCGGCCAAACCATTAAAATTGAGAGCCGTCCTAATCAATGATATGACGTTGGTTGCAGAATAGTGGTCTCTCAGACAATTTCGAACAAAAGGGAGCAAATTACAGTGATTTTGAAGGTGACTTTATAGCTATGGCCAGCACTGTATGTATGTGATTGTTAATATCTACTGAATTATTTAAGGAAACTGAGATATACAGTGCTGGACATAAATATAAAGCCACTCTAGAAATCGTCGTAATTTGCGATCTTGTCAATGAATCTATCTGAAACCTTGCTGTATTGTGCGCACGTCAATCTGCCATGACCCCTTAAAACGGCTTCCAGTCTTGTTGAGTTTGAACCTAGAAAAACGAAGAAGTTTGAAAAAGCCCTCAATGAAAGCTGGTCAAAATTATAAAGCCACCTAGTTTTTCTAATCACTTTTGCATTCCCTGGCTCTCAAATTTTTTGTACAGTTACATCCTAAAATATGAAACATTTGCAACACCTACGGTCTGTCATCCTACTCAAATAGAAGCGATCACTACATTTTTTGCTTTCAAAAGCATCAAAAGTCATTTTGCTCTAACAAGAAACTGGTTCGAGGAGTTTTCAAGCCCTTGTTTATTTGAAATGATAGTCATAAAATCTACTGAGCATTTTCGATAGACGAGGTGAGAAGCGCTTCCATAAACTCTGCGTAATAGCTGATATTGGCGGACAAACTCCAACCTCACCATAGGGTTGTCACGCATTTACTCCGCAAAACCCGATTTTCAAGCAACAGAAAATACTGTAACGTAGCCATTACAACAGACATACAACAGTGAACTTGTGTGCATGACTAGGAAAAATTGCAGGGTTGAGCACTCTGGTTCAGGCGCAGTTGACATTCACTAAATGTTGAGTGGAGCACCCTGCACAATCAAAGCCAACTTAGATCACGAGATAAAACAGAAGATGCTTAAAACTTCAAAATCTCAACTAATCTCATTCATCGGTTGAAATATGACATGAAACACAGGGGGAAATAAGGAGATCTAGGCCGAATCGAATCTTCTGCTCGCAGGGAATTTTCGTGAAAAGTTTTTCAGATCTCAATCGCAACTGCATCACTAGGGAAAGCCAGAAGTTGTTGCAAAAGCTGCATCACCAGGTAAACAATGTGATAAATCAAGTTCAGCACTTTGTGGACATTGCAAATTGAGTTTTGTGGTTTAAAAGCGTTCCAAGCCTATGGTGAGGTTGGAGTCTGTTCGTCAAAATCAGCGATTACGCAGAGTTTACGAAAGCGCTCTTCACCTCATCTATCCAGAAGGGTCAGTAGATTCCATGATTATCATTTGGAATGAACAAGAGCTTAAAAACTCTTTAAAGCAGTTGTTTGTTGAAGGAGATTGACTTTTAATGCTTTTAAAAGCAAGAAATGCAGCGATTGCTTCTATCTGAGTAGGAAGACAGGCCGTAAGTGTCGCAAATGTTTCATATTTTGGGATGTATGGAAGCGCTCCTCACCTCATCTATCGAAAATGCTCAGTAGACTTCATGACTATCATTTGAAATAAACAAGGGCTTGAAAACTCCTCAAACCAGCTTCTTTTCAAAGCAGAATGACTTTTGACGTTTTGAAAGCAAAAAATGCAGTGATCGCTTTTATTTGAGTAGAATGACAGACCGTAGGAGTTGCAAATGTTTCATATTTTAGGATGTAATTGTGCAAAAAATTTGAGAGCCAGGGAATGCAATAGTGATTATAACCAGGTGGCTTTATAATTTTATCCAGCTTTCATTAAGGGCTTTTTCAAATTTTTTCGTTTTTCTCCGTTCGAACCCAACAAGACTGGAAGCCGTTTTAAGGGGTCATGGCAGGTTCATTTCAGACAGATTCATTACAAGAACGCAAATTACGACGATTTATAGAGTGGCTTTATAATTATGTCCAGCACTGTATCTAAGCGGAGAGACTTCTTTTAGGTGTTGAAAATTCTCAGATTTTGGTTTCACTTTGTTCATAGCACAATTTATGCGTATGTTTGGTGATAGTCTTGCAGAGCTGCTTTCCTCCATCAAGCAGTAGGTCATACTTTTTTTCGATCACCTTACCGCGATAGCGGGAAAGGCAGATTTTCGTATTATGTAGATCTCTGCGCGTCTTGGGTATCAAGTATGATTACGTTCTACCTATTTCCTCTGTGATGAAATTTGACCTCTAATGAAACACTCGTATTCTACACCCTCTGATTGTTTATTAGTTAGGCATGCGTTGGACTGCTCCGATGCACATTCAAAAGATCAGAGAAAAAACACACTGCAGGTAACATACTTCAGGTAGCAAAAAAAATTGACAGAATACAACGACGGGGGTTGAAACCACAGCCATTTAGCTGTGCACAACCTATTTGCGGTTCTTCTTGAAAACCACTCTAGGGGCAGCATAGACTAACCTTAATTCGGACACAAGCGTTATTACAAAAATTTGCATTACGAGCATTACTCCCCATTCACTGATTGCTGCAATTTTTTCAGTCGTTTCGTCCTGCTTCTTGTCGTTTTTATAATGAACAATGATATCTGAAATGATAAAAGGATGAAAATCTTCTGACATTTAATCTTCTCAGTAAGTAAAAAAGCTCGCAACTTTGAGCTAACTCGCATTTACGCTGATATTTTGAAAATCACTAAATTTCTCCTATTGATAATACTCAAATAACCACGTCAATCATTTTGTTTTTGAACTTTGCAAATTTGGGGCTCGAAGGCTTGCTCCCCTATAAAGATTGACCCATAAAACTTTGAAGTTTTTCAGAAGCTTTTGGTGAATTCGTACCGATATTTTTGTTAGAATCTGTCAAGGAGCTTCAGAGGTTGCAACGAGAAAAAAATCAAAGGGGCAGAATTGCTTGAAAATCTTGCGCATAAAGGTCTTTTAGCCTGCTGGTTACGAAAAACAAACATGCTTTGCAAATTAGCGTCTTACTGTAGGTTTACGATAACTAAGATTTGAAAGACATAGACTTATTTAGAATTCACCGGCCCTCTTTTTTTGGAAGAGAGGGTTTCGGTTATTCGTGGCGCTTGATAATCTACGAGGACAGCTCTATCGGGTCGTGCTTGCTAGGTACTTCCTTATGTGTTTCACGCTTCGTTCCATCACTGCAATTACCCGCCTCCACAAAAAAATCGAGCAGACTGAAAACGGAACAGCATTTAGTATATCAGAAGATTCGCCTTGACGAGCTTAGCATAATCTTTTTTTTCGGATTCAAATTCCATTTCTTTTTGCGGATTGCGGTTTTTGCGGTTTTGAGTGCCAATTTTTTGCGTTCTTTGTCGAATAATTAGTGTGGGTGCTGTAGTTGGTTTCAAAACATATTGCTTCTGTGTATTCCAATCATCGGTCACCATTTCTTTTGCGATCATTGGAGGCTCCGGAAAAATGGTGAACTTCTATCTGGCTTCCTTTTAAGAGGCGGCGAGTAACGTTGTTTTTATAGCCGCCTTTTGAATCATTCGCCTTATTTTATTTGAATAAATTTGGGTCAATGTCAATGGTTGACTGCATTGACAAAATGTGAAAAGCAACATTTATGCTGACAAGAAGATGTTTGAAGGAGAATGAGGAGAAGGAGAATGGATGTGTGCTGCAAAAAGCGCCAAACCATGTGACCTTACGATGCTGCTCCTTGCTCATTTTTTAAGATGGCAATCAAGAATATCAAAGACTGTCTAACGCTTATGCAGTAGGAATTTTGTTACTGTGGATGTTGTGATTTGTATAATGTGTGCCCCGGCCAGCCTCCCACAGGTACCTCCGCGACAATCGCAGCGCAGGCTCGGGGCTGCCTCCAGTGCGCCTCGTTACAGCAAATTTTTTGCAATCACTCTTGTTTTTTTTTTAATCTTTTGAGGTGCCAGCGATATGGACAAGGTGGTGATGAAATTTGTATGCTTAGTGGTCCTAAAAACTTTCTTTGCATGCTCCTCATTCTTTTTAGACACTGATGTGTGTAGTTTGCGGTGAAACCTTTCTGATAGTTTTCCTTCTAGAGTTAGGTGTCTTTCGGATCTTTGTAGTTGTAGATGCATTTAAAACAACGCAAAACCTTTCGTCAAACTTGTAGAGCTCCGCTTGTCCATACGCTCGTTCTCGAGCCCAGATTATTCAAACTTTCTACTTCCACCAAAGGCAAACATTCTTAAGAAATAGTGGTCTTTCTTTGATGCTACTAATTATTATGCATCATTAAAAGTTTCAAACTCTTATCTATTGGAATGAGTGGAAGTTAAGAATCAGTAAACTTGTGCACTTTTGATTTTTGCGTAGGCTTCCTTCGAAATGAGTTTAGATGTTTCCACTTCGTCTTTCACACCTACCCGTGCTAGAAGTTAGACGAGAAGCATCAACCAACGCGGGCACGTTTGTCCTGCGGAGGTAGCATGGAAAGCTGACCGGGGCACTCACTATACAATATCTGACAAAGATAGTTTGCATTTCCTGATGAGTCAAGCAAGCTACAATTTTAAAGGATATCCGCCAGCGATCGCCTCGTTTCGTGCATTCACACCACCGCACCAGGCGCGCCTTTTTGGAGAGCCTTTTCAGCCTTATAGTACACTGCAGCGCGCGGGGAGTTTTTTCATCCCTGTCCTTTGACCTCTTTTGTTAATTAAGCATTTCGCATCGTTTTTTTTCTTCTTACTTCTCATTTCAGGCAGTCACTGATTCTCTTCTTTGAAGTTCTATCCATGATTAGATTTACCACTCTGCTTATGGATAATGAAAGGCCAGGGAACAGATTTCTAGTAGATTTCTAGATTCCTTCCTTTTTTATCCATCATACAATCATTTGAATCGTGAACCATCCACTGGGCGTACTTGGGGAAAAGGGTGAGCTTTTTATAAGCAGTGGTCGCTGTCATGCCCTTTCCTTAGATAAGACCATTCAAATGTTTATTTAAGCACACCTATATTTGCCTTTGATGCTGGAATAATCACTTCAGTAGTCTTTTTAAGAAAAATGACGAATTTGAAAAACACAGAAGAAAACGTGCATTTTCAGCTATAGTTACGGTAACCACAACCTGCAACATAAAGAAAACTGAAGGTGACGTCACAAGAAGGCGAATGGGATCCCTTCCCGAGGCTCGCAAATCTCTGCTCCGGGGGTGCACCAGATTTGGAGGAGCCCGGGAGCACCAAAACGCGTGAAATGGGAGGGCTCCGGAGCACGAAATGGCAGACCCCCGCCATTTGCCCTCTGGAGGTATCCCTTCGACTGTCTGAGTTCGTATTCTCCAAACTGACGGTATGCTCTGTCCGCGCACCACCGCGCGCTTGGGGCAGGGCTGCCGCAGCCGCGCGAAGTTTTTGTAGGGTTGTAATTAAGAGGGGGGGAGGGTGGGAGCGTTTGATTTGCATACTAGTTTGTATAATTTTGAATGTAAATCGAAGTTTTGTAAAAAGTGTGCGAAAATTATGTCAATAGAGGAATTTATGTCTTCTCTATGAGCCACCTCAAATGTTCTCCGGATCATCTAATCCCGAAAAGAAATGTTTGCCACAGTTTCGTTCTACACCGCTTCCTCATAACTCTTCATACTTTATATTCCCCATCGCGCACCTACGCACCAACTTTGGTGTATCAATCCTCTTCGTTGCAAATAAACCTTTGTTTGTTTCGGGGCACACTTTTGGACTCCTGCGCTTCCGAACTGAGGTTTTGCAGATAATGGATTAGCAAGGCAGTGAGCACTTGACACTTTCAAAAATAAGGAAGTGGAATAAAAGAAAAGAAGGGTGAGTGTAGGAGGAAGGAGGAAGAGAAACTTGGAAATATGTGCACGAGTTATGTAACAATTGTGATGGCTAAAATTTGTTTTCGGGAGGAATGCTGCAAAAATTTGTTGTACGCTTGGGCGTAAGCTATCCAACTCCTCGCGTTTTTCACTCAGTTAGTTTGTACAAAATTTCGTTTCACTTCCTTGAGTGATTAGAATTCAGAAATTTTTTACCATTCCCGAGACTCCGACTTTGCACAAAGCGATTGGCACTGGCAACTCTTCCATATGCGCAGTATTGAGCATGTGTTTTTCCACGGACTCCGCTGCCCGGACCCCCCAAAAATGATAAAACAATATCCTTTGCTTTTTGCTCCCAAAACAATATCCAGCCTGCACCGCAATGCAGCTGTGCCCTGCAAAATTGAATCCTTTTTCAATACTCATCACTTATGAGGAGTAAGAGTAAATGCCTCTATGCAGCATTCGTGTTTACTCCTACATTTACTCCTCCTTACTTTATTTCAAAGTTTTTCAAGAAGATCATTTTATAATCACAAGCAATTAGAAGCCTGCAAACCTCTCCCGCTATCAAGTTTCTTTTAAAAGTAGATAAACGTCAAGTTTACATCTGATGTAGGAACGAAGATTAATTTCGAGAGTAACTTGGTGGGCCAGCAACAATTTTTGTAGCTATGGGCCGTTAAAGACCGTAATTTGCTAAGAAATAGTGCATGCAATGCGATTTGGCAATACAGAGCCATATTTGGCTTAATGCAGGGCAAAACGTATAGCTGGGTTACATTATAACAGTGCGTCACCTCCGCTTCGCGAAGGTTCGCACTGGCTCTCCTATCCGTATACCTTTCTCATGTTCGCATGAGAATGAGTTTCAAACTCACCACGCAATGCTGAGCATCACAAATGAATCGAAAACAACTGTTCGTTCCTGAAGCATCTCCATGTAAGATCGGTAATTTTGAGAAAAAAGTTTTTGCAAGGAAACAAATGTGATTTCGAACGGATTACTGAATTTATTTTAGATCGATAACCGTCATAAGGATAATAGTCACCTTGGACTATTTTTCAATGCAAAAATCTTTTCAGTTTTTTCAAATAAAACCCTGCCAAATCAACTATCTACGCGTTCATCACTTTTTGGCGCTGTTTTCGCAAAAAAGCAAACTTTTTGAGCACATTTTGGGCTAGAATTCATGGCGCGCAGAGTTACTTGTCAGGCAAATCATAACTTTGCAAAAAGTCTAATTAGCGACCCAGTTCTGCGTGCCGAAAGGCGCGTGGACCCGTGTAACGCGCAAATTTTGAGGGACCCGCTTATCGAACCGGCTTGTCCTTGTGCATAGTGGGCCCACACGCTGGCGCGGTATTTTATGCAGAATTGCAGCTCGATAGCTTAGCTGCAGTTTCCTCTATGGATTTCGTGACAGACAGATTTTCACACAGACACACAGACAGACACACAAAAAAAACAGACGGCCTTAGCGCGTTATTATAGTAGGATTCTTAAAGCCCAAAGGTGAGCTGGAAGTGCAACAATATGCTCTCGCAGTTTTGTGCATGATTTTTTCGCAGTAGAACTGCTCATAAATTCGTCCACAAAGGCGCTCGGCAAATATGGAATACAGATCTCAGCATTGAATGCTGGATTGGCCTTTTCGATTTCTGCCCATTTCCTTGTTAGTAACGCGAAATTTGGATCAGATTAAAAAATTTCTAACATCTGGGCTGCTCATAACAAACATGCTATGCAAAAAAACGAGAATAAGAAACAGATGGAGCCAGTTGATAGCTTTCGGCAAAGATAGGTCTTCAGCTTTCCGTCCTGTCTATGCATGCGAAGTTTAAACTAAATTCCTCAATTTTTTGCATCGTCAGCCGGTTATAAAAAATCCAATAAAATTAAGTATTGATGTCATGTTCAAGGAACTTTAATTTCATGGGATTTTGAGGAGCATTTCTAATTTCTCCTTGAAAGTTTCCACATGTTGCGAGTTTTATAACATGAGTGAAACTAATGTATCACAAAGTTGAAAATCTAATAGTAATAGTCGAAGATACCCACTGAATGCGAACGCGGCAGTGATGATAAGCATCAGCAAGCTTCGGAAATGACACACTGCTACATGAACAAGTCGAGGAACCCGTGCATAACTGAAAGTTACAATTTATAACAACAGCATGTTGGGTATTCAACAGAAGGCTGTTTTGTGGACCACGATGATTTATTGACATCAGGAACAGGAGCCTGCTACCCCCAACGTGTGCTTTCCGGGGGGGGGGGGTGACTTTTCATACGACCGGAGGCTTCGCACCTAGCCTTCGCACCTAACTCACCTACATCGCACCTATCCATCCAGATAATGAGTAAGATTCTCCGCTACGCCTAAGGGCCGCATGCACTAACCTCCCCGTTGGGGAGGGGATCGCAGCTTAAAAGAAAGCTTTATATTTCGAAGTTCCAGATACTTGGATTTCACATTGTGTACCTATCCGTAAGTATTCTTACCACTCTTCACTATGAGCATGTTGATGAGGAGCGAGAAGCTGTACGCACCGCATTTTTCAGCTTTTGTATGATCCCTGATGATCCCCGGCGCTTTTCTTTAGAGTCATTTTTCTTTCTCCGAAGTTAACGAAAATCTTCCAAAGTTGTACTGAACATCTAATACAACAGTGCTAAGCATGTTGCTGATGAGAACAAATGAGTTTTCGAAAAGTCGAATTTTTCGGTAAACCTCAAATTTCGACCTGTGGATCATCGAAAGTTTCATGACTTCAAAACATCATTTGTTTTTATCAGCAGCATGCTTAGCACTGTCGGTTTAGATAATCTGCACAACTTTGGATGTTTTTCGTTAACTTCGGAGAAAGAAAAATGACTTTAAAGAAAAGCGCCGGGGATCATCAGGGATCATACTAAAGCTAGAAAATGCGGTTTGTTCAGCTTCTCGCTCCCCTTCAACATGCTCATAGTGAAGGGTAGTAGGAATACTTACGAATAGGTACACAACGTAAAATCCAAATATCTGGAGTTTCGAAATATAAAGCTTTTTTAAGCTGCGATCCTCTCGCGGCGGGGATGTTAGTGCATGCGGCCCTAAGTGAGGGGAGGGGGGGGGGGAAGGGGGACTTTTCATACGAACGCTCCCCGATCACTTTGACCTTCTAGCGTATGCTAGGATGCCGGTAATACGTCCAGTTATCGATTGCAATGGACTAAAATGAAACGTTTATTATCAAATATGCGTATCGTCGAGTCATTTGTAACTTAATATGCCTAGTGCACAGTCTACACGCTAACTGACGAACTGCAAAAATAGAACATGCTCATTTCCCGTGATTTCTCCTTTATTCCTTACTTCTCTTGTTTTTATTGGTCACATGTTAGTTAGTAGAACACATTTCCACACTTTGTTGGACTAGAAAATGTTTTACTGGGAAGTTACAAGTATGGGTGCCGTCGCTAATAGGGTATAGTGTGCAGTCTCACACATTAAGTTACAAATGACTCGAGGTTAAACTAAAGAATATCTTGATTATTTTGTTGTATAAAGCTTATCGGGTTAAAATAGCGTATCATATTAAAGATCGTCAGGCCACAACGAATTCATTTTCGCAAACAACTGGCACAGTTGTGGTAATGAATAGTTCGCTTTATCGAGTCGCATGCCCTCCAATGATTGTAGATATGTCAAGAGGCGCGATTCCTATAGCCAGATGGGCAGCATATAGCACATATTTAGCGTTTAATAAAGTTCTAGAATTACTTGAAATTTTGAAAGAAATCTATTAGGGAATTTAGGGAATGTTCATTCATCGATTTCAAACAATATTGTTAAAGATCAAAAACACATAAAAATGCAGTTAATAGTAATTTTGTAAATATTTCTGTCAGTTTTCTAGCAAAAGTCGTCAAACTTATCAAGTGGTTACTTCAGACAGCTAGTATGAACTTCGTCCGGCACTATTTGAATTTTCCCATAGCAAACTGGAGTTTTAAGTTGGTGACACCTAGAATCGCGCCTCTTGACAGTTTTCCGTATACAATATCCCCTATGGGAAGAGTAACACTTCCAGGTCATGCTGAAAGGTCGGAGAGGCATGTGACAATACTCAAATCAGTTCAAAACGTTTGCAAAAGAGATCGAATTATGTCGACTTGAATACTAAAAAATTCGTAAGTGGGACGATCATAGTGCTATTTCCACAGCAAAACACTTTTGAATCCATACAGTATTCAACTCTTCCAAATTTATCCATGCAAAAGCTAATCTAGATGTTTTTTTTTTCGGAATGGAGCAAGCAGGCCCAAACCTGGCATGGTGCCAGTTTTTACCGGATCTTTGCCAAAAGATGATGTGGAGGCATTCGTATGAAAAGTCCCCATCCCCCTCCCCCCTCTCTACAGTATACTAGACGCGGAGGTGCGAGACTTGACACTTAGCCGTAGGTGTTCACACCTCGCACGTCGGAATTGTCCATCGTATGAAAAGTTACTCACCCGTGCTTTTCAACTGTGATTTTGATGTTGAAGAGCAGTAACAACTTGCCACATTTCAAACTTTGCTTTCTAATAAGGAATGAATCAATCTACGTTTACGCATATATTTGCTCAAATTTTTGATCCAGCAACGCCACGGTTCGCAACGGGTACATATTCCACACAGCATTTTTTGACGCATTAGCTTCAAGATAAGCTGATGAAGTCTGTGTGCATGTGCAGAAGCCCAGCTTTGTAGAATTGACACATTAGACGTCTCTGTTTTTGATAAAACGCAAATATGTTTTTGATAATATGCAAAAATAATCTCACTAAACCTCGTCTTTCATGTAAAACTTTGCAATAAAAAATATAGCGCCCATACTTTTCGGCCACCCTGTATATCACTAGCAACGCATTTAATCTTGTGTAACTCTTGTTTTCGAGGTAAATAGCGTTTCGTTAGTGTTAAACAGTTGATCTACGGGGAATGTTTAACAATCAAAGCGCAAGGAAATGACAACAAAGAAAATATTTAGTGTTGCAGCGTCAACATGATTGAGAAAAAATTTTGCCAAACCTTCGCTCACACAAGTATTTTCACGTTCAAAGTTCTTCATGCGCATACACATCCTAAATGTCAGAATGCATTATGATTTCATATTTCCGGCTTCCTACATACACTAATAGTACTGAATGCTGCAACTTGGTGTTCCAAATGTTGGTCGTTCAAAAAGGAATGGCTGAATAACATTGAAGGGCTATCTGAAGCACGGACCTTCTCGTTTTCTCGGACCTCCGGACTTTCAATTATACGTAACAATTTGCTGTCCAGATATTTTCATTATTGATTTTGGCTTAGCAAAATGCTGCATGAACGCAATGATGCAGCTAGACATGACAAGAACATCGCTCTGACTTTAATGATTATCTGTTTAGTCGCCAAAACCTGATATATGGCATGAAAATCTGAAAACTATCAGTAACAAGTTTTGTGATCTACTCTTTCCAAATAAGCTAAGTATGTGCTGACAGATTGTATTTAGAGTTCATTCGCAAAAGTAAAACACAGTAGGGTTGATTTTTGCATTTCTCCAAAGAGTTTAAGGTAAAAACATTACCTACTCTCACGAGTACAAGACGCAAGGATTTTTCCTCCAACATCGACCAGCAGAAGACGCCGAAAGGTGTTGCAATACAAACACCTTTTTTCTTATGCCCGCCTGAGAGAGTGGCGTCGGAGAGTGGACGTTCCGCGAGGCATGTTGTTGTAATTCTATGATGCAGAGAACTCTACAATGAGACACTCAGAAGCGCAAGATATTTGAAAAAAGTGAATAGCTGGTCGATGTCTGGATCACCGCCAGGGTCGAGCACAACCGCTGGATACGATCCTTCCTTAACAATAAGTTCCGTCTCGATACCATTATTACTATCATATCATGCTGGGAGTCCACAGGGAGTAATTGAGCATGTTGATTAGGAATACAATAGTGGCTTTCCGAATTATCTGCATCTTTCATCGATTTTATCGATTTTTTTGCAAGTTGATCTCCGGGGCCGGGAGTCACAGGGGGGGGGGGGTAAGTAGGGAGGCATGTTGATCACGAAAAGAAAGCGGCGATAGGGAATTGGCAGGTAGAAGTGGGCACAGGGAAAGGTTTGCACGGGAATAGGGATAATGACATTTGACATAGTGTTTTGACAGGGCCGGGCGGAGCCGGTATGCCAGCTGTGTTAATTATATTTAAAAGTAAATTAGCTACCTCCTTCTGCACTTAATGCAAAGCACTACACCATTTAGCCTATACAAGAATCCTGCTTCAAATAACATCGAACTATGGAATTAGGAGCCAGCCAAAATCTCGTTTGTCTTCAGCTTGCAGTGGTTGCGCTTCCAGCAACTGTTGCTCACGTTGATGGGAGTAGCCAGGGTGGCCGCTTCTACTTTCTGAAGCCGCTTCTTTGAGTTCATTTTTTGCAACAAAATCTGGGCGATTGCTCAATTAGGGGCCGTCAATTCTAGTCGGCGGCTCCTTTGAGCTGCTCATTTTTTTGATGTTTTAGCTTTTGGTACTGAAGCCGTTTCGAGCTTTAACACTTCTGTTGCTAAGGAGTGTCCTTCATTTTTGATTCTTTTCATTTAGCCTATAGCTTGTTGCAGATTGTACTGAAGACACAACTCTATAGCAATTTAAAAGGCCCTTGCCATTTCCAGCAATATTCGCAAAAATACCAGCAATTTGTACCGAGTTCCGGTACAATACCATGTACTGAAGGTTAGGAGCAGAAGACTTGCTTAAGTCCTGCAAATGACTGCCAGAATGTGTTCAGATCTACAGAGGCCACTGAAACTGTTGTCATAGTGCTCAAGATGGATTGTAAAAAAAATTGTAGTTTTACATAGGCTATAACCTGCTGCAAAAAAGTCAAACTAGTTTTCCTTGACTATGAAACATTTTTTTAAACTTTTATCACGAACCAATATTCATGATTTACTATGGGTGGGGAGGGAGAGAGGGATAACCTGAGGTTCTTTTATCACATATCAATTATTGAGGGTTTTATCATCCAAGGGACTGTTACCAGCATGGTCAAATTTCTATAAGCTTAATCCAAACTTCTAATCGGGAGGATCCGATCGCAATGGCAATCTGGTACGAACGGTATATATATCATTAGCCCTGTTTGTTTCCCCTCCACCAAACTTTTTTCTTCAGAAAACATCTATCATGAAGCTCTCTCCACGATCTTTCAAAGGAGGTTGAAGCGGACTTCTAGCCTCATTCGTTAAAAATTCCTACAGCTTCATACAACCGGCACCTGAAACCAGGGCCGGTAGTAATCCCTCGACCTGGCGGCATGTTTCGCCGTCATGTCGGCGTCATCTTTACGTGAATTCGGCGCGAACACCGACCTCAAGTCTGTGCCCTCCCAACTCTTTTCAACACGTATTTCCGGTCTACCTGGCAACTGAGGGTGGTAAAAACCTCCCTAAAGAGATTTGTAGAGGAAGGCAGGAGGTGCTGGCGGCAACTTCGCGAACTGACCTGGCGGCATCGCGTCGAGATTTCAGCGCTGAGAGATCCCGCCAGGTCAGAGAACACGAAAAATAGCGTGCTCTTTTGAGAGATCAAGGTGCCACCATCCCGACGTGCTTTTTTTGTCGAGGTGGTGGCACCTTGCTGGCGGCGTCTGAAGGTTTGCGTCGTGCACAGCTGCGGACGACGCCGTGAATGTGCCTAGTCATCATTGTTAGACTCGTATTTTCGTTTTATTAACTTTCGCCGTTTACGTTGCATTGGTAATGTGTTAATCGCCTTTATAACTGATTTGTTTATTGCTGGTGGCCCTGTGGGGCTCGGGCCACCCAAGGAGCCCCTCCCCACCTTCTGCTTAGGGCTTTTCCGGTTCAGTGGTTCACTTGGAGATTATGGTCGAATGAACGACTGACTAAGTAGCTGATCTGGATCCATAGTCTGTGGCAGACTGCGATTTGTTGCAGGTAAATACACTGTTGTTGTGTTTTTCCATCTTTTTTTTTCTCAAAATCAAGTCTTCTATTTTTGTTCAGTTATTGCCCTTGCTTTTCATCATGCGTATATAGATTCACCTAAGCTGTTCGTGGTAATTGAAATTAGCTATTCATTTTTGCAGTTCAGCTGATAACATAGAAGTTGAATAAGCGATCTCGGAAGTAGAAAAAGAGCTCACAGGCGAGTTTCCTATACGTGATCACGAAACTACGCGTTCTGATAAGTTGAAAGTTGAGAACGCTGCACTCAAGAAGAAGGTAAGGTTGTTTTAATCCATTCGTTTTTGCAAGATAGCTTTTATCCCCTTTCTACCTTTTTTGTCGTTGTCGTTTTTGCCAAACAAGCAAATCTCAGTTTATCGCAATTTCTTTCCACAGTGATGTTGCTAGCAAGCTGCAGACCGGCTTCTCCCCCCCCCCCTCTCGAGAACACGCGCGGGATTTTCGAAAGTAGCTTTTGTAGAAAGTGAAAGTGACTTCTTTTTGTTTGTAAAGTAAGAATGACTTGCTCAATTTCATGAAAAATTTGATTAGCTTTGCAAAAGATTTTGCCGCAGTCTTACAAACCCGTGAGAATTCTGCAAAAAATTCCAAAGTTTTTTGGAGAGCGTGGTTAACGACACGCGTCTCAATTCAAAAGATTATAGTTGCCCCCCCCCCCCGCCGCCCTCCTACCTCTTTGGAGAAGGCATCTGTGGTTGCCTAGGAAAGCATCGTTGGTAGTCCTTTTGACATGTGTGTATAAATTATCACTCTAATGCACGTAATTTTCCTTCGTTAGAAGAGGTTCAGTTCAAAATTCCTAACGAAGAATTTGAACCTCAATTTATGTCGGTTTAGGTCAGCGAGCTGGAGACCCTAATGCGAGATGGCAAAGACGACTGGACACTGCACGATTGGCAGCTGACCGTAAGGAGGCACCGGAAAAGAGCAGATTGACATTGTGACAAGGGATTTGAATGAAGAGGAGAGCTGTAAGTTTTTTGTTTTCATAGATTATCTATGCATTTTTCTCTAATTTTGTTTACTCTATCACTATTTTCATCTTGTTATTGTTTACGTACGAATAATTACTCTTGTGAAAGTAAACAGAAACATTCCTTGCAGGCTTCTGTGGAAGCAGCTGCAGCCGCTTGGGCGCTGCTGGTCGAAATTCGTTGTGCTCAGAAGGAAAACTAAGCGGTGAGTATTTTTGTAATAATGTTGAAAATTTGGTGGATGTGAACAAGATCGTTTTATTTGCTAGGATTTTGATTGTTTTTCATAGAATTCCACTGCTCCAAACCCTCGTATTCAATGCGCTTACGATTACCTGCGACTTCCGAGCCGAAAAGGGCGCAGACGTTCCCACCACGCACCTGGAAACTACCACTGTGCAAACGACGACCACAACTGAGGTGGAGTGATTGTATCAGTGCTTTCTGCTGAGATGAAAGATGTTTATTTAGCCTTCCAAATGCGTATTCAACGAGAAACGGCAGGCACTCGCTCTTGACTACTGTGCGCGGAAGCATGGACTGTGCTCGAAGCGTGGAGTACTAGTACTTCCGACTGCGAGGAAATCCTCCGGGTACATATTGCCAGATTTAAACGCAGCACTATAAAAGCCGTGGATTGAGGCGCGAAATCTTTTAGTGCTTCGGTGGAGACGAGACGTGTATCCGCCATGCTCATCTGGATTAGTGTTCAACGAAGCTAAGAGCAAATTTTTGACTACAGAGACGCGCTACTGGAATGTAAATCATCATCCGCTGTAGCAGATGGTAAGGAGATATTGGGGTTGGATTCTTGAGACCTCATAAATTATGAGTTGTAAATTACAGAGATGAATGGCTGTCGAGGAGCAAACTATGGTGAACAGATTCCAAGTGAGAGCAATTGCCAGTATTTCTATCAATGCTCGTGGAATCACTTGGAGAAGATGCCCTACCCCTCTTTTTCCTTGCAAAATGGCAACTCGGTGGAAACTGGAGCTCATTTCAAACTCGCCGCTATAATATCTATGCGATCTCAGGGCAAACGTTGAAAAGCTGTGGATAGCTTGTGAGCGGTACTCCAAGATTGTTACAGTTTCTTTATTGACGGCTAACGTTTCGGCGCTTTCGCCTTCTTCAGGGCTTTAGATAGCCCAAGACGGAAGTCCGAGGACCACCTACCTTTGAAAAGCGTTATTGAGTGCCTTCCTCAGTGCCTTCCGTAAGCTGATTCATGAGAGTAGCGAAAGTCTGAGATTATGATTACAAGACGAGGAAGCTAGAAGTGCGTTAAGATTGACTGCGGAACTCTGCTTTTTCTCATCTTCTGCTTCATTGTCATCAAGAAGAAACAACCGCACAAGTTGCTTTGTGTTTCGGCCCAACACGTGAACCTCAATCTGCATGCTAACGTCTTGCCTAAAACGTCTTACATGGTTTGAGTAGCAATGGGATATGTATAGGCCGTCCGCGATGCGCACGGAGAGCAACGCCATTGCGTACATTAAAGGCAATTCACATTGGAAGAAACTCGAGAAGTACAACAACCCTGGCACGAAGCTGGCACGAATCTGGTACGATGGTGGCGCGATTTACCTGGCTTTCAGGCCCGTTTTTACATGCCGGCGAAGCAGTCCCGAAGCTGGCATGCGCTGGCACGGAGCTGGCCTGTCCGCAAAAACAGAAAAGTAGCGAGGCCGTTTGGACAGGGTACTCCGACCGAAGTCCAAAGTATACCACTAGTGGCATTGATCATGCTCAAGCACAGGTTTCGGAAATTCAGGCATATCTCAGCGGTGTTTTCTACGTGCGAAGCATATACAGTGCTGGACATAATTATACAGCCACTCTAGAAATCGTCGTAATTTTTGTTCCTGTCAATGAATCTGTCTGAAACTTTGCTGTATTGTGCGCATTTCAACCTACCATAACCCCTCAAAACGGCTTCCAGTCTTGTTGAGTTTGAACCTAGAAAAACGAAAAAGTTTGAAAAAGCCCTCAATGAAAGCTGGTCAAAATTATAAAGCCACCTAGTTTTTCTAATCACTATCGCATTCGCTGACCCTCAATTTTTTTGTACAATTACATCCCAAAATATGAAACATTTGCGACACTTACGACCTGTCTTCCTACTCAAATAGAAGCAATCGCTGCATTTCTTGCTTTTAAAAGCATTAAAAGTCAATCTCCTTCAACAAACAACTGCTTTAAAGAGTTTTCAAGCTCTTGTTCATTCCAAATGATAATCATGGAATCTACTGACCCTTCTGGATAGATGAGGTGAAGAGCGCTTTCGTAAACTCTGCGTAATCGCTGATTTTGACGAACAGACTCCAACCTCACCATAGGGTTGACGCACTTTTGCACCACGAAACTCGATTTTCAAGCGACAGAAAATACTGTAATGTAGCCATTACGACAGCCATACAACAGTGAACTCGTGTGCATGACTGGGAAGAAATTTCGGGACTGAGCACTCTGATTCAGCCGCAGTTGACATTCACTGAATGTTGAGTGGAGCACCCTGTACAATCAAAGCCAACTCAGATCACGAGATAAAACCGGAGACGCTTAAAACTTCAAAATCTTAGCTAATCTCATTCACCGGGTGAAATATGACATAAAACACAGACATAATTAAGGAGATCTAGAGTTATATCGAATCTTCCGCTCGCAGGGAATTTTTGTGGAAAGTATTCCAGGTCTAAATCGCTACCGCATCATTAGGAAAAACCTGAAAGTTGTTGCGAAAGCTGTATCCCCATGTAGACAATGTGATAAATCAAGTTCAGCACTTTGTGGACATTGCAAACTGAGTTTTGTGCTTTAAAAGCGTTCCAAGCCTATGGTGAGGTTGGAGTCTGTTCGTCAAAATCAGCGATTACGCAGAGTTTACGAAAGCGCTCTTCACCTCATCTATCCAGAAGGGTCAGTAGATTCCATGATTATCATTTGGAATGAACAAGAGCTTGAAAACTCTTTAAAGCAGTTGTTTGTTGAAGGAGATTGACTTTTAATGCTTTTAAAAGCAAGAAATGCAGCGATTGCTTCTATTTGAGTAGGAAGACAGGCCGTAAGTGTCGCAAATGTTTCATATTTTGGGATGTAATTGTACAAAAAAAATTGAGGGTCAGCGAATGCGATAGTGATTAGAAAAACTAGGTGGCTTTATAATTTTGACCAGCTTTCATTGAGGGCTTTTTCAAACTTTTTCGTTTTTCTAGGTTCAAACTCAACAAGACTGGAAGCCGTTTTGAGGGGTTATGGTAGGTTGAAATGCGCACAATACAGCAAAGTTTCAGACAGATTCATTGACAAGAACAAAAATTACGACGATTTCTAGAGTGGCTGTATAATTATGTACAGCACTGTACGTGTAGTCGATTGGTTCGTGCGGCGGGCTTGAAGTCGGTATATGCAAGTTCGAGCGGGCGTGGTGCAGATGTTTTGCGGCGGCAAACCCAGGCATACATACCTTTATAAAGGGCTTCCCCATGTGTGAAGCGTACGTGTGGTCGATCGGTTAGTGCGCCGGCGTTCGAAGTCGTTGCATGCAAGCTCGCAGCGCGCGCGGTGCGAATATTTTGCGGCGGTCTGCCTGCGGCCAGCCTGCGAGTTCACGCCGGAGTTGGCAACTTTCCGTGATGTGTGCCAACTTGTCGGCATCTTTGATGCCGCCAAGTAGGGTAGGTTACTACCAGCCCAGAGTTTCATTGCAAATTCTCATGGCCAGAACTCAAGCGCGAATGAAGGCAGACTTTCAAAAATTTAGCTGCTTCATGTGATGAAGATTGTCTACGTTATACACACACATTACACGTTATACACTTTACTATTTTTTTTAGAATTTGCCTAGACTGAGATTTGGCGTTTAAATCTGGGTAGTCGTTCTAGTCATTCTGCGACCCTAAATTTCCTTTAGAAAGAGCAACGCGAAATAGTCATTCTGCAAGCATAATGGTGGCCTCCTGTTAACAATTTTGCAAAAATGTTCAGCTGTTCAGTACGATAAAATTTAAAAAAAAAACTCCATATTTTGGGCTTCAGGGCCTACGAAAAAATGTTGAAAAAAGCTGACAATTATGAATTTCAATTTTTTTCCATTTCGCAAATTTTCTTTGCTCTAGCCCTTTTTATTCTTGTGTACTAATGGCTTGCTGCTACAAGATGGGCTACTTACTTACAATAACAAATTTTGAAGAAAGTTGTAATCAGTTAAAAACGAGTTTTAAAAAAACTTTTTCTTGCTTTTCAATCCATATTTTTCTCCCGTTTGTGATATGACTATAGGTGATATGGTTTATTGCGAAAAGTTTGCTGTCTCTGATGATCTTTACAGCATTGGAAAATGTAGATTTTCTGAAAAGTCAAAAACGTCAAAAGGAGAACTCGCAAACGCACATTACCTTGGCATCAACTCAATGCAAGTTATTCGAAAGCACCTATTCATGTTTTTAGTAAATGTGCGCATTCCTTGTAGTTAGCACACTCAACACCTTGCCGACTATGCGCTCCCAAGCTGATATGCACATCATACATTAGGACCTTGATGACTTCACATTTTTGTTCTCAAAACTTCTTTCAGGGAATGTCGTTGCAGATATGAAAGATGGAATCGGAATCAGCTCATCAAGTAGCATCTAACGATATGCATTTCATTTCAGTTCACCACTGCGATTTTGAATCCTTTCTTGTAAGCTTTGTTTTCATAATGTAATAAATGTAGATTGCAGCATTTCGATACTTGGACCAGACAAGTTTTCCACATCTATTTCATTTTTTGAAAAAAGAGATGAGCCGCAACACTGCTTCGCGTAATTGTCGCTCTCCCGAACCACTGTTTTAGGTAAGAGCACTATGGTAGAGTGTAGAGTTTTGGCCGAAAAATTTTTTCATTGTGTTTTGACTGGTCGAGTTTATGAAACAGACAGGTGGGTCTTGTACTCGTAAAATCAGGGTAACTTTTTTCAAGAGGCCTTTAAACTACATGTTGCTACCTTCACCTTAGTTTGGAGGCAACAAACGAATCATCGATCCTTCTATATCACCGTAGAAATACGATACGGATTTGAAATATTCTGCGCTTTAAACGTCTATACTACCCCAAACAATTGTTCAAAAGAGCTAAAAAGGTGCTGGAAGTTCTTACAGTAATTTCACAGTAGAAAGAAATTGGACAACTCGTTTTGTACAAAATTGTACTGAATGAAGGAAAAAATGAAGCTTGCTAAAATGAAAAACGAAGCCTAAATAAAGCTTGCTTTACATCATACTTTCAGAATGATGTAAAGCAAGCTTCACATCAAACTGAAAGTCTGCGAAAGGTATTTTGACAAAAGAATTACTAGCAAGTGAAGTTCAAAATATTTTGTAGCACAATGTATCTTTTCTTTCAGAAACAGATTTTTGAGAAGTGTTTTTCATGAGAGTTTTTAGTGGATTTCGAAAATCCGTTTTTTTTCACTCCTTTGATGTTTATTTATTCTTTGTACACGTGCACTATCAAAGGAACGATACTCGGTGTTCAGGGCCTTTTGATCTAAGATTGTACCATTATACTGCCTTGGAACGCTGATTACGAATGTGACTTCCGTTTCTGCTAGTCACTTCTCTAAAAGGACTTGTGAACGATTTTCGCGCTAGTTTCCACCCAAGCGAAATACAATGGAACGCCGTTGCTCCGTTATGCTCGGTGTAGTGGTCAGTGCGATAGCGTCAGAGGTTGACGCAGGTGTAGGTTCAATCCTCTTGTGTTTTTTCTGTTTTGCATTGCCTCAGTTAAGCTTCTTCCTGAATGTTAGACATATAGGCTGCTGCATGGCGAAGGTGCTATATCTTAAAGCGCGAAGGCGGTTCTACTAGCCGCAGAGCGCATGAGACGCAGGATTTACAACAGTGAGCATACGCGCGCGTTCGCACCCGTTCAACTGCTACCGCTTCTGCGCCTTCGTCCTGCACTAACCTTTAGTTTCAAAGTTCTCGAGCTAAATGCATGCCTTTACTCTTTGAAAATTCAGCAAAGGTCATTCTCATATGAGTGTTTCCTATATTTATTCTAAAAGATGCTAGTAAAAGTAAAAATGACCAGAAAATGAATACGTGTAGACATAGATTAAAACGTAGGGATTGCAAAGAGCGTTTGACCCCATGTGCCGCCTTGTGAATGACTCTCTTGTTAAAGCTTGTCTTTTTTTGTTCGAGTAAGTCAGTGGGATCCTTATCAATGGGTACGTTTCAGCGCAAATTATCACATTTTCTTCCAGTTTTGCATAATTTCAAAGAGAAAGAGCATGCATTTATCCAAGAATGCTTAACTTTCAAAACAAAGCCAAATTGAGGCAATGCAAATCTGAAAAACACTACAGGATTGGAACCTACACCTGTCAACTTGTAAGGCTATCAGACCGTATTTCCCCCGTAGGCCGGCCAAACTTGGCGCGAAAATCTCTCATGCTTCTTTCAGAAATCCGATTAGCAGAAATTTTGAAATTAACGTTCCAAGGAGAGTGTAGTGGTATGCATCCCATCCCGAGACCCACCGAGTATGGTCCCTTGTAAGATAAGATAAGACAATAAAAACTGAAATTCTTTTCTTTCACTCTCTTCCTTCTAAACCCGTGAGAGATACCGGTGATAATGGCATAATGATTGCGAAGTTTTGTGCTAAGAAATGCTCAGGATATTCTTGAATATCTTGAGCCGAGAATTTTTGACCAGTACCTGGCTAGTTGCTGGAGCTATTGTAAATATAAAAATTTCAGAAGAAGCGTTATAGACTCGCTCCGTAAAAGTGGGCCAAGTTCAGTCAATGGTAGGAAAACAGGTACCTTTCAGGCTAGATACTGGGAATTTTCGAAAAATAAATTAGGAATTTTCAGGAAAAAATTAAGAATTTTCAAAAGAATGCATTTTCTGAATTTTTTCAAATGCCAATTTTTGCAATATTCTCGCAAAAAAATTTCAGAAAATCCAAATTTTTCACTGCATTTAATGGATCTCTATTGTAATGGACAATCATACAAAAGTATGGTGTAATCAAAGGTTTGTTTTTCGCAGTCGTTCTTCTTGCTTTCTGCAAGACTCTGTCAGAAAAAAATTATAGCCAAAACTAAACTTCAAAAACTGCATAAATTATGAATTGCTAGGCTTCATGCTTCACTTATTGAGCTTCAAGAATTTTTCGCGTAGATGTTCAAATTTTTGTAGAAATATTGCGCATACGGTTTCAAAATTGAAAATTACCTGGCAATCACATGCCCCCATCCGTAAAGCAGCATTCCAACAAATGCCAAAGCAGTTCCTACGAGGTGAACATTCCCATCTCCTTCTGAATACTGAAATTAGAGAGTTTTAAAAGTGCAAAGTACATCTCTTCATCTTTCAACTAGACATCTCTTCATTACCAACTCACACAAAAATTAGCAGCCAGTGTCAAGCCGAATGCGCCGGCAAGTCCAGCAATCAGTATCAGTAATGACGTTATGTACCACCACCCCTTTCTCCAATGTAGGCTGTGACCATAGAATTCGACTACTTGTAGATGGACCGCACAGAATGTAAGGATATCTGCAAAAAATGATCAAAGTCACAGCTATAATTTGGCTAGAAACATACAGAAAAAGGCGGACATGTTGAGAAGTTGTGCGAATAGCGCACTTGCCGGGTAAGATTCTGTGAAATTACTAAACAAATAACTTCTATTGTATTAGTAATTTATTAGTGAAAATAACATAGGAAGACTTTACCCAATATACGGAACAGCGATTGATGAGTTGAAGTAGTCAGAGAATTTAGTGAAATGGCTGTAAGTAAAGGTGTGAAAATCACGCAGTTAATTGTCAAATCTAAACTTGAATTGCAAAACACAAAAATATGAAAATGATGGATAAAATGATTACAAAATAATTATTGAGCATACCCGCTTATGGTACCACCTATACACAGTAGTGCCGACAGTATGGGTAACAACCAAATGCAGAGGAAGTTCATGCCGAGTATTATCCGATTGCAGCTATCTATAACGAAAAGAATTTTTTGAACCTGAAAATGTACAAAGTCATAGTTAAGTTATAAATGCAAGCACTTACACCACTTTCCTCAATGATAAAGCTGATTCATCCCAACTTCTAGGGACGGCCAGTGAGAGATAACCGATATAATTGCACTTTATCACGTAATACTGACATTAATAACGTCATGCAGGAGAGGGGATAAGAACATTTTTGACTTTTTTCCTCACCTAGAGCGCACCAGATAACAAAATAATAGTCAGACAAGTACCTAGAATTTTAGTCTGATACAGCGCGTAACATGATCTCATCTTTATGGCACTACAAAATTTGGCACTTTGGTAGACGATTACGGAAGAGTTCAAATTCATTTTATACAAGGACGCTCGATTGTGGTACTCAGCTTCTTCTCGTGTTTCCTTAGCACTTGCTAAAAATTCATGCAGATCACATTGTCTTTAAAGCTTCAAGAATTCGAAAACTGCAAAAATTGCATCAACACGTAGCTCTCTTTGACATGCATTTGTCGTAGATAACAAAATAATTTTATTGTCTTGACATTCCATCTTTTTATGAAATGCTTGCGTTTTTATTGAGTCTTTCCTGAACATCATAAACGATGTAAGGTTAGTAGACAAAAGTGTAGAACTATAATTTTCCAATACCAATGAAACACCACTTTCACTGAAATGTCTACCACGCGGATACTTCGAGACCCAGCTCAAATTTGAAGTTAAGCCTTTCACTAGGCGTAAATATGTAACAAACGTTAACAAAAATATAAAACGCAACAAGTATAGGAATGTCAGAACTACTTACTGGAATAAAGGTGCAAAAATGGGAATACTTGTCAATACTTGTAGCCCTTCGACTTAAGGGTCGGGCACTCTTCACGCGATTTCAGTCGCTACGCGATTTGGCAGTATTCCAACTGTCCATAACTCATTGTAAGCACAGTTCAAATGTACAGAAGTAGGGCATTGAATCAATCTACTTATGTTATACTTACTATGCATGCGCAGTTTCTGTTGTTGGATCTCAAGACTCCTGGCGAATTGCCAAATCGCGTCGCGACTGAAATCGCGTGAAGTATGCCCGGCCCTTTATGCGTTGGAGAGAATTGAGAATGATCTACCAATCGCAAAATAGTCCATTGGCCATCTAGCTCAACACTCAGTCTTTATCCTGTAGACGTATTCCATAGCCATCTGGCGCAGCTATCGTCCAAATCACTCTGACGTGCTATCTTGTTGTCCTAATGAAGTTGCCAGAGGATACTGTAACTTGCAAACCTTCGAGTGATTACTTGTTTTTTCTTGTCATCGGCGACAGTGGTTTGCCACTGGACTATTTGGTCCCTAATATAGCAGATTTTATAGAATGTTTAAGGACGCACCAAAAACTGTAGAATCAACTGTAACCTCAATTTTGAGGATGAGTTTTAGTCTAAGAAGTGAGTTTTAGTTCTTGTACAGCTCCCCGATAAATCTGATAAACTCATTCTATTTTTTAGAGTGACCTTCTGTTTCGCTTCAACACATACAGTCGTTATCAACATACTATAATTTACAATCTCTAATATCTCGATCGTTGTAGCGGCCTTTGTCAGAAAACGAAGAGGAGTACTGTCATGTATCCGCGCTCTGAAATTTCTAACAAAAAAGCGAATGCGAGAAGTGTATGAGAAAATTGTTCAGCTAAGAAAACCTTTACTGCGTTCGCTTTCTGCCCCAGCTTTTAGTGTTGGAGGTGCGAACACCGTTTTGAGCGCAGGTGTTAATGAAAAATTAGCGCACTGGGGAGAAAGCAAGGAATGAAAATCTGTTGGTATGTAAAAAAATTAATAGCTCTCGTAAGAGCATTCAAGAAATGCGCGAAATAGATCTGTATAAACAACATAGCAAGGAGCATTCAGTGCGTACGAGATACCATACAAATAAATATCGCCGGCTTGTTTTTGTGACTAAACATGTAAAGAACATAGAATCTTTAAACAGTCACTCTTGAGAATTTGGAAAGTTTGAGTTTCCTGTACCACTGCCCATCTAACAAATGGGAACTTATAAATTTCAGGAATGGCGTTTATAATACTGGACCCCTGCTCAGGAAATGAAGCTTCGGGCTTTTCGAATGCTCGAGGTCAAGCCATGACACAGTTTTTTCAATTGTTTCGTTTACGCTCAAGTATCTCAGATATTTTTGTCTATTCAAATGTAACATCAAAAAGCGTTATATGGACTCTGTCTTTTACATAATACTTACTTAAACATTCAAAGGGCTTTCTTTATGTGGCGTGCGGGCACAGCACGAGTTTTCTGTCAGTGTCCGTCGCTTTTCAACTCCAATCTGGTTCTCGTCGCTGGTGCATCCATGAGCTCCAGGTGCAAACATCGTATAAAGTATATTATAGTCCAAATCGCATCGAAATCCAGTCATTCGAATACATTCGAATATGTTCGCATTTGAAATTTAAATGTCTGTGTTTTCCGTTTTTGATTGAGTTTTGGAACTATAACTGAATAATCAGACGGAGTTTCGAAAAAGAATCAAAGGCTCTAGTAATCAAAATACGGGGTTTCAAGTAAGATTCGGAAACTCGAATAATTAAAAATTGGGGTTTTGAATAAAATTCGACTTATTATTTAATCGATTCTCAATGTTGGATTATAATCGATATTCGTTCATTCGTCGTTTTTAATTCTGGAGTTTCATTCGGTACCAGTCTCGAAATTTTCACATATCTTTGGTCGTTTATTCGTCTAGTGAGTGTTTGTGTGCAACACGAAAGAGATCAACTTCGAAGCAAAAACTTAATCTTTATATAAATCAATCAAATAGCTGATGCGATTTTGTAAAGTAGGTACTAGTCAAGTGAGTCAATGCATCAATTTCTTTCATAGAATTAGTTTCTTTCAAATCAGCATTCTTCATGATCAATGATACGCCTTGTGACAACAATGCAAATCTGTATCCATTTTCGAGTGAATTTCTAGGCAAAGTTGTAGAAACTTGTTCTCTCTGGGATTTCTTGAGTTGATGTTCTAAGTGTTTTTTTCGGTTGCTTGAAAAACTCCAACCTTTTCTGCATCGCTCGCGAGAGACTTCTTCTGTTGGTATAGGCACAAAAATACTTCGTTCTTCCTACATCATCATTGCCTTAATTTACTCGCGCTATTCATTGAAGTAAGGAAAAGAGGACGTGACAGGATTAGCCACTTTATGTCAAGAACAAAAATTTAGTGCTTTTGAAGAGATGTCGACAATGAGAGGATGAGACAGTATCCATTAGACCAAATTTGTGAAGTTTTTTTTTGTGAAGAGATGCGATGGTTGCAGTTGTTGTTGAATTACAAGAAACGGTAGATATGAGAGTTCTGCTGGATTACCTGTGTTCTTATTTCCTTTCGGCTGTATAAATATGTTCGCATGCTTCAGCTTAACTCCTAATTTTTCGTGCGGCGTGAATTGTGCATGTCCGCCCAAAAGCTCTTATTTATTTCAATTTTTATTTTTATCATTTGCTTCATCTTATTTTAAAAAATTTGTAGAGAAAATCGTGGTATTCAAAGTGGAATAAAGACTAGATAAACAATTATTTTCGACAATCAAACTATGTTACTTTCAAATAGCTGAGTATTTTAAACCAGCACGATGCTCTGACACCTATACGCTCAAAAGTGCTTCGTGTATGCGCGTGTGCATGGGTGTATGAGCTTGAAGACGGAGCTCTCTTGACTCATTTCGACAACAACTTTGCGCATAAGGAGATACGTCTGGAAACGTATCAACGGACATTTTAGAAACTGGCAGGTATGATGGCCTGTGGGTTGAAAATCATTACAGTGAGATTCTCACCCAAAAAAACATTCGCAGGGCACAATGTTGAGCACGCGAACCGACAAACTTGTCTCCAAAATTTCTATCACCGCCTTTCAAATAATGACATTACAATGGGTGAATAGAAAAAGAAAGAATTTTGCACTTGTTCAATATGAGCAAATCAAAAGTGCTAAAATGTTAAGTAAAAAATGATGGAAAATATAAAGAATGAAATTCTCCCCAAACTCTTTGTTTTTCCGCTAGTCTTTTTTGCAATATCGAAGGAATGATATAAGTCAATATCAAGACGCTATATCAACTGCTCTCGAAAGCCGAACGAGCACTAATCTCGCACATTTAGCATGAAAGCGCCAACAATTATGTGCTGTAGATGTCAATCCATACCCAACGCAACTTTTCTTTTTGATCAGTTTTTACAAGCTTTTTAGCATGAAGCAGATTGATACATAGAGTAAGCGATAGCTGCATGAAAAGCTAACACCAGCCTGCCCCCTCGAGTTCTAAATTTTCGAAAACATCCCAAGATCGTAGTGGAGGGCATACTCAATGTTACCTTGAAAATTTTCTGTCGCACCCCGTACACTTGTAGAATTCTCAGACCGCTGCTTCAGAAAAGAATCAGTGAATATTTTGCTGAAGTGAGAATTGGTCAGTTCCGCTATGGTATGCTCACATGGCGAAGCGAATTCTTACATGTGCTGTGAACTCATTTCAGTTGAAGGTTAAGGCATTTTTGCGCACGCTACGACGGATTCGCTTTGTACAGAGGGAAATGGGGTTTACAGTTTTGCGAATGTTGATCAGGTAGGGCTTGATATCTATGCTAGTGTAGCACAGATATCAAGCCCCTCTTGAAATCTTACATCTCAAAATCTGTACAGCTGTCTTTCATTAAAGGGAGCCGAGTTTTGCGAAAAAAAGTGCGATACAGCAAGCTTTGCTTGAGTTAGCCAATGTAAAGAGAACGCTTTAAGTGAAAATCCACCCAGATCATGGACCTACAGATCCCATCTTGCATAAACAGGCAAAGAGGGGAGGATCAGAAAAAGTGATCAAGTTTTGTCTTTTTCTGCACAAGCTATTGAACTACATACGAGCGTAAACCTCAAAATGAGCTTGTAAAAGCCGTAATAATTGTGACTCAAGGTCTCAAAATGCTGACAATGCAGGTGCAAATTCTCAACCGTCCTACTTGTCTCTTATCTCTTTTCTGTTTTTGATGTATCTCCGCACCCAGATTACTCTTTAAGCTAACATGTGAAAGGATCCTGCGTATGACTATAATGTTAGTCGCTTGATTTGCAAGATCCTGCAGACCGCTTCGTAAGATGTATGCTAGCGACACGCCCAACTTTGCTCTTGTTCAGAGGTGATTGCGGTTTGTAATCCGAAAATAGGCCTCAGAATGACTTGCAGTTAACACAATAGTCACTTGTGACTCTTTGACGCTAAGAGGCCTATAGTGCTGCAAAAAGCAAAACGCTTTGTTAGAGTGTACGCTTATCTCTGTGTCATCCACGTCCATCATTTCTGAGTTGCGTTGCTTGTTAGCAATTGAAGAAATTCTAGCGTGCAAATCAGTGCTTTTTTTCAAGTTTTTCAGACAATTATTTTCCTTCATAATTCTTCAATAGACTACCCATACCTTTCGATCTTTCAAGATTTTTCTAAACATCATGGAAAAAGATTTCTAGCCTATTGCTTATTTAAAAAACTGCAAACACTCGCACACAGAGAAGAGTTTCCGGTGCATTCACTTTCTTGGTCGGCATCCAAGCCCAAATGATCACATTTTTTTTCAAAAGATAGCTGTTGCATGGGGCCAAAACTGCAACAAATTTGTTGCAAACTTGCTGCTGTTTTTCGAAAACACCACTTAAACCGAGAGATCGAAGCTTTTAAGTGGATAGCCGCTGCGGACACTCTAAGGGCCGCATGCACTAACCTCCCCGCTGGGGAGGGATCGCAGCTCAAAAAAAGCTTTATATTTCCAAACTCCAGGTACCTGGATTTCACACTGTGTACCTATCCGTAAGTATTCCTACTACCCTTCACTATGAACATGTTGAACAGGAGCGAGAAGCTGTACGAACCGCATTTTCCAGCTTTTGTATGATCCCTGATGATCCCCGGCGCTTTTCTTTAAAGTCATTTTTCTTTCAAAGTCAACGAAAACCTTCCAAAGTTGAACTGAACATCTAACACAACTGTGCTAAGCATGTTGCTGATGAGAACAAATAAGTTTTTGAAAAGTCGAATTTTTCGGTAAACCTCAAATTTCGACCTGTGGATCATCGAAAATTTCATGACTTCAAAACATCATCTGTTCTTATCAGCAACATGCTTAGCACTGTCGGTTTAGGTGATCTGCACAACTTCGGAGGTTTTTCGTTAACTTCGGAGAAAGAAAAATGACTTTAAAGGAAAGCGCCGGGGATCATCAGGGATCATACTAAAGCTGGAAAATGCGGTTCGTACACTTTTCGCTCCTCTTCAACATGTTCATAGTGAAGGGTAGTAGGAATACCTTACGGATAGGTACACAACGTGAAATCCAGGTATCTGGAGTTTCGAAATATAAAGCTTTCTTTTAAGCTGCGATCCCCTCCCCACGGGGATTTTAGTGCATGCGGCCCTAAGGCCCGTATGCACATACATCCCCGCGGGGAGGGGATGTGCACTATTGAAATGTTCCCTTTGAAGCTCCCCTCCCCTCCCCAGGCGAACCCTCCTTTGCAAGCAGACAATATTGGCGAAGCGATACCCTGGGAGTAGGGAAAGGGAACCCCCTTATGCACAAGGGGATTGAGCGGGGACATCACTTTTCTTTCGCTTTTATATGGCGATTTTTTTGTATTCTCATCTTTTGACGACTGCTTATTTCCAATTCTGTCATCGGCAATGATTTAGGCGTTGCGGAATGCGCGTCTGCCGTGAATGCACTCGGCACACCAAAAATATTTTCTAGGCCCAATATAGTCCTGCTCTTGTCATGATGCTGCTCACTTTCGCTCATGCTGCCCATTTTAGCGTAAAGGTGTTCAACAATAGATGTCAGATCTCTCTGCAAGGGACGGGTAGAAGACTTTATGCTGCAGAAAAAAAGGGGAGGGGGGAAGCTAACCAGCATTTTTACGCATAACAGAAGCTGCAAATCATGCCAGCTCTCCATGAACGCTGTAGCTATTAGCGACATATCATCTATTACCTCAGGGGAATGATCCCCAGCCAGGGCCCGGCACCGATGGTTTGGGGTCAAACTGAATTTCGTTTTTTGGAGTTAGAAGCAACGGAGACATCGTTTTTATGAGGTCATGGAGGAAGCGCCAAAAAACACGACGAACATGTCAGGTTTCACGAGTTGAACGTGTTCTTTCGCAAGCGCACGAATTGCAAATGCAAGATTCAAACAAACAAATGGCTTGTTTACAGCGCACAAACAATCACATGGCTCCGAATTTGGGCTATGTGTATACAATATTACTCCAAACTATGTTATGTAAAGTTTCCCAAAACTTATGTGTCCTAATATCCGTTCTCGAATTTGTTGGTTTCTAGACCAACTACCAAACTAACTGGGTTGGTTTGGAGCATAAATATCGGAGAGTTCACATAAATTTTGGACTTTTTGATTTGGACGATTAGAACGGTGAAAAATCTATCATATAGTGAAGAGAACGGATCAAACCGTTGTCTCTTCCCTTTTTTTTTGAGTCAAAAGTAGTATAATTCTACGCGTTGATAAATATCGCGCTCCAATCACTTGCGGTGTCCTTTGAAATATGTGGCGAAAAATGCATCGCAGGATTGTTGAGGCTACAAATTCGGTGGCTTAGGAGATTTTCGACATTCCCAGCATCAAAATGGTACTATACTCAATGGCAGTGCCTTTAATCGACTCGAAATGTTTTCTTTTTGCTTTTTTGTTATATTACATACCTCAAAATGCGCTTTTTTCACTTTTTTGTTGCTATTTTGGTTGATAGGGTTTCCCTAGTGATTTTCACGTCGAGAGGGACTTCGTAAATTTTCGCGAAGTCATGGGGGACTTCGTTTCCTAAAAACCTCCAAACCAACGCGTGTCGGGCCCTGTCCCCAGCTGCCATCCCTGCTATGCACGAGGGGAACGTTGAAGAGGGATCACTTCCCAGAGGATCTCTACTCAGAAATGGAAATCTGCTAATTTTCATTTTCTTCGAAGCAGCTTACGTTAGGATAACAAGATAAAGTCATCATATCATATAATATGATAGTTACAATGTGTTGTACCAGTCTTCATGGATATAACTAGCATGTCATATAAAAAATGCGCAAATCTCTAGAATGTTCAGAAACTCCTACAGATATTCGAAACTGGCAGATATATGCCCGGGTTTCTTCACGAGAAACAATATAGAAGAGAGAGACAAAACTGCAAGCTACAGGTCGCTGAAAGAGGAACGCGGCTACCATGGAAAATCTTCCATCAATTTGAACGAAATGCTTTGTAATAACTGATTGAAACCAGATTAGTCGCTTTTCTGGCATGACCTACATCATCGAACCCCTACTCCATTTTGGGGGATGTCGTTCCCCTTTCCCGCGTTGTTGAGTTAAACTCGTGCATAAGGGGATCGAGTGGGGAGGGGAAAAGGGATCCCCTTCCCCACGCGAACCCGTATGCACTGGGGTTCGTTCGATCAATACCTCGGAAACCATTCACACCATCCTCGCTGAGGTGCAGGGGAGAAGATAGCTCCCCTCCCCTCTGTCATGGCATGTTTCAGTGGAGGGGGTCGTTCCCTAAGAATCCGACTCCCCTCCCCTCCCCAGCTAGGACGTACGTGCATGCGGGCCTAAAGCTCAAGAATTTCTTCTGAAAAAGGCAGTCGCCAAAGCCGTTCCTCATCTCTGTAAGCACGAGGGCAGGATATCTTGTGGACACTTTTCTTTTGAAAATATAGCTGTTCAATGCTTGAAGAGTTGCAAGTTTTCTGGTTTGTGACTTTTTGGGCTATCAAAAGTAGCCTCAGAAATGGAGAAAATCAATCCTCTTTTTTGTTTCTCGCAGAATTAGTCCTTTTTTCGCGCATGTATTGTACTGAGCTTACAAAATAAACTGAGTACTAGCCATAATAGCTAAACTTGAAGGGAAATGTGATTCATTACAAAAACAAGGTTGCAGAAAGAGTTCTTGTTTTTCAACATGATTTTCTTCCCTGTTGTGAAATCGGTACAAGCGAAAGTCCGCTAAGTGAGACAATTGTTGCTTCTGATGGTCTCGCCGCATCCCGAGATATGTAGTTTAGGCAGGCGCTATAAAGGACTGCGATCGCCAGTCGCCAGTGTTGGCGACTACACGTTTGATACGTATCGATTAGCGGCTGGCGATCTCCCGTCGTAGCGACTGGCGGTCGCCAATATCGGCGACTACACGTTTGATACGTATCGATTAGCGACTGGCGATCGCCAATCGCCAAACAATTACCACACGTCAAATCGATACGTATTGAACGTGTAGCCGCCGATATTGGCGATCGCCAGTCATAGCCACTGGAGATCGCGTCGCCATGCTATACTCCTCGAGGAGTATAGCGCTGCCTTAGGCCTAAGGCATACCTCGCGCAATTTCGTCAAATCGCTAGATCCACGCAACTTGGCGGTTTGCCAGATGTTTACAAATCGACCGCGCGCGGGTCTAAAGTGCATAGGCCGTAGCTTACGTATGTAGCAAGAGCAAGAGTTCAACGTTTGGCGCATGCAAATCGCGCCTAGGACCAGTTATGAGGAGCCGCTGCAGTGCCAGATCGCGCAGCGACCGAAATCGCATGAGGTATAGTCGTCCTCCCCCCACTAGACACCCAGTGGACGAATTCGAATTTGAACTAGAGCACGCCGGTTGCGGCAGAGCGCGGCACCGTCAAATTCGTTTCAAGCTCTTGCAGTGTTCTTTTGTATTTCTCGTCGTTGCATGGTAATTCATTTATCTCATTGGCGTTTGTAATCAGAATTGACGAGTTTATTGTTGTTTAGCGATGTTTCATACCTTATGCTTCTCTCTAGCTCTATTTTCAAATAAAGTTGAAAAAACAGCACGAAACATTCCTCAAAAGCAATACATTCTCCAATCTCAACTAAGAAGACTGTTAGCACTCAAAAAATTGCATAAAACGTCGGAGAAATGCAAAGAAAAACTTTGAGTTTGAATGAAAAGCCGAATGTGCCGCGCTCTGCCGCAACCAGAATGCTCCAGTTCAAATTTGAAATCGTCCACTGGGTGTCTAGTGGGGGGAGGACGACTATATGTCTTAGGCCTTAGACAGATTTATAGCTCGTCAGAAGTTTCGCAGAATATTCATTACCTCTGCACCAACCAATACTTCGGGAATGATATTCACGAAAGTTCCCGCGAAATGGGGTTTTCCTGCGAATAAAGCTTCGGACAGATTCACGCAATTTGATCGTCGCGATTCAGTCGCCGCGATTCATTCTATTTCATTTTACATTCAAAAATGTCGAGCTGGAAAAGTATTACAACCGAAATGCAAGCTAATCGGCATGAATGAACTCTAACAACTCTGTCCGAGGCCTAAAATGGACTCAGTTCATGCGGTGCGATATGACAACGCATTCGCAAATCCATTCATTCCATACAAAACTTCTTCAGCAAACCTTCCTCTAACTTGCCTCAACCTGTTTACTCACTCTTGCAGACTCATTTCACCAAGTCGTCGATATTCAAGGCTGACCTAACATCACAGTGTCTGTCACGTGGATATTCTATTCTTTCTCATTTCGTTACACTTCAGAAAATGCCACTTATTATCGATGACTATGCATCTAGATTACTTTCAAAACTAAAATTCATGTGAAATGCGGGCCTTCGCTTTTCAAAACTTCCATGAATCTGCATTGGCTCAAATTCGTATGTAGAGCTTTCTGCAGAAACCAAACTTTGGCTAATCTTGCACTGCAATCTGTAAAACAAAATGCTTATCTCATAGGAACCCCTGCACTACACTACAACACAAAAGGTTTTTTTAATTGGAAAAACTACGAGTCTGCAAAAGTGATTTTGCAAATGTTTTACTTTAGCTCTTCTTTATCTTTTGGCTTGATGTTTATATCACTAAGTAGCTGAATGTATGGACTAGTGCTAGTAAGAAATTTTTTACAGATTTTCTTGCTAGCTAGCGCCACTTCATTAGTCCTTGCGACCAAACTCAAAATCGCGTTTGAAATGCCGTTTTTGAGGTTTAGTTCTACGATAGTCAAATGGCTTCTGAGCGATTATATTACAACGCAAATCTTTTTTTATTTTCAAATACAAACCATGAATATAGTTTTGGTTGATGATTTGAAGAGTCAACAAACTTTATTTGATTTACATAGAAATTTTCGCATCGATTTGAGAAAAGGAAGCATTTAAGTTTGTTAGCAAATATTTTGGTGAATTCAATCTTCTTCCATAATTTTCATAGTTGTATGATTTGAGAAAGAAACATGTACCCCAATTTCCGGGGTATAAGGCGCAGTATTTACCGCGCGCGAACTGTTTGTGTGACGACGTTCGCAATGCGCGGCGCCGCACAGGCAGCCAATAGCAATCTTTTCCAACCAGCAGTAGCTTTTTGTTCCCGTTCTTCGCTGTTTTCCTCTCAACAGTGATTTGTTTTAGAACAAATCTCTACTATCTTTTTGATTCTTCAAGAATGACAAGACCAGAACAAAAACCTCAAATTATCAGTAGTATCATTGAAGGATAGCGCAGTTTAAGTACCGCTAGCATTATTGGAAATGAAGGAAAGCACAAATGTAACACCGGTAACAATATTGGAAACAAAAGAAAGAATCATCTAAACACCATAAACACCATGTGAGAACTTCTTCCTACCTGTAGAAACGATATCACAATATACATTCTGAGAAGAGGAAAAAATACCTGGAGGCATGATTTATGGGCAGTGAAGAATGACCACAGCACACTGAGCTCACCTTTTTAGATTCAGGGAGCAATCATTTGGAAAGCGTTTTCGAGCCATTGTTCGCTGCGGCGGGTGCGCCTTATACAAGATGCGCCTTATACCCCGGAAATTAGGGGGTTTCAAACTTGATAAAAGACATAAAACTTTTTCCCATAAACCTCATAAACTAACTCTCTTATTACCTCAAAATGGGCTAAGAAACACATTCTCAAGAAATCGCAATTGAAAATGTGCAAAAAGGTTGAAAATTGGCTTATTCCCAGTTCACCTTGCTGCTGGTAAAATGGGCTTCCAAGTTCATTTAAAATGGAGGTAATCCCATTTTGCCCCATTCTAAATACTTTTCGCATAATTGTCTCGCAAGCGAAAGCTCAATTGGGGTTGAATCATTTTCACACCGCTTTGCCTCGTGGTTGCAATGAGGTATCGTCGAGTCATTCGTAACTTAATATGCTTATGCACACCAAACGCGTTAACTGACGAACAACAAAACTAAAGCCTGCTCATTTTTAGTGATTTCTGTTTGTTTCCTTGTCTCTTTTGTTTTTATTGGTTACATGTTAGTCAATATAACTTATTTCTACACTTTGCTGGGCTAAAAAATTTTTCACTGGAAAGTTACCAGTACGAGTGCCGTCGCTAACAGGGCTTAGTGTGCAATCTCACACATTAAGTTACGAATGACTCGAGGTTAAAAATTTTTAATTAATGCTAGCGAAAGCAGATTCCGATCAGTTTCTATCGTGAACAAATAAAATAGGGTTTGAAAGTCCATTTTCCTCCATTATGGACTTTCGTGGATATCATTACAGGTCTTGACTACTCGATTTCAGGCGTGAGCCAACTTTTTGCTCTTAAGTATGCGAAATGATTCATTGAAAATTCCTTTTAGAGTACCCTAGCTAAAAGAATGTGTGAGAAGGGCGAGGCATATGCGTGCAGTTTATCCACCCAAAATTGGCATTTCGGGAGTCCGTTTACGCCTAAGGCCTCTTTGCCTGCTCTCTCTTCAATCTCTTCGCTCTCTCCGACAGTGCGCATAAGCAGCGCAGAATACAGGCGCTGCGTGAGCGCAAATTCGGCAAACGGTTCGGCCTGGTACATATTGGGACAAACTGTAGCTATGCAAGCGAAACGTTGCTTATACACCGGAAAATGTGGTACCAAAGAAACTTTTGGCCTTTGCATATGTTTTAGCTAATCAACTAACAAAATGGTTGTTCATCATGTTTGGATAATGCCGGTATTGTCGGTGACATGTGCTTTGATCGCAATGTTTAGTGGGTAAGCGTCTTTAGCTTGAAGGTGCAAATTAGAACCTTAGAAAAGGTCGTTTCAGATACAGTATCGGAGTTGCGAAAGAACGCTTTCCTCCATTTTTCCCTTTCATAAGGTAGAATACAAGAGCACAGTGATTTACAAAAACAACTTTATTCTCGATGAATAGTGATGGAGGTGGTTATTCACCTGAAGCTAATATTTTCGGACAATTCTTGAACATGGCTGGGTTCCTTTGTCAGTTCAATAGATTCGTGTTTAAACACCAATACGCATGCTTTCAGATGTTATCACAGTTTATGTCGTACATATTCAAATTGTTGCATTCTATGGGCACGTTCTGAAATGGAACCGATCAAGGTGGTATTATTCTTCGTTATTACTGATGTATATAGGATTTTTGAGCGCACTAGGCATGACTATGGTGGCAAACTTTCGCGTGAGTACTATACTCCGATGTTTAAGCAAGAATAACTAATGTTTTCTCTCAGTACACAGAAATCCTACCTGCTCATATGATTGGCGCCATGATGACATTCATTGCAATGGTCATTTACGGCTGGGGACATGCAATTTTTGGGTAAGACAATCATGTACCTTCCATTGAAATTTGACGACCAGTGCCTATAGGGCCGACAGTTCACGTTAACTTAATGGAAAAGTGGTCGTAAACAACAACATCTTCTTAACTCTGGAAATGTGTTTTTATTTATTTTATAATATTTAAGCAACTGAGTGCGCACCAAATTAATATCGAAGCGATTAGTAAAAAGAACACATATGTCCACATAGCCGAATAGTGAACCACACATCAACCTATGCACCCATCCCTCTTGTGTAGAAGCTGCGAAAAGTACAGAACTTCCCTGTAGCTGCCATTAGACCTTGAAAACTTCAGTTTATTCTCTTCATGTAAATTGACAGAGAATTGTTGCTTTGGAGGGAGATGCTTTACAAAAGTTTGATTGCTAGTTAACTTTTTTTCGAAAAGTGATGTCCCGCTTTTATGAGGTCAGGCTACCCAAACGGAGAAAGCTAGCTGTTTATTCGGAGAATAGGTCAATAAATTCTTGAAAGTAAGAGGATTTACAGAACTAGACAAGCTGAATAAAGAAGAGCAGTTACTCGAAGTTCTCATGTCTTAAGTATGAATTTGGCGCATATTTTTGTGACTTCCCATAACGTTTTCTCCTCTCTTGAACGGTGAGCTCTCATTTTTTGGCATCAAATGGGCAGTGAGTCTCATTTTTGATAACGTGATAAAAAGAACTGAGTATGAGAAACTGAAGTTCAAGGTTTCGCGGTTCTTAGGAAAAATGGGTCGTGCACAAAGTGATCAGACACATCAAAGGGCAGAGTCAGGGCCCGGCACCGATGGTTTGGGGTCAAACTGGACTTCGTTTTTGGAGTTAGAAGCAACGGGGACATCGTTTTTATGAGGTCCTGGAGGAAGCGACAAAAAAAACACCACGAACATGTCAGGTTTCACGTGTTGAACGTGTGTTCTTTCGCAAGCGCGTGACTTTCAAGCAAGACTCAAACAAACAAATGGCTTATTTACAGCGCACAAACAATCACATGGCTCCTAATTTGGGCTATGTGTATACAATATTACTCCAAACTATGTTATGTAAAAAGTTTCCAAAACTTATGTGTCCTAATGTGCGTTCTCGAATTTGTTGGTTTCTAGATCAACTACCAAACCAACTGGGTTGGTTCGGAGCATAAATATCGGAAAGTTCACGTAAGTTTTGGACCTTTTTGATGTGGACGATTAGAACGGTGAAAAATCTATCATGTAGTGAAGAGAGCGGATCAAACCGTTGCCTCTTCCCTTTTTTTGAGTCAAAAGTAGTATAATTCGACGCGTTGATAAATATCGCGCTCCAATCACTTGCGGTGTCCTTTGAAATATGTGGCGAAAAATGCATCGCAGATTGTTGAGGCTATAGATTTGGTTGCCTAGGAGATTTTCGAAATTCCCAGCATCAAAACGGTACTATACTCAATGGTAGAGCCTTAATCAACTCGAAATCTTTTCTTTTTGCTTTTTTGTTATATTACATATCTCAAAATGCGCTTTTTAAACTTTTTATTGTTATTTTGATTGTATAAGGGTTTCTCTACTGATTTTTACGTCGAGAGGGACTTCGTAAATTTTCGCGAAGTCATGGGGGACTTCGTTTCCTAAAAACCTCCAAATCAACGCGTGCCGGGCTCTGAGCGGAGTGATAGGCATTACAAGGAATAGGAAGTTGATTTAATCAGCTCATTAAATAAAATCTTATATATAGAGCTGAATGTCTGTTTGTTTGTATGTCTGTCTGTATGCATGTACGTATGTTCCGAATAGAAAATTGCATTTCTAGACCAATCCGGACCAAACTTGGCACACAGACACTTTGGGCCCCGGCGGGTGTCATAGGCTGCTTTTCGTCATCGATCGATGTCGATTTAATCGATTTTTATCGATTTTTTTTGCGGAGTTCACCTACGGGGCTTGGAGTTGGCACAGGAGGGTAGTCGAGCATGCTGATTACGAATACGATTAGTTTTTAAGATCGTCCACTACTTTTAACGATTTTATCGACTTTTTGTAAAGTTTGACCTGCGGAGCTGGGAGTTTGTACAGGGGGGTAATCGAGCATGCTGATTACTAAAACAGCGAGAATAGTGATTTGGCATGTAGGCGTGGGCACAGGGAAAGGTTCGTACAGGAATTGGGATAGTGTTCTTTGACATAGTGTTTTGACAGAGCCGGGCGGAGCCGGGTAAGCCAGCTAGTTAACAATAAAAATGAAAATCTATTAACGGAACTTGAAGACAAATTAAGGTTTGACGCCCTCAAAAATTTAAATAAGACGAATACGTCAAATTCAAAAAGCATCCGTTAATAGTTGAGCTACGGAACAGAATTTGCCAAGAATTCGCATAATGGGATAATTCGACATGCTAAACAAGATTGTCATATTCATTTGTCGCTGACAATGAGATGGAATATCATATTTTAAAGTCAATTTCCAGCAAATTTGGTTGCATGGGTTTTTTGCCTGAAAATTGGTGAGGGAGTCCTAATCAAGGCACTGGCCAAGAAACAGCGCAAATTCTTCATTTACGACTGAAAAATCTGTCCTTAAACCCCCCCCCCCCCCCCTCCTGCTCCTGACCGTAATCCAGAAGGAGTCCGCTCACTTTAACATCACGTTCGCGCTGGGACCCATCCTGTTATGTCACGGCGCAGCCGCGAAGTATTTGGGTATAGATTTCTCAGTCGTGAATGAACCATTTGCGCTGCGTTTAAGCGGTGCATGAGCTAGAGCCCCGTCATCAGTTTCCAAGGAAAAAACATATATGCTCAGATTTGCGGACACTGCCTTTGTAGGGAGTGTCCGGACAGATCCGAAAGCACATAATATTAACGCATTACCGAAGCTGGTCCCCCATGCAAAGCTATAGCCCGGCTGCGAGAGCAAAATGCTGGAGCGAGAAAAACTCCGAAAGTTTGAACAGATTCTTTGATCCAGTGATGTATTAAAGAAGCAGCAAGTTGTACCAGCAATGCTATCATCGGCTGGCGGTGTGTTCTCCACAATTTCTTGCTTCGGTAAAGAGACAAAGTGAAAATTCTCGCCCACCTGCGGACTTCCCTGCTGCGTTAGAGCCCCGTTTCGTCGTTTTCGCGCCCTCCAGTGCGAATTTTCGAATTCAGCATAACGAAGCCCAGATAAGCAAAGAGTCTCAACTTCTTGCGCGGACACTGCCTTCAAGCTTACGAAAGGGGTCATTTTATGCGGATAATATATCACTTTTGTAATAAGCACTGCAAATTTCCACTAATTGTTTCAGCAAAATTTAAGACAATCCATAATTTCCCCCTTATACGGCAAACGTACCCTACCCTTAGTTGTGATAGCAGGATTTGAGTATTGAGTGCAGGAGGAGGTACCTTTTGCTTCGACTGGATTGGCGGCTGGAAAGCGGGGCTTCGTGTTCTACAGGGTGTTTGAAAAGTTTGTGGTCTCAAGTACTTCCAATTCAAATTTTGATGCGCTTTCTGTTTTATTGTGCTCATCAGGCCTAGATACCATTATTTCAGCGAAACCAGGTTTTCTTGTGGTTTTTTATTTTTTTATTAGATTGAAACACATCAATATAGCCTTCCAAACCACTTTCCTTGAAACGCATGTTACAAAAAAGGAAGCATAATTTACAGAAAACTGGTATACTTTCTGAAAGTCCTTTTTTAAAAGTTTCTTACATGTGCTTTTTTTCGTAGAAGTAAATTCTTTGGAATACTGTGCCTTGAAATAAAAAAGAGCCAGTTTCAGGATTTTCTTGTCAACAAAGCACAGCACCAAAAGTTTTTTATTTTATCTTTGAAACCTTCATGAACGTGCAAAATTTTTGAGGATTAATACAATGAAGATCAGAGAGCTGCAGTACAAATACATGTTAAAATAAAACTTCCAAAATTTTTTCGCAAACTTGTGCCGCGATTGTCTGCTGTAAGTTGGAACATGAAAAAACTTTTGTTTGCAACCTGCTGAGGAACTTTTAGTATATAAAGAAAGTGTAAACTTAGGATCATTTGTAGTAAGAAAACGGAAAGCTGTCTCCGTTTTACGGCGCTGAAAAGAAGTCTCACAACTCAGATAATGCCTCTTCGAAGAAGCTGAATAATTTGTTTGCTTTCAAATTTTTTTTAGGTATCTTGAGGCAAAAAACATTTTTCTTTGCTGGCGCAGTGGTTCCCAGGTTTAGCGAACATATATGGCAAAAAATGAGTTAGGATTCGCAGTTGAAGTACTTGCCACGAACTTTTCAAACATCCTCTTGTTAAGGCTAGAGGATGATCAGGGGCATTGTCGATTGCTTCGCGGGCGCGAGCGGCTTGTTAATTCACAAGGCCCCGCCTTCTAGCCGCCAATCCAGTTGAATCAAAGGTTAACTAGACCACCTTCAAGATAAAGTTAATCATGTTTGAAATTGACCATTTTAGTTGGGTGGCTCAATATTTGGAAAGCTCAGATCTAGCTAAAACTTGTTCTACAGGAGTTCTTTGCATGCTAATTACGAGTATATTGCTCACTATACTTGATAGGGACTCTGTTATGCCTACGGTATTTGGGAGGGGGGGGGGGACAGAAACTTTGTAGGGCGGGGTTTCAACGGTCGTGTGTCACACCTCTTGCTCTTGCATAAAAATATTAGATTGGTGCAAAAGTGATGCGCGTTTTCCTGGCCCTTGTTTCAGGAACAACGTTTCTCTATCAAACTTTCTCTTTGGGGAAAAACTTATACACTTTTAAGAAGCCCCTTTCATGCTTTATGCAAAGATGGTTGAAAGAAGCTTTTAGCCTCATTCGTTAGAAGTTAGTAGAGCTTCATACAACCGAACTCGAATCCAGGATTTCATTGCACTTACTTTTTTGGCCAGAATTCAAGCGCGAATAAAGGCATTACAATCTACATTGTGCATATTTTACTGTTTTCTTAGAAACAACCTAGTTTGAGATTTCGGCGCCTCAACATGAGCGGTGGTTTTGGCCATTCTGTGGCCTATGGGTTTTCTTTGAAAAGGGCAATCGCCAAAATTTTGCTCATTTCTGTAAGCTTAAGGGTGGGCCCTCTGTTGACAGTTTTTGCAGAAATGTGGAAGCTGTTCAGTAAACAAAAGATCAAAATTCTCCATATCTTGGGATTTTGAGGCCTACGAAAAAATGTCGAAAAAAGCGAACGTTAATTTTTTTCTTTTTCGCAAATCTTCTTTGTTTAAGCTATTTCTACTTTTTGTGCTACTGGCTTGCGGCTACGAGACGGGATACTCAACATTCACACTAACAGATTTTGAAGGGAGTTATGATCAGTAAAAACGGAGTTTTAGAAAAAAATTTTTTGCTTATTGTGCCCATTGGTGATATGAGCATAGATACATGTGCGCTGTATTGGAAACATTTGATGCCTCTGATGACCTTTACCGCACTGAAGAATGTGGATTTTTCAAAAAGTTATAGCACGTCGAAGTGAAAACTCGCAAAACGCGCATCACTTTTGCACAACCCAATAATTTGAGTTAGAAAGCAACTTCATAATTTGAGTTAGAAAGTGTGCATATTCTAAAGGCGGCGTCCTTTGTGTGAGAACCTCAGCCGTGCAGGTGTGTCATAACTCGCAACGACTAATTTTATTAAGGTAGATTGTTCTTGATTTCTTGTTGGTTTTCTTGCTTTTTTCAACTTTTAGACTAACTTTGAGTTGTGATAATGATGATGTCCCATGCGGTTTCTTGAATCTTTAATGGATTATATTACTTTTGATTTCCTGAAGAGCAAGATAATGACTGTCGAAGGGAAACGCTTTGGTACAAGCTACTGAGGGGCTCCCCTAAGATGAACCTCTGCAATCAAAGGACCCGTGGCTTGCACAAACGATGGGCTTTGAAAATTCCAATTTATTGAACAAAGCGTGTGGTAGTCCGTGCCTTTGATTTTGTTTTTCAAGAACATGTGCCATTGATGGCGCAGGCAAGCAGGCGGGTCGCGGTGCCAAAAAATATTATCACGCGTTGCGGATGCTTTCGATGTCTGACTATGCATAAATGTGGCGCGCGACGATTATTTTCCCTTCTAATTTTCCAACTTTCATCACACACTCTTCAACAGTTATGACGGTAACTCTCCTGCTAACGCTATTGTTGTCCACAAGAACTTTACAATCAGCAAATATTTGCCTGACCTCAACAGATATTAAAATTAGGAAAACTCAATTAGCCTTAGTTGAATATCAAGATGTCTCATCAATTCCGTTGGTTCCAAATTCCGAACGCAATAAACCATGAACTTGTCGATTTGAATAGGTTTCAGAGTACTCAATTAGAGCTAAGCAAGCTCAGCGACATGGTACCCTTGCTTTAGCACCAGCTTTGATTGCCTTGATCCTAAAGCCGAAAATTAGAGTGATTCAATTGCCCAAAAATTACAAATATTACAACTCCGTCAAAATTATCCTACAAATTTCCCAAATGGCTCACGTATACGCTTTCCATAACAGACATTCATATATACCATCGCTGTATTTTTCCTCGATTAGAACTCAAGAAAATGAATTATTTTAAGTTTTTGCCACCTCAGCTGTTCCCACATAACTGGTCAATTATAAACCTGTAAAAGTACGAACGTAGAATTTTCAGCTTTCTACAAGCTCTTGTTCTCGAGAAACATGAATTTCAGTGGTAAGACAAGTTCAGGGAAAGCTGCTTTAATATTTCTTGTGGATTAAAGCTTGTAAGAAGCTGAAAAATTGCGTTCATATTTCTACTTTTTATTGTATGCAACTACTTGGTAGGAACAAAGTGGATCATTTTGTCAAAAACTGAACTCATGAACTTTCTTTCCTTAGCTTCGAGAGAATGTACTTATTGTTTGATTGTAACTCTCTTGTAATGAAGTGTTTCGGGAAGCTTTAGGTACCATTTTGTAGAGCGAGGTTCAACTTAGATTACAGTATAAAGTGAATCACCGGCTGCTCTTCATTACTATAGGATTACGGTAGGAACTTTGAAGAGGGTTTTGAGCTATGAAAGGCCATATTTTGCCTCAGAAAGCAAACAAAACAACTTGAAAGGTTTCACACTGTGCTAATTAGAGTTGATGATTTCAAAAATGTCGCAGCTTATCATAATGCTTCGATAAAAAGTTATTTGAGGTAAGCAGTATCGACGTTTTTCCAATGCTTCCGAAAATTGCAATTATACCGTTTGGAAGGCTTCGCAACCTTGTACATAGTAGAGTATTGAGCTCAGCGTCCATGGAAACCCAATTACACAATTTTCCACATTTATTTGAAAAATTTTAAAACCGCAGCTTTTTTCACAGTGACACCATATGCTTGAAGTTCCTACCGTAATCCTACATTAATGAAGAACAGTCGGTGATTCGCTCTATACTGTAAATATACTGTAAATCTAAGTTGAATCTCGTTCTACAAAATGGTACCTAAAGCTTCCCGAAACACTTCATTACCAGAGAGTTATTTACAATCAAACAGTAAGTACATTTTTTGGGACACCCTGCTTATGAAAAGGTCAGGAGTTTTGTAGGATTATTTTAGACGAAATTACGACTTTTCTTGATTTTTCGACTTCTTGACTTTGAACTCAATGTGGATCAAAGCCAACTTAGATCAAGAACGCCATAATGTAGAGCTTGCTCATCTCTGTCAAGCGGCACTTGAACACTTATCAGATATGAGAAATGCATGACTGTCGCGGACGGAACTTATGGAACAACCTGCTAGCTGCTTTTCACATAGGTGGGTGAGTATAGAGTGAGAAAAGTGCAAAGACAGGCAAACTTACCATAACGTTTCCCTTGGTCTCCTTTTTCTTGGAAGGAAAAGCGATGAAATTCGATGAACATACTGAAAAACGACATGAGCGATATTGTTAACTGCTGTCCTACCTAATAATTGCGGGCAAATCAAGTAAAAGGCAAATGAAAAACAACAACAAGAAATCTAAAATCAGTCAATCACTTGACAGTCAGGGCAATCCTACGATTAAGTAGCGAAACTATGCATCTTATATATTAATTAGGTTGTTACATAAGTTTTGTTACACTCGACTGAAAAAATGCTCATAACTTTCTCAAATGATTTTTCCTTGCCTCCAAACTATGTGTAATGTTGCAGATTTTTGATATGTACATGCCACACATGAAAAATTAAATTTTGGATTTTTTTGAAATTTTTTCGAATTATTTTTGACAAATTTCCATTTTTGGCTGATAAAAAGTTTGAACTTTCAAACTGCTTCAGTATTACTACCAGTGCTCCCCAAAATCCATAAAAAATCTAAAAATGTGGAAAAGAAGAATAAGAGAATTTTTAGGAAACAAAGAAAAAAATGAAGGTGGGGGTGCCCCTATAGTGTTGCCTTTATATTTACCCTAAAATCCGTCATATAAGAGCGGACTTATCTGCAGTTTTGGCAGGAAAATCGATGGAAAAACGCCGCAAAGGGTGTCACAGATAAGTCCGCCTAAATCGTCTCGCAGATACGTCCGTCTGTCCTGAGCATGAGCAAGCGCGACCTAGGAGCACAGACGCGCGCGACCGCTCGCGTGGCTTGCCAGTGTAGATTTAAACGAGGCCGCGATATCGCCTGAAAGAAAGAGCCCAAGGATTCGACAAGTCGTACAGTCTACTTGGTGGTCGTCGCGGATTCTTCATCGCGTACGCTGGATAGGTGAGTTCTTTTCCTATATATGACACCTGTATGAAATTGAGCGATTTCTGCCGATGAAAAGAATCATAATAGGTTTCATCATTGCATCATTGCAATCATCTCAACTTATCATTCATCTTATCGTTTTGGAGGCGACAATGTTTTCACTACATCTCTCGAACCCGTACAGGCTACAACCCTTGAACCTGACTCCTACACTTTTGCTTCCTCTATTGTTTTCATGTTCTGAATGTAGTCTCTGTTGACCCATGCCATACGGCTTTTGTCAAATGCTTTCTTGAACGGAAGAGTGACAGTCTGAGAATGCTCAACCTTAGCAAAGCATTAGGCTTCCTTGTTATTTTCCTCAATTGTTGTTTCATTAAGCCTGTACATCCAAGACAAAAGATAGTGTAGTCAAATTTGATGCCGCCTGCTTTTCCTTGTATAAAAGAGTAAACCTTTCGATGACCAGCGCAAATTTATAGGACTCCGCGTGATTCCAGTGTGCAATGACCGGTAACTCAGCGAAGTTCACAATCACGCCGGGCCCTATATTTCCAGCATAGTCTCACATGCTTTGACTTAAGCTTTTCAGGTGTCTCGCATCTCAATGGCTATCAGAAGGAAGTCCTACACCGCGCTTTTTAAGCTTAACGTGGTGCAATATGCCTTGGAACATGGAACATCGGCTGCCGCTGTTCGCTACGAAGTCTCTGATGGTCTGGTTAGAAGATGGAAGGCCGATAAAGAAAATCTGGAGGATATGCCACTGAGGAGACGCGCCAACCGTCATGGGAAGCCAAAGGTGGAGGAAATAGAGGAAGCTCTCTATGCATGGATTGTGCAGACGCGAGAAGGAAGCCGAGCAGTGCTTGTCAAAGACATTCGCGAGAAGGCATTGCAGCTAGCGCGGGAATCTGGCCACCAGGACTTCAGGGCATCGGCGATGTGGTGCAAAGGCTTTATGAAAAGAAAGAACTTATCTCTGAGGCGAAGAAACCATTGCGAACAGTTTCACCAAGGCTCTCGATGACGAATCAATAATAGAAGGCATGAACGAGGATTTCGACGCTTTGATTGTTGCTGATAATAACGATAATGATGGTCGTTCTTTTGGTCAAGTTGTTGCCATGAATGTTTGTTATGAACATGGAATGCTACCTGAATAAAGATCTGTTGCTTCGGTTCATTCTGAGAGCAAAAAAGGCAGCGCAATTGCGCATCCTTCTTGTTTTCATGTGAAAAAAATAAGGCGGACTTATCCGCGGGACTTGGCGGCGCGCGAGGCGCGCGAGGCTGTCACGAAAGCGGACTTAACTGAGAGCACTTTTGCGGTCTTATCGGCGAGGCGGTCTTTACTGCGAGCCGATCTTATATGACGGATTTTAGGGTACTGTAATTCATGCGGTGAGGGCATAAGTGGTGCCAGCAGATAGCCCTTTATCTCTTCCCCATACATGCCGGATATGAGGTCTTGCCGAATTTTCTAGAGTTTTCCAGAGGAAGGCGAAGAAAGTGTAACAAAACTTATGTAACAACCTAATAGAAAGCACAATGTCTGTGTGTGTATGTGTCTGTGTTTCTTTCTGTGCGTATGTTCAAATACATATTTCTATCTCTGAACCGATCAGGACCAAATCGAGCACACATGCACTTCGGTGCGGGCGGGTGTCCTTTCTACTTTTCGTTGCCGATTTTATCGATTACTATCATTTTTTTGCAAAGTTTGACCTAAGGGGCTGAAGTTGGCACAGGGCATAACTGAGCATGCTGATTAAATACGGTTAGGTTAGCAAGGAAAGGAGGTAGGGTGAACATGCTGATTATGAATATAGTACTAGTTTTTAGAATTACTTACGGAATGCCTTCAGTGATTTCATTAATTTTTGCATAGTTTGAGTTACGGGGCTGGGAGTTGGCACAAGGGGGGGGGGGTGCATGCTAAATAGAAAAACATGGTAGAGGAAAGAATCTGCATATGGAGTTGGAACCAGAACTGGGGAAACGTTGTACCGAAACTGTATGAATTTCTATCTCGTGTAATGAACTTCCGGGCGGAGCCGGGTATGCCAGCTAGTATTTTAATGGAAATGAACAGTGAAACTGAATCATTTTCTTGCATGATTTTCACCTTTAGCAAATCTAAGGAAGAGGAGAAAAAGCAAGGGGCTGCTATCTAAAATAAGCACATCTCAAATGCTGGAATCGTTGCTGCCCACATAACTTAACACGTTTCGGACCGCGAAATCGCGCGCGGCGAAAAAAGTGTACTTTCACCCGTAAGCCAAGAAGAGGACCTTATTTCGTAAACTGATGCTACATCTGTAATCATCTTGTAAGATAAGTTCCATACCCAAAGCGAATGGATTCGAAGCGTTTAAATTTTGTCGTTCGTGAAGGACTGCTGTGCTTTTCTGAAAGATAGGAACAAGAACTCGGTTTTTAATAGTATCGGAAAGTATCAGGTTGAACCGAAAGTTCGTTCGCACCGTTTTCAAAAAATCATAACTTCTTTCGGTCACGACGATTTTGCGCAGTTCAAATTTTATTAAAAAGCGTAAAGCATGTAGTTTCCAAGAATCTCCTGGAAACTTTCCAGCTTGTTCAGATTGCAGAGATAAAAATGAAAGAACGAAAACATCCGAAATTCGGAATTTTTGAGAGAAAATTCTAAAAATCCAGAAACTGCGCGATAAAATCCAGAAAAGCCATTATCCTAATTTTTCTTATATTTGATTATAAACTGAGTTAAGTTTGTGCTGATCGAGCTCTTCTTTCAAAAGTTATGATTTTTTGAAAAAAAATGCCGCAATTTCTTAGGAATTCTTAGGAAAGTGAATTTTCGGAATTTTTTTTCAAAAAATCATAACTTTTAAAAAGAGCTCGATCAGCACAAACTTAACTCAGTTAGTAATCAAATATATGAAAAATTAGGATAATTGCTTCTCTGGATTTTATCGCGCAGCTTCTGGATTTTTAAAATTTTTTCTCAAAAATTCCGAATTTCGGATGTTTTCGTTCTTTCATTTTTATCTCTGCAATCCGAATATGCTGGAAAGTCTTCAGAGGACTTTTGGAAACTACATGCTTTACGCTTTCCAATAAAATTTAAATTGCGCAAAATCGTCGTGACGAAAAGAAGTTACGATTTTTTGAAAATGGTGCGAACGAACTTTCGGTTCAACTTAATATTTATGCTGTAAATGGTACACGTCACGTCAGAAATTACAATTTTCTCTTTAAAATGGAAGCAAAGGGGAGTTGCGACGTCGCACGCGTCGTTCGCGTTGCCGCACTTCATTGCGACTGTTGTTCGATTTGCGCTCATATCTCCTAAATAAATATCGGCGGCACAACTCTACAGAGTTAACTGAAAAGTGTAAGCTTAGGCCTTTGACGTTATAACCTTGGGCTTAAGGAAAACCTCCTGTAAACGACAGAAAGATCCTTCAAATCGGGGCGCTGCACCACGTGCAGCACCGGTCCGAAACGTGTTAAAGGCAGCGTCCAGGCAAATCTGGACTTATGGAGATTCTACATAGAAAGTAATTTTGGGGCCCCAATTAAGGCACTGCCCAACGGCAGCGCAGGTGACTCACTGACGGCTTACAAGGAAAGGATACTTGGTCGAAGTGGCGTTTCCAAATGAAATGTGTACTATCTTGTATAGCATAAAACACTGATTCTAAATCTGCTTTCCTTATCTGGAAAGCGCTTCTGGCAAAGGTGTTCTGGAAATTTTTTAAGGAAAAAATTCAATGTTTAGGCCAAGGTAAAAACGGGTGTTGAGATCTTTTCGGCTCTTAAAAGGGGGTAATGACTGACATAAGTGTATTGAATTAAGGATATTTATTGTATGAAACCCCCCGGTAGTAATCATGGCCTCATCTGAGCTCACGGACTTAAGTTCTGAATGCTTTTATTGTAGCCGCGCTTTCGAATTTTTGCATCGAAAAACTTCGATAACTCTTCTCCCAAGAGCTCTTTGCACATAAGGAAAGCAGATTTGGAATCAGCGTTGCATGCTCTTTAAGAAAGTGTACATTTCATATGGAAACACCACTTCGACCATGTATCCTTCCCTCGTGAGACATACGCCACCGAACTGGACCCCAAGATCGTATATGCATGGATTCATGACAGCTTCGCGCGCGGACCCACGCTTTGCGCACTGAATCCATGCGAAATACGATCCTGGGTTTAACTTTCGAGGGAAATATCTCAGCAATTAGAGCACTAACTAAGCTGCCAGTTGGGCAGTGGCTTAATTAGGGCCCCAAAATTACTACCCACGTGAAATTTCCAGGTTCCAGACTTGCCTGGACGCTGTATTTAATTAGTATTGTAGGGGCATGGGTAGTTGGTGGAATCATGGGCGTAGGGTGAAAGAGAATGGGCGGGGGAAAGCGGGCAAGAAGAGCGAAGACCTTTCCGTTTAATTGAATCACGAAATCTGATTTGCTCTGCACTAACAAGTGATTTTCCGTATTCTGTAAGGAATTCTATATTCTATCGTACGATAATTTTGTCTGGAGCATGGCTTCATCAAAATTTATAAGGCCATGAAGAGTTTTCAAATTAGATTATTGAGCTAGACCTTTTATTTGTAACCTTTCTGTAACACCCCGCTCTTCAAAAAATATCACTTTTTTGAACGAATACGAGAGGACTGCTGCGACAGCAACAAACACATGAATACTCAAGACTATGACACAAGAAACAAAAATTTCTACGTTACCTTTCCAGATATGTGGTAATTCCAAGAATGATTGCGCTGGGCGTTATTCACTTTCGTTTCGTCCTCATTATTCTCACAACATGCTGTCTGATTCTTCGTAAGTCCCACAGTTCTACCGAGTTTACAAAATTTTCAGATAATGTATAGGCGATTCATCGCACGCAAAGACTGCGGGCATATCGGCGTTTTCCAATCAAGCGCTCTTTCGTTCCCCTTACCATCTGCTGCATCTTCCAGGCACGAATTACTTTGGTCGAATGCAACACTTCCATTCTTTGCGTGTTATGATCGCCGATACCGTATCTGGGTTGAGCAGACTGCACGGCGCAGCGTACGCCTCATATCTTTATGCACGTGTGCGTAGGCTGCTACGTAACACATACGGCGCGTACAACGTCCAATTTGGCTCAACCATGTGATAGATACTCGCCCTCTGACCTCTTTTTTACGAGCTGATTGCATGGGAGTTTGGCTGAATTTTGAATTCGCACTAGAAGATGCCCTCGCTTAGGCACTAACTAGAATACAGGGTGTTTTGCAGATGCATGAACGTCCTTTTGGAAACATGATAACCTTTAACTGTTTGGCTGCATATCACCAATATCAAAATTGTCTGGTCGAGTAGATCTGAGCTTGCCTTCGCGACCGAGATTGGTAAAGTTGCGGAAAAGTTTGCGCATGAACAGATAGCTACGCCTGGAATAACAACAATTTGCGCGCGCAAATTGCTGGTATCAAGTGTCAGATCCACTTAACTGTTTTATGGACGTAAGAGCATGGTTATCAGACACATAAGACATACCGCACTTCTGCAGAGCCTTGTAGTCATAAATTCGGCGATCACGTGAGGAGTGTGTTATGTGTCTGCGTGATTTGAATGCAGCGACAAAGTGCAAAAATTATGTTCGAAGCAAAGATTTGCTTGAATTTACTGTGAATTTTGAGTTTCCAAGCCCAGGAGAGAATTGCTGTCAAACGATTCAAAACTCACTTCAAAGATATTTCCTCGTCATATAGTAGTGAGAAGCAATAGAAATAGAAAAGAGGATTGCAAAAGCAACTTAAAAGCAGCGTCCAGGCAAATCATAACATGGAGATCCTACGTAAAGAGTGATTTTGGGGCCTTAAGTAAGACCTGCCCAAGCGGCAGCTCAGATTGTACACTCACAATTAGGATATTCACCTCCAAACTAAACCCCATTATCGTATTGACAGACGACTTGCTCATGCTCGCGTGGTTTCATACTACAACCCTATATAATTTTCCATGCTCGACCATCCTTGAATCTTGGCATTTTATGTTCAGCATAAAACCCCACAGTTTTTGGATCCTTGTGCGAAAGCGTGCAAGCAAGTTCAAGTTGTACGATAGTACGATCTTGGGGTCCAGTTTGAAGGCAAATATCTCGGCCGCGAGTGAATCATCCGCGCTGCTGCTTGGGCAGTTTTTCAGTTAGAGCCGCAAAATTCTTCACATGAGATACGTCCAGATTTGCCTGGACGCTGCCCAAAGATATCTTCTACGTTCACTAAAAGCCTTTCATATTTATTGTTTGTAACTCAGATAAGGTTGCTGATGCATACAGCGTTTCAGATCAGGTAGCCGCGTCTTCACTCGCTTTCGTACCTGATGGGGCTGGGGCTGGCGAAAATCCTGGAATTGAAGGGATGCGTTCGGAAGAGTCACCGGTATTTTATAAACCTTGCTATCTACTTTAGTCAAGTAAAATTTTTCCAGTTTCACAAAACGTATTCAACAGCTACAAGTTGTGAATGGGGAATGATACTTGTAATGCAAGTGTTTATTCTAACATTCATTGCTGAACTTCGTCTATTACGGGCATGCTCCCCATTTGGTGTTGAAGCGCGACAAGCAGGAGGGAGAACATGAGCTGTCTAATACACCATAAAAAAGGTTGGCATTCTTGTTCTTCAAAGATTTGAACGTATGGTAGCAGTTTTTACATCTCCGAATACATTTCAGTAAAAAAAATTTCTAGGTCATCATCATTTAGTAATGTCTGTTGTAGACACAGAAATTGATTCTGATCTCCTTTTGTCCAAAGTTAAAAGTTTCAATAATCTTGAAGCTGTAAATTCAATAACTTTATCAATGCTCCTTTCATTTTTTTCTCCAGTGCTAAAAATGCAAGCACCTTTACACAACAGCCCAGTTTCGCTTTTTAAGTTGATCCAAATCATATTTTGGAAAAAATGAAATTCTGCTGACAGAAAAACTTGAGCCCAAGTTGATAGTTTATTACTGCAATTCAAGCTTGGTTGCATGCCAGTAAACTGCCAAAACACGTGGTTTGCTTGTACTCGATCATTAAGTCCGTTCTTTCTCTTGTTCACTCCCGCTTTCACAAGACATCACCATGCTTCTACTTGCTTTTACTCTTTCACTTGTAGTGGTCTTCCTTTGATTTCCAACGCTGAAGATACATAGTTTCTTTAGTATTCATACTTAGTATAAGGCTTTGTATTGTACTACGTTATACTTGTATGGTTCTTATTTCTCAAAATATCTGGTTCTTCAGCAAATTTGGAACGAGTATGCTCGACATCGAACTTTGTCCCTTACAAGACTACGACGTTATTCGTAGTCATATTGTTGAAAAAATGGTTCTTCGCATGGATTCAATCAATAAATCCAGCTATTGTAATATTGGAAATTTTTGGAAGTCTGTTGCCATTTTGTAATGCATTTCGTCTCACTAAAGAGTATTCTCTTGAAAAGCCGAAGCTTGTACTATGTTGTCTAAGTTTGCATAAGTCTCATGCGACAAACTTTTCCTTGAGTCTAAGTTTGCATAAGTCTCATGCGACAAACTTTTCCTTGATTGTGACAGCCGTATTCAGCCAAAAACGCTACGTTCGATAAGGCTGTCACAATCTTATCGCACGAACCTCAAATTGCTCGTAAAACTCTTGAGGCCTTTTGAATTGGAATGCGAAATCCAAATAATAGGAAGGAAGAATGCGTTGCCGTCACGAACAAGCTGGTACCGTTTCAGACCCTTTGTGGGTTCTGACCTACTGAGTCGGGGTCGGGTCAAGGCGGGAGTGATTTGAAAATATCAACATCATAGCGCGGCGCTTCGTGGGTGGTCGCCTACCCCTGGACTGCAAGGCTGTAAGGTAAGCACTAACTGTTCCGCGTCTTCGTTTGTTTCTGGCTATTGGGTTGTACCGATGTGGTGAAGATAGAGCGTTTGAAAGGTAGATTACAAATACCATTGTTCTTACAGGCTCTGAAGAAGGCGGAGACGCCGAAACGTAAGCCTAATAAAGCTGTGTAACAATCTTGGTCTCAGCTGCAACAACAACTACTAAGATTAACCTCTGCATAGCTTTACTTTCTTTGTGTTGCGCACTTAGACTCTAACGATATAAGAGCATTGAGTTCTACAACTGTGCACAAGATATGTAAATTTCAAAACGAATTAGAAAAATTGGAAGTATTTTCAAAAACTGATAAGTTCCGAGAATGTTACCAACCAAAACAAAGCCGTTAACATTTGATCATGTAAAATGAGCCTCCCAAATTTGTCTGTGAATTATAGCCGGAAGTTGACTTACTTGAGTCTATGGAAAAAATGAAATTTGAAAATAACCCGAGAATTGACGTTCTCACAAAGTTGAACGAGCCGCTGTACGCGAAACTGGGGACGACCTTCAAGATTAAGGAGTAGATCAAGGACCTCAAAATTCGCCGAAGCTTTGCATATTGGGTTTACTTAACTGATTAACACGAATGTCGTATTCATTTCATTCATGGTTGAATTAACACATTTTTCCTTGATTGGGATGAGACCTTAAACCGTAAATCTATAGTGATCCTACAAAAAAAGCCCTCAGCATGCAACAGGAAAGCTTCTATAAAGATAACTACAATAGATGTTCTTGAGGAAAGATGACTAATGTGGTGATGATAAAAGTCCTTTTTTGCATTCTGGTTCCGGGGCTAAGAACTAGACCGGTCATACGACTTTCTGGGTGCTTCCGAACTTGATGTTCTCCGATCGGGATCAGGCCGAACCGTCGGTGTAAAGTTGCGCGCTTGCAGCGCTAGCGGTTTGCTCTGCATATGCGCGCTATCCGAGAAAACAAAAGGATGAAGAGAGAGAGAGCAGAGAAACAGGCCGTGGGCGTGACCGCGAAACCCTAGCGACGCGGACTCCCGCCATGCCAATTTTAGCCTGATTAGAATTGGGGCAGACTGTAATCAGCATGTCGAATAACTCCCTATGCCAAGTTTGAGCTATATCTGCAAAATTTTACAGCTTTTCTTCTTGTATAGGATGCCTACCGTAATAGTCACTGCGACGTTAGAATTTAAGCAGAGAGCAGCTGCTTTTGTTACATCATAATCGACATCGCGGCAAGAATAGGCATCGTCCACCCAAAATTTAAATCTCCATGTGTTTGCCGTTTCAGGGCCCTCTCATACCCCTGAATCCGAATATCAATTCTGAAATCCGTAAAAACCACGAAAAATTCCCGTTTTCACAACCTGCAAAGCGAATTCTTCGGAACTGATTGGATAGGGGCGCACGGATGGGCGAGACGAAGGTCACGCCCACTTAAAGGGAAAGCCAACGTGGCGAATCTGTTATTTGGGCAATTTTCGAAGCAATTTTGTCACTTCGGAAGTAACTTTTGCCAGCGCGAGATGGATAAGTATGCAGTTGAGGGGCCCCAATATGTTAGGCATTAAAATCTTATCGTTTCCATTTCGGGTGGACGATGCCTTTAAGTGCACCAGGTTGAAAAAGAAAAACGTTATCGAAGTAATTGCAAAACTTAGTTTCCAATCTATCCTATTTTCAGGTGTTAAGCCGCACACTTTTCACTCTAAAGGCGCACATATTAAAAGACTGCCTGTTACGATGGGGCATGTTAAGTGAGAGCGATGTGCGAGAAAGCGACCGCTTCGCGAGCCATATGCGCAGCGGCACGCCTGGGTCTACTTGCGTTTACAGCAAAAAGGGTGCGACTTATACACCTGAAAATAGGGTAATAGTTCGCTGAGTTCCTGCGATTTCGTATAAGCTCGAATTTCGATAGCATAAACGCAGCGCAGTTGCTCACATGATAATTTCAATGAAAAGCAGTAAACTGCAAAAGCATTTGCTTCAGAAACCTGCGCAAGACTATGTAAATTTACAAAGTGTGCATAGCTCGGAGTGACTGTCAAACGTCTAAGGTAGTATCTGTGTTAGAAAATAGTATTAGGTTGTTGCAAAAATAATGTCCGTTTTGCAAATTTTCACTTTGAAAGGCTATAATTTCGCTTAGTCTTCATATTTTTGAATGCGGTTAAGACCCTCAGAAACAGCAAACCGTTCGCATTTTAGCGCATATCTGCTCATACTGATATCGCAAACGGGAAGAAAACCATGCGTCAAAAAACTTAAATTTTTTCTTTTGAAAACCTCGTATTTGAAAGCTTATAACTCCTTTCAAGTTTTGTTCGTATGCCTGGCAATCAGCTTATTTTGTGGTCGCAGGACAATAGTACACATATGAATAGAAAGGACTCCAACGAAGGAGTTTCGCGAAAAGAAAAGATAAAAATTCCAAAATGTTCGCTTTATTGGGCCTACTTGTTGTAGGCTTGTAAGTGCCAAATTATGAAAATTGGGAATTTTTCACGTACTAAATAGCTGAGTTTCTCTTCAAATATTGTAGTTAGAATGTGCTAATCTTAAGCCTACAGAAATGGGAGAAGCTTTGACGACTGCCTTATCTATGAGAAATTTCTGACCCATAGAATGCCGGCAGCGAGTGTCTATTTCAACGCGTCAATTTCTTAGTCCACATATCTCCAAAAATCTACATAGGTATGCAGCAGGTAAACAATCTTCAACTAATACATTTGCTATGTTTTCAGAAGAATTCGTGTATTTATTTTTGAATTGTGGTCAAGAAAGCGAAAGCTATGAATTTCCGATTTCAAGTGCGGGTGCGCAAAATGCTGCTGAAATTCTCACAGATGAGACTAGCAGCTTAATTCTATAATCGTTAGAAAGCACATGAAGAGAGCTTTCCAATGATATGCAGATTCTGTATCGAACACGAAAGTTTGATGGAAAAAAGTTGCTTGGAATATAGGCCTAAAAAAACGGACATTATTTTTGCAACAACCTAATAGTTTTGACAAAAGGATTTTGTACTGTTCTTCACAATCAGAAACTATGAACTTTACGAAAGATGACGACGCGTTTATGTTAAGCAATAGATCGTTTGAATGATCTATTAACTAACACGATAATCGTTTATTAACAGATCTTATGCTCAAAAATATTCGACGAGCACACTTGAAAAATTGTTGCATCATTGCTCGTTTGACATTGGCTAAAAAAAATTAAGAACCGCCTGCTAAAGGTTCAGCCACGCTTCAAAGTTTGACTAACCGCTTTCAAAAAAGTATGGATTTGCGGCCCGCCCGGCGCTGGCAGTCGCCAGAGACTTTGCTGATTTTGCAAAGGCAGCCGAAGGATATGTCGCTAGCTGTGCTGCGTGGAAGGTACCTGGCGATCTTACTGTAATGCTTGGGGCTATACCCAGGTTTGATGCTTGCGAACTATGAAGACAAAACTAAAAGGATACAAATGCCAAAAATTAAGAAAAAAATGCAAATTCCGTCTAAGAAAGGAAATCCTGTAAGCCTGCAATTGCTTGGAAAGTTGCGCTTTGCTTCAGATCCATAAACAGATTCACCGTGAATTTTTCCACTGGAAACTGAGTAAAAGGAAAGCTTCATTGTTTTGCAGAAGCAATCTTGAGTTCATAGGTGCGATAAGGTGAGAATGACTCCTTCACTGCGAAGGGGGTCATAGTGGTCGCAGCCCCTCCAGGGTGAAGGTATTTCACTTGATCAAGAAATTGTAAGATGTCGACCGAGGAGGGGGGGGGGTAGGCGGAGGAGAGTGATGATGTTCTCTCATCAATCTCCCTAATCAACGTTTTGTAATTTTCAATTCCCTACCATTATTTGCTGCCTTTTTTGTAAAGATTGAAGTAGGATTGGAAATCCTACAAAACTGTTTGTTTTCGAAAGTACCATAGAGTAGAAGATGTGTATGCAAAAAAAAATCTGTTTCGGGAATTTTTAAGCGTTAACAATTTTTTGAAAGAAAAATTTATAGCTGCTCTAGATGAACAGCAACGTAAGCAAGGAAATTGTTTTCGGAACCATCTTTTCTTCCGCTTCCAGGAATTGTATAGTTTTTCTGGGAGTTTGCTGGAGTCATTTCAAAAAAGTGCCTGGCGAAGCTTGTGGGCAGTGATTTCAAAATATTTACGAATTTTTAGATAAAAAAATCCGTAACTTCTGTAGATGAAGTTCTTATATGCCATGACAGTTAAATCGGAACCGCCTTTTCCTCCGCTTTCCAAGGATTATACTTTGCTTTTTGGGAAAGGCGTTTTTGGGAAAGGTGCCTGGTGAAGGGTGTGGGTTATGATTTCTGGATATTTTCGAGTTTTTAGCATAAAAAAAATACATAACTTTTGCAGATGACCAGATAGAACAGCGAGATAGTAAAAAAAACCGTCTCTCGCCCTAAGCTTCCAGAAAATATATAGTAAGTCTAAGATTCGTTCAAAAAAGTGCCTGGGTGAAGGGTTGCCTAGTGATTTTTGGAGATTTTCGAGTTTTAACATAGAAAAATTCATAACTTTTATAGATGAACATCTTGTAGCCGGGATAGTCAACATTGGAACCGTATCTATTAACTAACACGATAATCGTTTATTAACAGATCTTATGCTCAAAAATATTCGACGAGCACACTTGAAAAATTGTTACATCATTGCTCGTTTGACATTGGCTAAAAAAAAAATTAAGAAAAAGGGTTCCCTCTAAAGGTTCAGCCATGCCCCAAAGTTTGACTAACCGCTTTCGAAAAGTATGGATTTGCGGCCCGCCCGGCGCTGGCAGTCGCCCGAGACTGCTGATTTTGCAAAGGCGGCCGAAGGATATGTCGCTAGCAGTGCTGAGTGGAAGGTACCTGGCGACCTTACTGTAATGCTTGGGGCTATACCCAGGTTTGATGCTTGCTTTCAGGGTTGACGAAGGGGTGAGCAAATTTTCACACTATCGCACCTATGCTTGAGCTGCTGTTCCCGCACTAATGCTTGTATGTTACAAGCCCTCAAAAGTGTAGCCGTAAATTCTTAACCTTTTACAAGAGCCATCTTCGAGAAAGAGCAAATTCGGCGCAGCGAAAACCCAGTAAGAAAAACCAAATTCGATATTTATGAAGGACTAGCTATTTCAATGGCATCGTCCATTCTAAGTTGAGGGTCTTGAGCTTTTGGCCCCATATAATAGTAAGGCCCCTATTAATCCAATGCCCAAGTCGCGGCGAAAATGTTGTTTCGGAAACGAGAATCGTTTCGGAATAGCGAAGATGCACGAGGATCCCCATCCATGCCCGCCCTCCCCCATCCATGCCCGCCCATCTGTGCTCGCCCATCCAACCACCGTTCCGGATAGCCGGCCTGTGAGTTCTCTGGAACGAGAATTCCTGGGTTTTCGAGCATTCTCAACTTCATATCCGAAACCAGGGACATGAGAAGGCCCTAACAACTAAAACGTGGAAGTCAAAGATCTAAGTGGACGGTGCCCTTAAAGAGCCGTTTTCCACGGAAATCCAAAACCATGAAATCTTAGGCAATGCTAGATGCAGCCACTGTCCATACGAACTGGTGTGGAGAGTATAAGCGTAAGCTAGATCGTAGGGTCTTTGATTTTTTGTTCAAATTTTTATTCTCGCTTTCTTGAGTAATTTAATCTTTTTGTTTTGAGCCTCCAACTTTGGGTGTGTTGAGCTAGGCGCGATTGGAACATCATTGTAGACCTTAACTGCTCCATCTCAAACGGTAGACTATCACGAGAGAAGGCAATATATGATTTGTTGAAATGCAGTTTGGTTTAAGGCTTATGTATTAAACCCTATATTTTGAGCTGATCCTCTCTGGAAGCCCAGCGGATCAATGATCAAACATAGTATCCTGTGTGCCCCATAAAAGTTCCCTTGTGAACCAGCGTGCATACGTGGCGCGACGCTGCCTTTCGCTCTTTTTGACACGTTCCTCCTGAGACTCCAACGGAAGTGCCCGAGTTTAACACTTTCAAAAGAGCGAAAGGCAGCGAGATGACGTGGTACCTATGGGAATCTTGCTGGAGAACAAACGATAAGTACTTAGGATTCATTAGGGAACTGCCAGGCGCGTTGCCGCATTACAATTAGAATGTGAAAGACGTGATTCGATAATTCCAGTTAGCGAACAGAGATCTATTGAAAATTTCGAGATCTTGAGGTCTCACTTTACTTTAATACCGACGTGCCTAACAATGACATAAGACGCTCAGTAAGTTTTCATCAAGTTCATGGGATGGTAGTGACAAGAAGTTTTTTTAGGAATCTATTACGGAATCCCAACAGTGAAATTGTCAGACAGCAATGTCCCCTCATCCATCATGCTCGTATATACTTAAGAACCTCGTTGGGATAAACAGACAGGGAAATATAGATGTCTGAAGCAGCGAAATATAACACGTCTCTTTTCAACTCAATCTTCTCCCAGCGGGAGTGTACGTGCACACAGGCCTAGGTGTCGTAAAAACAATCTTCTCCCAGCGGGAGTGTACGTGCACACAGGCCTAGGTGTCGTAAAAACAATCTTCTCCCAGCGGGAGTGTACGTGCACACAGGCCTAGGTGTCGTAAAAACACCTTGGCCTGAGGAATGAGTAACTTGATCAGCTTGTTGAATAATCTTGCAGGGCGTCGGCTTTTAAGGTTTTTAACAAAGCTCCTTTGATTGAGCTGGAGTGTTACGAAGTCCCTTCGCATCGTTAGAAATCAACGCACTGCTAAGTTGCACGCAAAGAAATGCAAATGATCAAGTTGTGTTTCAAAAAAGATTCTAGAGATTAAAGCTTTCCACAATGATGGTCGAATAGGGAGAGAAGTTGTCAAAGACGCACGTTTGTATGAGATAACATTATAGTTTTTTGAGTGATACGTTAAAATAGAAGCATCGAAGAACAGCAACTAAACGTTTGCAGCATCACAAAGAAGGTACTCAAAATTATCATTGTTAACGTCATGACTGGCCCAAAGGAAAGGTTGAGAGTTAGCAGCTGGAACGACCGGCATTGGAGATTAAAGAACATCCGTCAGCGACAGCCTCGTTTCGTGCATTCACACCATTGCGGGCTGCCATTTTGGAGCTTTTCCAAAATTACAGTACGCTGCAGCGCGCTGGGAATCTTCAGCTGGCAGCATCCCTGCTCAAATGAAGCAGTTGCGGATGTGAGTACACTAATTGAAAAATGCTCAATGCAAAAAGTACGTCAATACTTAAAGGCAGCGGCTTAACAGATTTTCAACTTCGGGATTTTGGCAGATTTGGGGCTATTCCGCTTCCCTGAATCACGACATAAACTCCCCTTAGCGCGAAAATGGGGAAACCCGGTCTTTTTAAACCCCCGTTGAGACGGCGCGGACGAGTGACCCGTTTTTCTCTGGCGTCAGAGACGCAGAGTAATGAGATAGAGAGTGCTAGAACAATTCGGCCCGAAGCTACGAGTGACGGCACGTTTTCTAGCGTAAAACATGCTCGTCCGAACAAGGTGTTAGGCCCTATCGCAGAGGTGCGATAGGTAGAGTCGGGCCCCCCAAAAGTGAAAGTGGTTCCAGCTACCACTTGCCGGCCAAAAGTGAAGGTGGTATTGCCGGACACTCTCCTCTCAAAAACGTTGATCGGGGTGGTGGTAGAGAGAGGGGGGGGGGGAGCACAGGACAGGCTTTGGGTTTGGGTTTTTTGGTTTTTTTGGTTCGGGTTTTATTTTTCGACTTTTGGGTATAGATTTTTTTGGTGAAACTGAAAAAAGGAAATTAAGCAAAACGAACGCAAAAGAAAGTATTGAGAGCATATTTTATGTAGTTTATTTTTACGAAGTCGCCGTCGCCTACTGCGAGCACTGGAGGCCATCACCGGCATGGACGCATATACGTCTCAGCGCTTTCTACGATAGAGCAAAGCTTCATGATTACTTCGGACAACTGAAGAGTTCTAACCCAACGGCCCTCTTTAGGGCCACAAATACGATGAGTACAACTGCATAAATCATGACTTATAATAACGGGCTAAAGGTTGTTTACGTCTTTTTGTGTGTCTGTGTGTCTGTCCGTTACGAAATTCGTAGAACATGTTCCAGCCAACCTCCTGAGCCCAAATTTTGCACGGCGCATGCTAGCAGCATGAAAGTCCAATATACAAAAGCGCGAGCAAATCCGTCGAGTGGATCCGTTAAAAATTGCGCGCCAAACGGGTCCACCTGGCTTCTGTACCGCAAAATTCGGTCCGTATCACCATTTTTGCAGAGTCGTGGATGAGTTTGGTAAGCAAATGTGCAAGCGATGGTGTTTAGCCAGAAAAGTGGTCGAAAGTTTACTACATAACGAAAACGGCGCCAAAATGAATTGTTGTGTAAATGGTCAACTTGCCAAGGTTCTAGCCAAGCGTTTGAGAAGATTTTCGCACAGAGATGTAGCTCACGGTCATCATTACCTTTATGGCGACTATCAAGCCATGACAGATCCAAAAACCTATTCAAATTTGCGTTTGTCTTCCTGCGAAAAGTTTCATCCACTCGAAATCACCGATCTCACGTGAAAAGACTTTCTAAATGAGTGGTTGTTTACATTTTATTCGTGGTAGTCGGCATAGCGCGGTGAGCTCCAGTGCCACGATTTTAGAGAATGAGTAAGGCACATAGATCGGAGAGCCAGTGCGAACCTCTGCGAAGCAGAGGTGACGCACTGGTATTTTAAATAAACGTGTTGATGAAATAGTGTATTTGAGAGTGATACTCAGCTAGACTTTATGTGTTTTATTAAGCACATTTTGTTCTGACGTACTGCGAAGAAAGTAGGTCGATCCAGGTAGTAACCGCCGAGAACCAGAATTTCGAATGATAAAATAATGAAAAATCGTGAAAAATCATTCCACTGTTACAAATATGCTGGCTGAAGACCTCCGCAGTTGCGACATTACAGCTTTTGAAGGGTAAGCGTTGTTCTACCAGAAAGTGAGAAAATCAGTTTGATTTGAGGAGTGGCTGCCGAGAACGAGAATTTTGAAAAACCTTTAAAATCTTCTCAATTTTAGGTTGCTTAATGACAACTGACATTTTAACTCTTATAAATCCGGACTTTGTGGGTGTGTGATGTTGCGACCTCATAGGTTTTGTAGGGTGAGGTTTGCCCTATCAGGACATGTTTTATCTGTACCGATCCAATGAAACATCGCCGAGATCCAGGCTCTTGAAAAAGCAGGTGAAAAACCGTTTTCAGCTTATAACTTCTTCAGAACTGCATAGTTCATGTTGCGACTTCATAGGCTGGATTCTTTTCAGATGATGTATAATATGTGGGAGATTCACGCCTCCCACGGCATATGCCCGGGGGTGGAGTACCTCTCTTCACCAATTCTCCACTGGCGGCCTCCCGCCAATACATTGAAATGGGCGGGGTGGAGAATTAATGAAGAGGAGTACTCCACCCCGGTTAGAGCCGCAAGAAACATTGAATCTCCCACATATTATATATCGTCTGAATGCTCTTGATGAGGAGAATCCAACCTATGAAGTCGCAACATGATTCATGCAGTTCTGGAGAAGTTATGAGCTGAAAAACGGTTTTTACCTGCTTTTTTAAGAGCCTGTATCTCGGCGATGTTTCAATGGATCGGTACAGCTAAGACATATTCTGATAGAGCAAATTTCACCCTACAAAACCTATGAAGTCGCAACATGAACTATGCAGTTCTGAAGAAGTTATAAGCTGAAAAACGGTTTTTCACCTGCTTTTTAAAGAGCCTGGATCTCGGCGATGTTTTAATGGATCGGTACAGCTAAAACATGTCCTGATAGGGCAAACCTCACCCTACAAAACCTACGAGGTCGCAACATCACACACCCTCAAAGTCCGGATTTATAAGAGTTTAAATGTCAGTTGTCATTGAGCAACCCAAAATTGAGAAGATTTTGAAGGTTTTTCAAAAATCTCGCTCTCGGCGGCCACTCCTCAAATCAAACTGATTCTTTCACTGTCTGGTAGAACAAACTTACCCTTCAAAATCTATGAACGCAATTGCGGAAGTCTTCAGCCAGCAGATTTGTGACAATGGAATGAATTCTCACAATTTTTCATTATTTTGTCATTCGAAATTCTGGTTCTCGGCGGTCATTCTCTGGATCGACCTACTACGTAGATATATGCTCTTAGTACTTTTTTTACATTCCCTTTGCTTATTTTCCTTCTTTTGAGCTTTAGCAATTTTCAAACCCAAAAGTGAAGGTGGTTACCCTCTACCAGCTCAAAGGTGAAGGTCGACGGAGAATCGGCTCCGACTATCGCACCTCTGTGTTAGGGGAACGAAAAGAGGAAGGGGAGCGGCGGTTGGGCGGCTCCCCTGGCTTGCAGAATTCACATTTTCGGCGCGGAGATGCTGTTTTGTTTTATTGGAGGGCCTCCTATCCATCATCTGTGTCAAAATCTGAGGTAAGTTCATTTTGCCGAGACGCTGCCTTTAACACTGGCCCATATGAGTGGGTTTAAATGATTTTGATTTAGTTACGCGTTCAATTTTCCGATCAAAAAACGTTTATAACTCGGCGTCCAGAAGCGCACGGCAGACACCGAGGCTGCTCTAGAATCAGAATTTGATGGCTTGCAAAATTTATAAATACTATCTGAAAAGGCCACTTTAACTGAAATTGCTTTTCTTGTGAATGCAGAAGCTATATAAAATCATAGGTCGGAGACATAACCGCTGGAGGCAACATTTAAGATTTGCGCACACTATTCTTATCATCAGCCTTTGAAAAAAATGCAGCGGGTGTATTGTGGAAAGTAGTGAACAAATAAAACAACAGGATTTTTTTCAACGCAGATGAATATTTTCGGAAAACGGCCGCTTAAATTTTTTTTTGTATAATGGTTTCAAACTACAATGTAAGTGGTCTGGTAGAGCTTGTAGAGCTCACTCTTATTGGGTACCCTAAACACTTTTTAGATTACGGAAGGCTGTTGTCTATAACATCAAGGATTCAAAATTATACAATCCAGCTGAGCAGCTGGATTTTTTTAAAGCAGCTCTTGTATTTCACACAATTCATCTAGCATGAGATGAGAATCTTAAAGTGTTTGAATTTCTTCTTTTTTGGCTATAAATATAAGTTCAAAAAGGGCAAAAAGGGCTCTAGAGCAGGAAGGAAACAGCAAGTGGGCTGGGTCCTCTCCACTGTGATTTCACGCTCCCGGTTTCCGGAGCTGTCTTCTATTCCGCTAGCCATCCTGACATCGCTATCGGATGCAAGATCAAGTGCGAATGATTGACTTGAAACCGGAAGCGAGAAGATCGCTCCGGAAGCTGGCAGCGTGAATTCACAGTGGGGAGGACCCCGCCCACCTGCTGATTCGTCCTGTGTTAAAGCCAGGGTCAAGCGCGGGGTGCTGCACGCCACACCTGGGGATCGTATTGAGGAGTCAAAAGGGGAGGGGGTCGTAGTTGGGTAATCTGATGATAGTGATAACATGATATTTGTATCATATCCATAATTAGCAAATTAACCCCTGTAGACAAAGTGTGAGCGAATTCTGAAGATTCAAGATACTAGGCTACCTAAATGAAATGGTCAAATTCCAACATGGTTAACTTTGTTTCAAAGGTGAATTAGCTATCCGTTTTTGCACTCAAGACAAAGCACAACTCCTTCTTTGTCCACCTCAGGAATCCCGCTTCAGAAGACCTGCAAACTGTGGAATTAGAAGCCAACCAATATCTCGTTTTCCCCATTTTTCGCTTTTGATCGCTGTGCTTTCACCAAATATTACTTAGAGCTAAGAAGACAAATCAGGCTCCAAACAGTCCTATGGAATCTACAAGGTTTAGGCTATCGATTCATATAAACACTGTCCGCTAAAAATGTTTTTTGGTATAGTTAATGGGGTGTTGCACACCCCCTCAAAAGCTGCGGCTGCCGCAGCTTTTAAAGGGGTGTGCCGCACCCCCTTAACTTGCCTTCAAAATCCAGAAAGCGCTCCATTGCTGGTATGAGTATTGAGCCCATAGCTTCTTCTTGCTACAATGAAAATTTGGAGCCGAACGCCCCACCCGTAAGAAAATTATGGCCCTTTTAATATCCCATTCAGATCAAAATCAGCCGTCAAATTACGTGTGATTGTAAAGTGCAGGTACAGAAAATCGGGCGTACAGCTCTCAGAGATCTGAAAACTCTCTAGAAAAAGATGGTGTCCTCCAGAATGTCACACTTTGAGGTCCAGAGGTTAAGAGGAGGAAGAAAAGGTCGTTTGAGGGCTTTCATGGGGGGGGGGGGGGTTGAAAGACTTGTGCCTGACCTCTTTCTCAACTCTGGTAATGCTATCTTAGGTATATAGTTCAGGGGGGGGGGGGTCTTGTTAAGACAGCAATCAGGGGGGGGGGGGGTCGTAACCAGCGATCGTGTGCCACACCCCTTGCTTGACCCTGGTTAAAGCCGTTTTTTGCCATTTTTTTCGCTCTCCAATGTGCATTTTCGGATTCAGCGTAGCGAATAGGCCCGGATAAGCATAAAAATCAAAATCTAGGTTTTGCCCCTACACTGCCTTTGGGATTACGAAAACCTGTCAGTTTTCACACAGGCAATAACAAGCTTTAGAAACTTATGCCAGAAGTCTTTTTATGTTATGTTATGTTTTTATGTTGAACTCAGGACAGTTACTTCCAAAATTAGCAAACATTTTTGCTTTCAATTGCTGTCTGAAATCTTTTTCAACACGGAAATAGCTGAGTTTACGCATTGAACTTTCGCAGTAGTAGCTGAGATAATTTATACTCAGTGCAGGATGTGATAAGAAATCGCTGCGATCTGATCTTTGCTGTTTTACACATAAAACTTACGCTTCAATGCAATTATAGAATAAGGGCTGAAATTCAGCTTTCACTTATCCAACAGCGTAAAGTGGAAGTCATGCTTAGTATTAATTTTGCATACTAACAAACATTGGTATATTTAGACGATAAGTAAGCACAAATCATTTCATAAGGGTCAAGAGAGAGAAGGGGGAGGATACTGATAATGAGATATGGCGATTTTCCGTTATTGTACTATTTGATCTACATTATGTCGTTGCCTTTTCTTTCAGTTGCACCATGTGTCATGCTGAACTCTGTCTAGTATTCTGACTTTCTGGGCTTTAGTCATCACAGTGTTATCACTTTCCAGTATTTGGTTTCTCTCCTCCGTCTTTAATATCACAGTCACATCATAGAACATATATGACATAGATTAGTATCAAATGTTACTCCAATAATTGTCACTCAACAGCCATAAATTCTGTTTATTCACAGATTTGCTCCTCGGAGAGCATAATATTTACATTTCTTGACATGAAGGTTTCTGTGCTGAGCACGATAGATTTGTGTTTGGTTCATCGCTTTACAAAGGTTTATAAGGAAATATTCGCATTTCTCATTAAAAATATCTGTTGAGCACGATAAAGTTGTGTTTGATTCATCGCTTTACAAAGGTTTATAAGGAGACTAGCTGGCTTACCCGGCTCCGCCAGGCCCTGTCAAAACACTATGTCAAAGAACACTATCCCTATTCCTGCAAGAACCTTTCCCTGTGCCCACTGACGAAAAGTAGCCTATGACACCCGCCGGGGCCCGTAGTGTATGTGTGCCAAGTTTGGTCCGGATCGGTTCAGAAATGGAATTTTTTATTCGGAACATACGTACAGACATAAAGGCAGACATACAGACAGACAGACAGACAGAAAGACAGACAGACAGACAGACATTCAGCTTTATGTATAAGATATTCGCATCTCTCAATAAAAATATCTGTTGAGCACGATAAAGTTGTGTTTGAAATCATCGCTTTACAAAGGTTCATGAACAGGGTCAAGCAAGGGGTGTGGCACACGGTCGCTGATTACGACCCCCCCCCCCCCTGATTGCTGTCTTAATAAGACCCCCCCCCCCCCCTGAATTATATACCTAAGATAGCATCACCTGAAAGCCTTGTCAAACATAGTGGGCAACATATCCATAATGAGCATGTCAATTAACCCCTATAGACAAAGTTTGGGCGAATTTTGAAGATTCAAGATTCTAGGCTACCTAAGTGAAATGGTCATTTTCCAACATGATTAACTTTGTTTCAAAGGTGAATTAGCCATCCGTTTTTGCACTCAAGACAGCAAAGCACTACTTCTTCTTTGTCCATCTCAGAAATTCCGCTTCTCCAAACTGTGGGATTAGAGGCCAACCAAAATCTCATTTTTCCCATGTTTCGCTTTTGATGGCTGTGTCTGATCAACTATTACTCAGAGCAAAGAGAACGAATCAGGCTCAAATCACTCCTGTGAAAACTAGGAGATCTAGGCTATCGGTCCATTCAAATAAGGTTTGCTAAAAATGTTTTCATGACGTAGTTAATGGGGTGTGGCACACCCCCTTAAAAGCTGTGGCTGCCACAGCTCTTGAGGGTGTTTGCCACACCCCATTAACTATATCAAAAAACATTTTTAACGTACAGTATTTATATGAATCGATAGCATAAACCTCCTAGATTCCATAGGGATGTTCTAAATCTGATTCATCTTTTTAGCTCTAAGTAATATTTGGTGAAAGCACAGCCATTAAAAGCGAAAAATGGGAAAAATAAGATTTTTGTTGGCTTCTTATTCAACAGTTTGGAGGTCTTTTGAAGCGGGATTTCTGAAATGGACAAAGAAGGAGTAGTGCTTTGTTTTGAATGCAAAAATAGACAGCTAATTCACCTTTGAAACAAAGGCAGTCATGTTGGAATCGACCATTTCACTTATTTAGCCTAATATCTTGAATATTCAAAATTCGTTCAAACTTTGTCTACAGGGGTTAATTGACATGCTAATTATGGATATGATACGATTATCATGTTATCATCATTATCATATTATCCAACTATGACCCCCTTCCCTTTTGACTCCTCAATGCGACCCCCAGGTGTGGCGTCTTACACCACACGCCTGACTCTGTTCAAGAATTGATCGTAGCGATGCTAATAGCGGATTGTGAAGGAAAAGCTGTTTATCTCTAGATCAGCACTTTTATAACCTTCACGGCTGATATTGATAAAATGAGGTGATTGTTAATTGCTTGACAGCAGATGGAGTCAGTTTCAAATGCAGCGTAGTCATTCGATTTTTGGTTAGCTGGACTTGCATGTCTTCTTTGAATGTTGTTAGCTTCTTGCAAACTTAGGTTTGTACCCAAAACTACTTGCGCAATATTAATCTTTTATTTTGTACAAGGTGGCAAGCGGCCAAAAGTTTTTGTTGGATTTTTCAGATAGCGGTTATGGTAATGTTGTGCAACGCAAATCTTAAAGACGTTGAATCTTATAGAATCCAACATCTATACCTCAACATAATCGCAGAGGCATCCTGTTCATCGAACTTAATATGTAGACGAATCTTCCTATACTCAGAGCTAACGGATATGTCTTGGCGCCTCCTTTCCACATAGAATAGATTTTCTTGTCTTGCAAAATTTGCCAGTATTCATAGGAGGGCTAAACTAAAACAATACAAAAGATTGACAGCATAGAATAAGGTCCGTTCTTTGAACAGCTATCTTATGTATGACCACAATTCCCATCTCATATAGCTTCCATTAATTTATACTTAGCAGTATATGTTAACTCATTCTTTCAGTAATTTCGGCCTCAACAGTTAGCCTAAAAGCGTCTATTATTCGCATGGCTACCTTTTCTCATATGCCACCTTACTAGTCTGTTCCTAGCAGCTTTTTGGGACTACATAGCTCCCGGTTCTTCATGGTATCAACTTTTCAAATATTTTTTACATTTTGTTATCATTTTGCAAAATAGTCAGCTGTTTTAACCCTTCAGGTTTGAATTTTTTGGTAACAAATCAAAAAATCGCAGAAGAAAGAATATATCAAACTATCAGAAAGTGCTTTTACTGCTGCGTACCTAGTACAAGAGAAAGGATGAATAGAGCCAGCTTGGTTTTCAACGTAATCCAATAGCTGTTGCAATTTAAAGCTGCAGCAGTAAGAAGAGTCCAATAATTGTCCTACTCTGTCTCAATGCCAGTGTTGTCTACAATTCGCATTTCGCAGATTAGCCTTGCTTGGATAGAGTCAAGGTGTCTTTCAAGCATTCTCTCAAGCTATGCAGGGTCAGAGGCTGAAGGGCATAGATTGCCCAGAGGATATGTCAAACATGTGGCATAGGATTTTATCGACGCATTAACGCTTGAAGGTAGTCAATGAGCCTACGACGTTGTCCTTAAGACAGAGAATGTATGAGAAATCGCACAACACCTCGAAAAGGGAGGGAGAGTCATATAATGCGAACTCGTCGATATCATTTGCGCAAAGCGTATACAGAACAAAATTTTACCGAGAAAATTAGTTTTTAAAGTAGCTATTTGTGAGTCACACAATCAATGTCTTCCATGAAGCTGAGCACGTTGAAGTTAATAATTCCATTCACTGTCGTTTACTAGCGCTTATAACGACGAAAGTGATAATTTAAGACTCTATTTGCAATTTGAAACGCAGAAATAAGGTTTTTCACTATGTCTTGCTAAGCTAACTCCGCACAATTTCTGCTCCCAAGATTACTATGTAAAGCAGTCTTAGAACTTAAGCATTTGTCAATCTTTTAAAAATGTTTCTAAAAAAAGACCTGCTGTTAAAGGCAGTGGATCGGCAGAATGAATCCCGTGGCAAAACAAGGTCACTTGGTAGGAGCCTTCGTAATGGAACCTATCGGCCAAAGTCCGATTTTTCTTTGCCACTTCTATCCCCCTAAATTTCAAAAAACAAAAGCAGCGCTCATCTCCTCTCCTCTCCAACCCCACCCATCCCATGGACGAGTGAACGCGAGGCCCACCGTAGCGAAGGCGCAGGACTCTTATGCTTAAAGCATTGCGGATGCGCGCTCTGACCGTGGAATTCACTCGTCCATGGAGTGGGCGGGGTCGGAGAGGAGAGGAGATGAGCGCTGGTTTCGCGTTGAAATTTCGGGGGTTAAAAGTGGCAGAGAAAGATCGGACTTGGCCGATAGGTTCCATTATGGGGGCTCCTACCCTGTGACCTTGTTTTGCCACGGAACTCATTCTGCCGACCCACTACCTCTAAGCGAGGATCTTATCCCATCTGCCTCCATCCCGCCTCGCCCTTCCAAGGACTGATTTGGCAGGCAAGCACAATTGCGATGCAGTTTCTGTTGCATACGGCGACTAAAACCGGATCATTTTCCACCAAAATAAAATTTCAGGAAAAATCTTTGAAGTTGTTGCTATTTTGCAGTTCATAAATAAAACCAGTGTCCCAAAAACGATGGATGCATGAAGGCCAAGAATTAGAGTGGACGTTGCTTTGAAACACAGTAAGCACAGAGGAGATGCGTTTGCGTTTGAATTCTAGCTGCAGGCATTGTTTCTCAATTTGTATCGCAGGGTGCTTCTTAGCGCAACTCTTAATAGCTTTAACTGCTTATACAGTAGCACGAAGTGACCTACGTCATGTGATGTTAACAAAATGTTACAAGAAATTGCAAGCTTCTAGTTTCCTAACTTTTCTGTTCTGTGTCCTTTTGTGCCTGTTTGGCGTGATATTGCAAGTAGTTTTGGTGATAATGTGTGGTTTTCGCTGCAAGTTCAATAAAAAGCAGATTACGCAGATTACAAGTGCTGCACAGTAGTCCGTCTGCTGGTACGGCATATGAATCAAATTTTATTGAGTTTATTATCAACTTGCGTTTTTATGCAGTCACAGGCAAACATAACTTAGAATTCAAGACAGAGAAATGACTTTCATTTGCATTTTCGTTGTCACTGCTTTCAGCCGGATTTGAAAACTCAAGTTCAGATGCTGCTCCTAAGCCGTCATGCATCTTTATGTATGACTAGCTAGCTTTCCCAGTCCACCTTGGATTACCGTTCAGGAGGATGGCCGAACCACACTTTGTCTCTTCTCCCTCCTTTTTTTGTTTCTGCCATACCTTTTTTTGTAGTCTCTATACAGCGCTGAAGGTTCCTCCTCTTCACCTTCTGCCCGAGCTTGTCTCAGGGTGACTGATTGGAGTTACTGCATCTTCTACACTTTAGATTGAAAATGGACTTTACTGCATTGTCTACACCAAAATGTGCATGGGGTTTGATAGTGGCTGATAAGCTTCATTTTCATTGCAAAAGCCAAAATCAATAAATCAATAGAAGGATCCAGCGAATCGCTTAAAGAAGTAGCCTAAAACCATCTACGGGACGTGGGTGTACGGCAGCAAGTGAATCCTTTTGCGATTTTTCTGAAATTCTAGGGAGGGGGGGGGAGTAATCTGCGGTATTGGGTGTGGTTAGTTCTAAAATATGCGAACACGCCGTGATGATGCCGTCGTTGTTGCTTTTCCCCTCTTCTGTTTGTTTAGTAGCTTCAAGCACCTATTTATTACTAGAAGGGGTGGGTTCGAGTACAGGACACGAATATTATGTTCACCTCCCCTCTCTCAAAATGCAAAATTCATCTCAGACCGTGCACCAATTGTGCCCCGAGAATTACGGTAAGGCAAGGTACCAAAAGATTCGCCTTAATGAGCTGAGTATAACCCTTGTTTCAGATCCAGAATTTATGCATTCCGAAGGAAGTTATGGCGATATTCCGAAAATTCCGCGAAATTCCCGGAATGTCGCGAAATTCCGAGATGTCGCGGAATTCCGAGAATGTCGCGAAATTTTCGGAATATCGCGACATTTCCGGAATTTCGCGACATTCCGGGAATTTCGCGGAATTTTCGGAATATCGCCATAACTTCCTTCGGAATGCATAAATTCTGGATCTGAAACAAGGGTTATACTCAGCTCATTAAGGCGAATCTTTTGGTACCTTGCCTTACCGTAATTCTCGGGGCACGTTTGGTGCACGGTCTGAGATGAATTTTGCATTTTGGGAGAGGGGGGTGAACACAATATTCGTGTCCTGTACTCGAACTCACCCCTTCTAGTAATAAATAGGTGCTTGAAGCTACTAAACAAACAGAAGAGGGGAAAAGCAACATCGACGGCATCATCACGGCGTGTTCGCATATTTTAGAACTAACCACACCCAATACCACTGATTACTCCCCCCCCCTCCCTAGAATTTCAGAAAAATCGCAAAGGGATCGGCCATACTATTCCTGCTACTCCTACGACTCCTGTATTCCCGCACAGTTAAGACGCCGCTTAAATGAGCGCGTGTTGCGTGTTACGTGTTGTTTTACGCAACACGCGCTCATTTAAGCGGCGTCTAAACTGTGCGGGAATCACAGGAGTCGCAGGAATCGCAGGAGTTGTAGGAGTAGCAGGAATAGTATAGCCGATCCCAAAAGGATTCACTTGCTGCCGTACACCCACGTCCTCTCTCCCAAAATGCAAAATTCATCTCAGATCGTGCACCAATCGTGCCCCGAGAATTACGGTAAGGCAACGTACCAAAAGATTCGCCTTAATGAGCTGAGTATAACCCTTGTTTCAGATCCAGAATTTATGCATTCCGAAGGAAGTTATGGCGATATTCCGAAAATTTCGCGACATTCCCGGAATGTCGCGAAATTCCAAAAATTTCGCGGTCCTTCGCGGATTTCCGGGGTATCCGCGACATTCATGGAAATTTTGCACGTTCTGAGAGCGGTATTGTATATATATACATATATACGTGTATCCCAAAAAATGTTATCGAAAGTTGATTTTTTAATAACTTTCGTATACGGAAAGCTTTCGCGGTTCCTTGAGTGTCATGCGGTGAGCTGGGCTCAACTTAGATTTACAGTATCGTACGAATCACAGATTCTCTTAGTTACTGTAGGGTTACGCTAGAGATTTTCAACTAATTTTATGCTTAAGACAGGAGACAGCTGCTTCCAAAAAATTCCAAAAAAACGAAGGACGTTAAACTGAAGTTTTCGGGGATGCTGAATGTAATTATGTAATGCTTTGGCTAACGCGAAGGCTTTTGACGGCGTATTTGTAATTGCAACATTGATTCAGTAAATTTTGGGAAAAAAGGAAAAAAATTTGGCGTTACAGTGCGCATACCTTAGGAAGATAAGCAGTAGTAGCGAAAACTTTGTACCCTATTTTCAGGTGTATAAGCCGCACTTTTTCAAATTTTCGCCCGGGCTGCTCAGCCGCTTTATTGTGTTTCGAGAAGCGATCCTTATGCCGTACGACTCTTTCAGGCAATACACAGCATGCGTAGGGTCCTTTGGTTGAGGGGTCCTTTGATGTATTCGGGCTGGTCGATTTAAGCTAGGACCACCCCGCAGCTTATACACCTGAAAATAGGGTAACTAGATTCACCATCCCCGAAAATTTCACTTTTACGTCCTTCGGTTTAGTATTTTTTGTAAGCAGTTCTCGCCTGTCAGAAGCTTATAATTAGTCCAAGTTCCTACCGTAATCCTACAGTAACTGAGAGGATTTGTGATTCGCTTCATACAGTAAATCTAAGTTGAACCCAGCTCTACCGTATGACCTCAAAGATTCACCAAAGTTGTCCATATAAGGAATTATTTATAATCAAGCGTTCGATACATTTTTCTGGAGCACCCTGTATATAGACTGTACAGTTTAGGATTCTTTTGATCAGGTTGAACTGGAGCTACAGTACTCTCAATTTTAGCATCGTCTGCGTTGTTCTATTATAACTTTCAAAGCTATGTTTCATTTACAAATCACTCGTAATGAGATTCAAAAGGAAGTTATTGAAGATTAAACGTTTTTCAACTTGCTAAACATTCGCATTTCGTCTTTCGCGTTTCGTGGTAAGAGTGTAGTATTTGCATACAACCGGCAATCTTAAAAAAAGACTTTGTGTCAATCGCATTATTGTAGTGCGAGCAACATAACAGATGCTGTGCTTTTTAGTTAAACGCTTATCGCAAGCTCTGCTTGTTGCTTCCCCATCTATAGAAGCGATCTCACCTTCAAAATACACCCCCAGAAGAAAGTGTTTCCAGTTTTGTAGCTTGTGCTTACCAGCTGGATTTAGAGCTCCATTTTAGACTGAGGTTGCACTTTTTTCTTTAGACACATCATCTCTTCTTTTACTTATTGTATCTTTGGACTACTCTTTGAAAACATAAATGTGATGTGATCAGTTTTCAAACACAGAAATTTTGAAGTATACATCGCTTATGTAGCATGATAATCCGACACATCTGGTTGCTGCCCATCTTTGCAGCAAGTTTAGCAGTAATTGGCATGTTCTGTGGGTGAGTATGTCGACTTTCAATATGTTGGCTTTTTGATTTATAACTATTAGGTTGATGCAAAATTCCTGCACCAAAATGGGTACAGACCGCAATAACTCGCAATAATCTTATATCCCAAGTAGGATTCGATATATCATTAGATAGAGCAAACCTAGCTCTACAAGGTGTTGCCTAACGTTTTGCAGCAGCTTTGATCCAAGCGAAGATTGAAGCCGAAAACCAAAAAGATCCAAGCACCCCAAAAAACCAAGAAAAAATTGGAAGTCAGTTCAGAAAAATCCTCCAAAATTTCTAACTTGCTCATGCATTGTCATTTCGTATAAGACATTTCTCTATGCAGTTGCTGTATTTTTCTCTCAGCTAGAAATTGAGAAACCGAAGTTTTTCACGTTTTTCCAAAACAATGCTGAGATGTTCTAGCACTGACAGTTGTACTATACTTAGAAGCGTAAGTGTGAAGTTTACGAGAAATATCAAATTTTTGGCAACTATTGAAGGAAAATTGCGTGAAGAGAGCTAGAACGTCATTTCTCGTGAACTAGCTGTTCTAGAAGGCTGAAAATTGTTTCACTGATAATGGCATAATACAACTATTAGTGCTGGAACATCTCAGCATTAATTTGGCAAAAACATGAAAAACTTTCTCATCGTCTAGCTGAGAAAAAATACAGAAACCGCATAGATAGATGTATTACGTGAAATATCTACGCGTGAGCAAGAAAGAAATTTTGTAGAAGCTTTTTGAACGAAGTTGCAATTTTTCAAAATTGGTCTTAAGGTTTTCGGACGCATGGTTTTTTTCACTTTTTGAGTCAAAACTTCGCGTGGATCAAAGGTGGTGTAGATATTCGAGGATTATCTTGTAGAGCTAGATTTGCGCTTTTTAGATATATCGAATCCTACTTGGGATATAGGATTATTCCGGGTTATTGCGGTCTGTACCTATTTTGGTGCAGGAATTATGCATCAACCTAATATAACAACATTTAGCTATATCATTGGAACCTCTGTGAATCACTTCCATCCTATCCTGCCTTTCATAAGGTAATTACAGCAGTAAATGTTTTTTTTTATAAATCTGTATTACAGCGATGGTGGCGGCAAGGTTCCAGAGGCTGCAGTATTTTCTCAAATTTTGAACTTTGCTGGTTTCCTGTGTATGTTTTCATACTCTGGTTCGTAAAATCCAAATTCATCAGCCAGCTTGCAGATATTATCACCATCTACATACTCTACCGGGAGACTTTTGATTACTACCGGAAATGCCTGAATTGGAATAAAACAATTTGGTGGTACGCTACAATTGCCCTGTCGATTTTAGGACTTTTAAGCGCTTTTGGATTGACTATGGTCGCAAATTTTCGAGTCAGCTCAGCCTTTAATTTGATAGCGAAGAACTGACTAGTTTCTTTAAGTCTACCGAAATTAAAGTCGTACATAAGATTGCTGCACTATTATGCTTCTCTTCCATGGTCATTTATGGATGGGGACATATTATCTTTGGGTGAGTTGCAGTCTGCTCAAAACTTACGAAAACTTTTACTTTATATTGTTGAGAATGTAAGATTTCCGTAACGTCAGCTAAGAACTCATATAAATTTGGACCTTCTCTACCTTCAACTCATAGTCTCTATCATTAAGTAGTCACCATTATCTTTATAAGCGATCTTCGATTAACCAAAATTCTCCTTGTAAAGATTATAAATCATTATACATGATCAAAAACAGGTACATACTGCTTGGCGTTTAAATCTTTATTCCCATGAAGCCTTTTGCTGAGCTTTATGTAGTTTAGATTTGATCGTAAAGGAATCCACGAATCCTTCCATTAGTGTAGGATTACGCTACGAACTCAGAGAACGGTTTTGAGGCATTAAGAACCACTTCTGCTTCAAAATGAAAACCAAGTACTAGGCTCATCAGAGTCGTTGCCTTTGGTCTTGAAACTCTCAATTTACCGTAAAGCTCTTCTCGTATGTGTCATGCCAGCTATACTGCAACGACGTTTGAAGGTCTCGCGAAAATGTGATTGAACCCTTTAACAGGCTTAGGAAGCTCGTAAAAAATTGTTTATTAAAAATAGAGTGCCTGAAAATACTGTCTCAAGGCTTTCCAGATTTTTTAAAAGTTTTTCAAAAGGTCGATTTTACGATGACTACATGCTGGAAGTTCCCGTCATGATTCTAAAGTACATTGTAAATCTACGATAAAGTCAGGTCTAAACGAACAGCTTGGCAAGAAACTTTCTGGGAAGGAAGATATAAATGCTAAAACAGTATATACATACTCTTTTGGGACATCCTGTATCCAGCATCGGTTCGTTGACATTAACATCACTAGCACTAGATTTAATAAAAATCAAGAATATGTACCGTCCAAGTATTCTAGATATGCGGTAGTGCCACGATTGGTACCCCTTGTAATGTTGCATTTGCGTCTTCTCATTATGTGTTTCACAACATGCTGTCTTATACTCTGTGAGTTTTTACCTTCGAACTGAATCTCAACCTGAGCAGTCGGATACATATACAGGGTGTCCGTAAAGTATGTATACACTGTTTGATCGTTAATATCTTTTTTCCCAAGGAGTCTTTTGCCTTGCTTCAGGTACCATTTTGTAGAGCTGATTTCAACTTAGATTTCAGTTTGGAGTGAATCACCCATCTCTCTTTATTACTGTAGGATTACGGTGGAAGCTTCAAAGAGGGTTTTGAGTCATGAAAGGCCATATTTTGCCTCAGAAAGGAAACAAAACAATCTGAAAACCTTTACACTAGGCTAATTAGAGTTGCTGATTCTAACTGTAAAGTTCCCAACTTATTATGATGCTTCACTGAAGAGTTATGCCAGGTAAGAGGTAGCGGCCATTTTTTCAATGTTCCCAAAAAGTGCGGTTGCACCGTTTAGAAAACTTAGCAATCTTGTGAATAGTTGAGAATTGAACTCAGCGTCCATGAAAACCCTATTGCACAAGTTTTCACATCTTTTTGAAAATTTTTGAAACGGCAGCTTTTTCCACATTGACACCATATGTTTCAAGTTTCTACCGTAATTCTACAGTAATGAAGAGAGTTGGGTGATTCACTCCATACTGCAAATCTAAGTTGAAGCCAGCTCTACAAATTGCTACCTGAAGCAAGGCAAAAGACTTCTTGGGAAAAGAGATATTAACGATCAAACAGTGTATACATACTTTAAGGACACCCTGTATATCTATGAAGTGTATGTCATATATTAGGTTTGTAAGAAAGTTCTCGGACATTTTCAGAAAAGATCTGCTATTTCTCGAAACCTAACGCATATACATCAGATAGAGGTACATTCGATAGAGCAAAGCAAGCTCTACAAGATGGTATGCAAAAGTTCGTACCAGCTTCTACCCACCGTAAGTCTGCACCCAGAATCTGAGTTGTACCGAAATTCAAAAAATCGCGAAAAATTCATATTTTTGTTCAAACAAATCCTACGGATTTCCAACTTGCTCATAAAAATTGCGGACCACATCGGACACTCATAAGCACCGTTCCTATAATTTTTCCTCATCTGAAAATCGAGAAAACAAAAATTTTCATGCTTGTATAAAAGCGAAGCTGTGCTGTTTCCACCTATGTAATTGAATAGTACAAGCCCTTAGAAGTATGACCGTAAATTTTCGGCTTTCTACAGGCTTTAGTTCCCGAAAATTACCGAATTGAGCGCTCCTCACTCAGGCGCTCCATGCTAAAATCAAAATTTTTCGACAACTAGGGCTTACGGAAAGCCGAAATTTTACGATTATACTTCTAAGGGCTTGTACTATTCAATTACATGAATGGAATTAGCACAGCTTCGTTTTTATACAAGCATGAAAATTTTCGTTTTCTCAATTTCCAGATGAGGAAAAATTACAGGAACGGTGCATATGGGTGTCTGATATGGTCCGCAATATTTGTGAGCAAGTTGAGGATCCGTAGGATTTGTTTGAACAAAGATATGAATTTTGATTTTTTGAATTTCAGTACGACTCAGATTTTGCATGCAAACTTACGGTGGGTTGAAGCTGGTGCGAACTTTTGCATACCATCTTGTAGAGCTTGCTTTGCTCTATCGAATAATGCCCATATTTGATGTATATGCGCTGGGTTTCGAGAAATAGCAGATCTTTTCTGAAAATGTCCGAGAACTTTCTTACCAACCTAATATTTGCATGGCCAAAAAAGAGGTGTTTCATCAGTTATGAAAATATTTCTGCAAATGATTTGCTATCTCTCATGAACGTTTCATTCACAAGGAAAGGATCCAAAGTCGCAGTGCAGTACGGGACAAAATGAGTATCATACGTAGCTGCTTACCAATATCTGATCAGCGATTTTTTAGAAGTAGTTAGGAGCGTGAAAGTGCGAAGTCACAGGGATGTAATGCATAATGTGCTTTGAGGTTCAGCTTGAGAGAACGTATTTGGCACGATGCTCAGCACGAGGGTGACAAATGGTAATCGGTGAAACGACTTCGCCTTTGCCACTATCGATTTTCACGATTTTCCATTTTATCCCGCTAGCTATGCAGATTGTTCAATTGGAGCGCACTTTCTCCTCCAAAATATCCGCCGTCGTTGATATTACTGATCCCAACAAGGAGAAAAAAAGGAGTTTTGGAACTAAACTGTTACTAGGCATACTGAGGTTTAGATGTAAAACGGACTCATGTAAGAATTTAAAAAGCTTACACGAATTGGAAGTTTTCCCCTAGCTCAGGTAGGTGGGTTGGCAATTGCCCACCTATCTTGGAAAAGAGTTGGCACGCTCTTCTGTCACATAAGTTTTTCATAATTTTTCCCCTGCCCCTACCCTACTTTGTTCCTTAGTTCTACTGCGCATATACACAATTCTCGCGCAGTTTCGTCATCTCTGCGTTGCAAATCCACTTCTCCATTTTTTGATAGCGAAAAAAACTTGCCACAACCTTCAGTCAAATAATTCTTCAATGAAACTTCTCAGTCATTTTCTGCGGCTCCGTTTCATGCTCAGCGCGTTGCAAAACGAGCCATTTGAATTCACATCTTCATTTACCAGTTAGGTAAGATTCTTGGAAAAATCGCTTATTACACCCTCCATTCATATTGAGTTTTCGATAATTTTTCATACCTTGTTTCCACTAGCTTCTCTCCGTTCGCTCAATTTGGTGCCATATGGTTACTCATACGTTGAGAACTACTCATGCATGTTGTTACAGGTAGCATCGTTTAAGCGACGTCGCGCATGCGGCAATTAGCGAAAGCGTCGTTTGGCGCGCGCAAATTCCAGTGTTCGCCTGTTGAGGCACATAACATGTTGAGTCAAGAGAGCATAAACTACCAATTCTTTCCGGGGCTTCGCCACGGACCCCTCAAAAACGAAATTTCCTTTGCTTTTTCACCCAAAACGATCTTCAGCCTGTCATTTGCCCACTTCGTGCCGCGCTCTTTTCACATACTGTTGTTTTCAATGACTACAAGAAGAAATACATTCATCAGAAACTTGATGAATTTTTTTAGCTTTTAATCATTGGATGTATCGCTTTGGATATCGCTGAATCCTCTTTTCAGCAGCTCATAGCTTTTACAAAGTTTCGCTCAGATCGGCACATCAAGATGCATCTTATGTTCATACTTTATTCCAGGTCATCACTGCTTCTTGGGTTCCTTCTTTGGTAATTCTTGCATTGTGTATTCTTCACAATCTTGTAATGAGGTTTCGAAGTCCATTGTGAAGAATGTTAAAATGACTTAAGCAAAAATTAAATTTGTACAGTTTGTTCACTTTGGGATGTCAATGACAAGCTGACTGCCATATCTCTTCTTGATGAATGATTGCGAGAGCAAAATTCACATGAATTTGCATCTGATTCCCACATTCTGTGAATGATTGCTTTTGGCAAAGCCCTAACAGTAAGCAGTCTTGTCTTGCAGGTTTCCTACAAAAAAAACCTAAATTTTAACGGCTAGCAAACCCAGCTCCACCTGGCTTTGTCAATAGCATATTCGTTATCAGCATGCCCACTGCCCACACCAACTCCCAGCCTCGTAGGTGAAGAAAATCGATAAAATCAATATCCGTCAATGAAGAAATGTGGCCTACGACACTCACCCTGTCCGAAGTGTATGTGTACAAAGTTTGGTCTGGATCGATTTGAAAGTAAAGAATTCTGTTTGAAACGTGCGTACATGTACAGGGCTCCTAAATTGCAGAGTCGTTTGCACCAGCGGTCGCGCGACCGTGTCGCGCCCGGACATCAATGGCGCCGCTTCGATCGATGGCGCCGGAACCGGCAAAATGCCCGGGCGCGACGCGGTCGCGCGACCGCTGGTGCAAACGACTCTGCAATTTAGGAGCCCTGTATACACGTAGACGTGCATCCACACACACAAACAGAAAAACAGAAAACAGAAAACTTTGGCTTCATTTCTACAGATCTATGTGTGATAAGTTGATGAATCAAAACTAGTTGTTGAATAGCTGTCTAGACATGTCAGAGCATGTTGCTAACAAAGATACCTTAGCATCATTGACACCTATTTGATGTCATTTTCAACTTTGCAAACACTTGCTGATACATTGAAATTAGCAAGTTTACCTTCATGTGGGATTGTAGTGAAGTACAGTTACTCGATTACGCATCAAGTTATGCAAAGTCACATACATCCAAAACATACATGCAACAACGTATCTTTGAACTTATTTTAAGATAGATGTGGCAACGTAATTTATTTTTAGATTTTCTGGCAGTATTTACTCCGACATTTTACCCAAATGACGCTGGACCCTTCCCAGGAATCCACAGGTATTCGCGCTCAAGAGACTCACCGGTAAGTGTATACTTTACAAAACGATGAGAAAAGAAGGATTTTTTAGACTTATCGAACATTCATCATAGCAAGCAGTAGCGAGTGGGGCATGGTGCTAGCAATTCAGGTGTTTGTCATGTCGTTAGCTATGGAGCTGCGTAATTGTTATGGATATGCCTCACGAATAATATTTGAGCACGATGAAGCCGAAAAAAAGAAAATGGAACTCTATAGTTGATGTTGAAGATACAAGTGCAATTATATTTGCGACGTTACGCAATTCTATCTCAATACATGTCTTTTTAAAAAGTTTCCATTTGCTTATGAATTGTCATTTATATTGTCGTACTTTTGAAATATGTTTCAATACCTAATGCTATTCCTCTCAATCGCTTAATAACACTTTTTTGGCCTATTGTTTAAAGCTCATTCAAAGATAGGCCAAGATCAACATGTGCGGGTCACATCGATCTTACTAGCACAGTTGTTGTTATTACCCGATAAAAGAGTGTCTAGATAGATCCAGATAAACGCGGATATCAAGTCTGACCACTCGAACATGCAAACAAGACAGGTTTGATGCCCCCATAACTACGGACCTAATGCGACTTACGAGGAAGGTACTTTCAATGGCCGTGGCCTTTTGATATGAGATGAATGCCGACTGAAGCAGCTTCGAACGTTGATTCTAAATTAGCTTTCCTTTTCTGCGGAGCGCCCTTCTGAAGAGGGTTATGGAAGTCTGAAAATCCTATTTTGGGGCGATCCTTGAGTTAGAGAGCGCTACCATGCGCGTTGCTGGTGCAATGGTGTAGTCGTTAGTTGTTGGCATTAAAAGCGAAAGATCGATGGTTTGAATCCAGTGCGGAATGTACCATTTCGCACTACGAAAGTGAATTAAATCACTGTAATTACAAACACTTACAGTAATGCCTTTAGCAAATGTGATAATGAAAAAACTTACTGGCAGAACCGCTTGCTTGTTGAGAATTGGTTTTCTCCGCAAAAAAATCATGTACAGAGGTGGAGCGAAATTACAAAGTGAGCAAAACACAGAGATCTCACAACGGGGGACAGCATATGAAGAAATCCTTTGCGCAATTCTCATGCTCGCGAGTCGCGAATACCCATTAAGTTACTAGGGGAACAATGTTGGAGTGGCATTTCAAATGAATTCAAAACCTTTCATATGATTTCAAACAAACCGGCTTCGAACCATCGACCTTTCGCCTTCAATGCCAACAACTAACCACTACACCATTGCACCACCAGCGTAAATGGCAGCGCTCTCTAACTCAAGGATCGCCCCAAAATAGGATTTTCAGACTTCCATAACTCTCTTCAGAAGAGCGCTCCGCAGAAAAGGAAAGCAGATTTGAAATCAGCGTTCGAAGCTGCTTCAGATGGTATGTATCACATATCAAAAGGCCACGGCCATTGAAAGTACTTCCCTTGTTAGTGAATATGAAAAAATTGACATCGAGGCATTAAGAGGTCAAAACAAATATATGACAAGAGGGGACACAAAATAAGATAATATGTTAACAAAATAACACAGCAACTAAACAAAATAGTACGGCGAGTAGTAGAGTAGTAGATGTTACACGCCTCCTTCGCGTCCTAACACTTGGTAAGGTGTGATGCTATGTCTTTGATGATGTTTGTGGAATCTTTAACGTTCAAATCTGCGCGTGGGCGTGCATGCAGACTTTTATTGAGTTTTTGTCCAATTTCTGATTGTTTGTACTGTCCTTGTTCATTTTTTTCTTCTGAAGTTGTTGTCCATGTTGTTACCCTTCTTTCCTCCCTTGCAGCCCATACTGCCTTTGTCCACGTGATCTAGTAAGTTGATACTGTATCGTTTGCCGCCGTCGTGTAGGGGGCTCCACAGCGTCGATTGGTTCGTGCGGCGGGCTTGAGGTCGGTGTATGCAAGTTCGAGCGGGCGTGGTGCAGATGTTTTGCGGCGGCCAGACCCAGGCATACATACCTTTATCAAGAGCTTCCCCATGTGCGAAGCGTACGTGTGGTCGATCGTTTAGTGTGCCGGCGTCCGAAGTCGTTGCATGCAAGTTCGCAGCGCGCGCGATGCGAATATTTTGTGGCGGTCTGCCTGCGGCCAGCCTGCGAGTTCACGCCGGAGTTGGCAATTTTCCGTGATGTGTGCCAACTTGGCGACATCTTTGATGCCGCCAGGTAGGGTAGGTTACTACCAGCCCAGAGTTTCATTGCAAACTCTTATGGCCAGAACTCAAGAATGAAGGCAGACTTTCAAAAATTTAGCTGCTTTATGTAATAGAGATTGTCTACGTTATACACACTTTACTATTTTTTTAGATTTTACCTAGACTGAGATTTGACGTTTGAATCTGGGTAGTCGTTTTAGTCATTCTGCGACCCTAAATTTCCTTTAGAAAGAGCAACGCGAGATGGTCATTCTGCAAGCGTAAGGGTAGCCTTCTGTTAACAATTTATCAGAAAAGAAGAAATTTCAGCTATTCAGTATGATAAAATGAATAAAAAAAACTCCATATTTTGTGCTTCAGGGCCTACGAAAAAATGTTGAAAAAAGCTGACAATTATGAATTAAATTTTTTCCATTTCGCAAATTTTCTTTGCTTTAGCCCTTTTTATTCCTGTGTACTAATGGCTTGCTGCTACAAGATGGGCTATTACTTACAATAACAAATTTTGAAAAAAGTTGTAATCAGTTAAAAACGAGGTTTAGAAAAAAAACTTTTTATTGCTTTTCAATCCATATTTTTCTCCCGTTTGTGATATGACTAAAGGTGATTTGGTGTATTGCGAAAAGTCCGCGGCCTCTGATGATCTTTATCGCCATGAAAAATGTAGAGTTTCTGGGAAGTTATGGAACGTCAAACTGAGGACTCGCAAAACGCGCACTACTTTTGCATCAGCCTAATAGAAGCTGTTCGAAAGCAGCAATTTACGTTTCTGGTCAATGTGCTCATTCCTTGTAGTCAGTGGCGTACCGAGGGGGGGGGGCGGGGCCCCCCCCCCGAGAACGGGTCGCGAAAATTTTGAAAGTTACTTACATGAGTCATAGAAATGTGCAGAAGATTTATTTATACTTGTAAGTAATTAAAATAACTTTTAAATTTTTTAAAAATTCAATTAGCTTTGTGAAAAAAAATTTTTTTCGGGGGCGTGGCTTCAGCCACGCCCCCTTTTCCTAAAATTTTGGGGTTATGGGCCCTAAAAGTTTCGAGAAGCGCACCAAAAATTTTTTCTGTGGCCGTATTCATCAACGAACCCTCAAGGTTAAATTCTACCTCAACTAGCATTTTGGCTTATAACCCGTACTCACAACATGATCGCGATGAAATTCTCTCATGGGTTAAGTCTACCTTGAGGTAGAAATGAACCTTCAACCCGCATTCACCATTCTACCTTGAGGTTGAATTATACCTCAATCATCATTTCTCCACCAACTTTCCATTATGCGTCCAAGGTAGAATTTAACCCTAGGTTAGCTAGGGCTAAAATCTACCTCGAATTTGCACATAAGAGTTGAACTCTTTATAAGGACCTCCTTCATTCTAATTTTTGAGGACTTTATTCTGACGCAACCATTTTCAAGGACGAATATATTTTATCAATACTAGCTCAAATTTCACTTGTTTACTTACATGGAAACCTTTTTTTGTCGAAGTTACCTTTTTGGATGGGATGTATAAATTTTGAAAAGCAGAAAACATTCCAAATCTGTCTTTTTGTTTGTGGGACGCACTAGTCCTCAAATAAAGCAATAATTGTAAGATTTATTAGCTGGACACTAAGTTTTGCACCTAGTTTCATAAATGCAACCTCTTTAGTTATGGCGCATTCAAACTTTGGCAATATGTAAAGAGTAATATGTGACACAACTGCGCGCAGATTGCTAAAATTTTGACATGAAATAGGAAAGTTTCGAGCATTTTTCGAAAACTAGTGAATTCTGAGAGTTTCAGGAGTTTCAAGCTAAGATGAAGCTGTTACCAGCCTAGACCATACGCAGTGATCCGGAATCGTGTACGAATTATGGCTAGAAGTTGACTCATTGGCTTAGTGAGAAATGAACAAAATTTAGGGTCGTCGAAATTTGGCGCCCTCACAAAGTCGACCAAATCGCAGTACGCAAGGGCTGAGGGGGACGACCGTCAATGACTAAAGATTCAGAAGCTCAATTTTCGCCGAGACTTGACATATTAAGGCTACTTGACCTATCAGATACGAATATCATATTCATCTTATATATAAAGCTGAATGTCTGTTGTCTGTATGTCTGTCTGTCTGTATGTCTGTCTGTATGTCTGTCTGTCTGTACGTATGTTCCGAATAGAAAATTCCATTTCTGAACCGATCCGGACCAAACTTGGCACACATACACTACGGGCCCCGGCGGGTGTCATAGGCTACTTTTCGTCATCGATCGATATCGATTTTATCGATTTTATCGATTTTTTTGCAAAGTTTGAGCTACGGGGCTGGGAGTTGGCACAGGGGGGTAATCGAGCATGGGGATTCCGAATACAATATTGGTTTTCAGGATTATCGATTACTTTTATCGATTTTATCGAATTTTTTGCAAAGTTTGAGCTACGGGGCTGGGAGTTGGCACAGGGGGTAATCGAGCATGGGGATTCCGAATACAATATTGGTTTTCGGGATTATCGATTACTTTTATCGATTTTATCGATTTTTTTGCAAAGTTTGAGTTAGGGGGCTGGGAGTTGGCACAGGGGGGTAAGCACTTGGCACAGGGGGGTAAGCGGGCACAGGGGGTAAGCTTTTTGAGCACTTTTTGGGCTAGAATTCATGCCGCACAGACATACTTGTCAGGCAAATCACAGCTTTGCAAAAGTCGAATTAGCGACCCAGTTTTGCGTGCCAAAAGGCGCGTGGACCCGTTTGACGCGCGAATTTTGAAAGACCCGCTTATCGAACCGGCTCGTCCTTGTGCATGGTGGGCCTACACGCTGGCACGGTATGTTATGCAAAATTGTAGCTCGATAGCTTAGTAGCAGCTTCCTCTATGAATTTCGTGACAGACAGATTTTCACACAGACACACAGACACACACACAAAAAAACAGACGGCCTTAGCGCGTTATTATATTAGGATACCTAGCTTAATCCTATTGTGAAGCTAGAATAAGGCAAAACAGCAGCTGCGCTTGTAGGTTACGTCACAGCCTACACAATCGCAAACTTTAAGTGCCTATGTCGAGAGAGAGGAAAACATTAAATGAGTTGCAAAACTTAGTTTCCAACTATTTGATTATTGGAGTATCTATTAAATAAAGAGCTTTAATGATTATCATTGTTCCACTGAAGCGCTAGAAAATATGCTGCGACCATTTTTGTCCTTCTTGCAAATCTAATTTCCTCTCCAAAAAACGCTCATGCTTTGTCCATAAATTCCGCAGCTAAGGAAAGCAGTGGCATCAGCGTTTTAAGCCCTTTAAAATGGTATTAGAGCCCAGCACGACGGTGACAAATAGACACCCGTGAAATACTTCGCCTTTGCCACTGTCAATTTTTGTGATTTCCCACTTGATCTCGCCAGTTGCGTAGGTTGTTCGATTGGGCGACTCCCTCCTTAAAAGGACCGGCCGCGTGCTGTTCCGCATCCTAACAAAGTGGTGAGGAGGAGATTTGGCACCAAAGTTTTACATACTAAACTATGAGAGTGAAACAGAGTTATGTAAAGATTTTGGAAACTTAAGTGAATCTTTGCGGTGTTTGCGTTTAATATGATACAGCTCAATTCTAACTCTACTTATACTCTGATGGCTATGAAGCGTGTTCTTCTTCTTAATGTACACGGTGTCCCAAAAATAAGCACTCACTCTTTGATCGTTAGTAACTCTCTTCTCAAGAAGTCTTTTGCTTAGCTGCAAATACCATGCAGTAGTGCAGGCTTCAACTTAGGTTTGTAGTATGGAGCAAAACACCATGGCTCTTAATTGCTGTAAGATCGGTAGAAAAATATACAGCGCCATTTTGAAATAGGCCAGCAAAAAAAAGTTGTGTAGCAGTGTTTCAGAAATGCTAACACAATTAGATAACCTTGCTGAGAGTTTTTACGCGTTCCAGTTGGTTTAGATTTTGAAGCACTGAAAAAGGCAATTGGTTTACTTGGCACAAGTTATGAAAAAAAGCCTTCTAGTAAATTGGAAACTTCACATACGATCAGGACTCTGTTTCGTCTTGTGATAAAGTTTTCAGCTTGCTGAGTATCCATTTTAGGCCAAATTGATTTTAACCATCAATGTATAAGTTTACATAAATTTGATAGGAAGTTAAGGAGGGTTTGACTTTGTTTGAAACCCTCTCCAACTTTTTATTGTAATACTACAAGAGCTATAGGTGCTTCGCTTCATACCAGCAATCTAAGTTCAGGCCTGCTCTACTGGATGGCTGTTGAATCTAACCGAAAGACTTTGTGTGAGAAGAGTAATTAACGTAAAAAGTGTGTACTAACATTTGAGACAACCCTATATCAATTGCCACGTCCAATCATGTTGAAAATGATTGCTTAGTCCCTCAGAAAACTTTCCTGCCACAACATGGTAACGTGCACCTACAAGTTATGCGGCATTATCAACTTGGCAATCGGAAAATCACTAGCAGTAGAAGATTTCATGCACCGCTGATACGTCATGGCATGTTCCGAATAAACGTCAGTGAGTACTCTGCTGACTACCAGGTAGATTTTAACCTCAAGGTAGATTTGTGAATAGCAGAGTTACCTTGAGGTTAAAATCTACCTTGAGGCGTGCTCTCAAGGTAAAATTTAACCTCAAGGTTCGTTGATGAATACGGCCACTGGTTTGTCGTCCCCCCCCCCCCCCGAGCGGAAATCCTGGGTACGCCACTGCTTGTAGTCAACATACTCATGTTCTTGTCTATCACTCCTAAGCTGATATGCTCATCATAGATTAGGACTTGATGGCTTCAAATTTTTGATTGGTCATAATTTTTCCAGCGAATCCCACAGCAGATAGAAAGGTAGAATTGAAATCAGCCCAAGGAGCATCTAACGATCTGCATTTCATTCCACTTCGCCATTGCGATTTTACATAGTTCCCTTGTAGGCTTTATTTTCATACTGTAATGGATGTAGACCGCATTATTTTGATATTTGGATCAGACAAGTTTTCCCCATCTGTTTCATTTTTCAAAAAGCAGATCGACCGCACCGCTGCTTCGCGTAATTATCGCTCCCCAAACCATTCTTTTAGGTTAGAGCACCTCAGTAAGGTCGTTTGGCCGAGAATTTTTTTCATTGTGTTTAGGCTGGCTGAATTTAGAAAATAAACATGTGGGTCTTGTACTCATGTAATTAGGGTAACTTTTTTCAAAAGGCTTTTGAACTTTATATTGAAGTGCTTCAACTTGATTTGGAGGCAACAAAAAACGAATCATCAATTCTTCTATATCACCGTAAAAATACGACACGGATTTGAAATTCTCCTCGTTTCAGACATCTATATTTCTCCAAAATATTGTTTAAAAGAGCCAAAAAGTGCTGGATTTTCCAACAGTATTTTTACAGTGATAAGAAATTGGAGAACTCGTTTTGTACAAAATTGTACTGAATGAAGGAAAAAATGAAGCTTGCTAAAATGAAAAACGAAGCCTAAATAAAGCTTGCTTTACATCATACTTTCAGAATGATGTAAAGCAAGCTTCACATCATACTGAAAGTCTGCGAAAGGTATCTTGACAAAAGAATTACTAGCAAGTGAACGTTTAAAATATTTTATAGCACAATGTATTCTTTCTTTCACAGACAGGTTTTTGAGAAGTGTTTTTCATGCTCGGTGTCCAAGGCCTTCTGATTTAAGATGTGTACAATTATACTGCTTTGGAACGCTGATTACGAATGTGACTTCCGTTTCTGCTAGTTGCTTCTCTAAAAGAACTCATAAACGATTTTCGCGCTGGTTCCCACCCAAGCGAAATACGGTGGAACGCCGATGCTCCGTTATGGTCGGTGTAGTGGTCAGTGCGATAGCGTCAAAGGTTGACGCAGGTTTAGGTTCAAATCCTCTTGTGTTTTTTCTGTTTTGCATTGCCTCAGTTAAGCTTGTTCTTGAAAGTTAGACATATAGGCTGCTTCATGGCGAAGGTGCTATATCTTTAAGCGCGAAGGCGGATTTACTAGCTGCAAAGCGCATGAGACGCAGGATTTACAACAGTGAGGATACGCGCGCCTTCGTTCGCGCCCGTTCAACTGCTACCGCTTCTGCGCCTTCGTCCTGCACTAGCCTTTAGTTTCAAAGTCCTCGAGCTAAATGCATGCCTTTACTCTTTGAAAATTTGACAAAGGGTCATTCTCATATGAGTGTTTCCTATTCCTATATTTATTCTAAAAGGTGCTAGTAAAAGCAAAAATGAATGGAAAATGAATACATGTAGACATAGTGATTAAAACATAGGGTTGCAAGCGTTTGACCCCATATGCCGCCTTGTGAATGACTCTCTTGTTAAAGCTTGTCTTTTTTGTTCGAGTAAGTCAGTGGGATCCTTATCAGTGGGTACGTTTCAGCGCAAATTACCACATTATCTTCCAGTTGCATAATTTCAAAGAGAAAGGGCATGCATTTATCTGAGAATGCTTAACTTCCAAAACAGCCAAATTGAGGCAATGCAAATCTGAAAAACACTACAGGATTCGAACCTACACCTGCATCAACTTGTGAGGCTGTCAGACCGTATTTCCCCGTTGGCCGGCCAAACTTGGAGCGAAAATCTCTCATGCTTCTTAGGCTTTGGCCATACTTTGCCCGTGTTGCCGGTGTTGAAAGTGTTGCCGGTGTTGAAAGTGTTGAAAGTGTTGCCGGTGTTGAAAGTGTTGAAAGTGTTGCCGGTGTTGAAAGTGTTGAACGGAGATCATCAATCTAGCAGTTTCATTCTTTCTCGAACGATCTCACCGGCTGGTGAATACGTTGGAAATGAAATTGGGGAATGAGAAATGAAATTGAAATGATGGGAGATTTTCGTATGCAAAAGATCCTCTAACAAACTTTTTGGAAAGTGGACGGCTTGTCTGGAATAAGCAACCTCCAATATTTGAGAAAGCTGACGTCTGAATAGTAATGTGCTTTAGTTCGAATCCTGCCGCGCTTGCGATTAGTGAGTAAACGACCTAAGTGAGGTCTGCAGCGTTTTCAAATACTGGAGATTGCCTATTCCAGACAAGCCATCCACTTTCCAAGAAGTTTGTTTGAGGATCTTTTGCATGCGAAAATCTCCCATCATTTCAATTTCATTTCTCATTCCACAATTCCATTTCCAACGTATTCACCAGCCGGTGAGATCGTTCGAGAAAGAATGAAACTGCTAGACTGATGATCTCTGTTCAACACTTTCAACACCGGCAACACTTTCAACACTTTCAACACTGGCAACACTTTCAACACTTTCAACACCGGTAACACTTTCAACACCGGCAACACTTTCAACACTTTCAACACTGGCAACACTTTCAACACTTTCAACACCGGTAACACTTTCAACACTTTCAACACCGGCAACACTTTCAACACCGGCAACACTTTCAACACTTTCAACACTGGCAACACTTTCAACACTTTCAACACCGGCAACACTTTCAACACTTTCAACACTGGCAACACTTTCAACACTTTCAACACCGGTAACACTTTCAACACTTTCAACACCGGCAACACTTTCAACACTTTCAACACCGGTGAACACTTTCAACACCGGCAACACGGGCAAAGTATGGCCAAAGCCTTACAAATTCGTAACAGAAATTTCGAAATTAACGTTTCAAGGAGAGTGTAGTGGTATGCATCTCATCTTGAAAGACCCACCGAGTATAGTCCCTTGTAAGATAAGATTAGACAATAAAAACTAAAATTTTTCTCTTTCAGTCTCTTTTCTCCAAACCAATAAAAAATACAGGCGATAAAGACGTAATGATTGCGAAGTTTTGTGCTAAGAAAATGCTCAGGATATTCTCAAATATCTTGAGACAAGGAATTTTAACCAATACCTGGCTATTTGCTTGTACTGTATAAAAATTTTAGGCGAAGCGTTGTAGAAATCTGGCTCCGCATAAGTGGTCCAAATTCAAGGAAAACGGGCACCTTTCAAGCTAGAAATTACGAGCATTCCAAAATGCATTTTTTGAGTTCTCTCAAATGACAATTTTTGCAATATTCTCGCAAAAAAATTCCGGAAATCCAAGCATTTTCACTGCATTTGATGTATCTTTATTGTACTGGACAATCATACAAAAGTATGGTGTAATCAGAGGTTTCTTTTTTGCAATGGTTTTTCTTGCTTTATGCAAGACTGTTTCAGGAAAAATTATAGCCAAAGCTGAACCCCAAAAACTGCATTAATTATGAATTATTAGGATTCTGCTTCAATTATTGAGCTTCGAACATTTTTCGCGTAAAGATTTGAATCTTTGTAAAAAAAGATTACCTGGTAATCACATGCCCCCATCCGTAAAGCAACATTCCAACAAATGCCAAAGCACTTCCTACGAGGTGGACACTCCCATCTCCTTCTGAATACTGAAATTAGAGAGTTTGAGAAGTGCAAAGTACATCTTTTCATCTTTCATCATTTAGACGTTCTAGACATCTTTTCATTAAACAACTCACACAAAAGTTAGCAGCCAGTGTCAAGCCAAATGCGCCGGCAAGTCCAGCAATCAGTACCAATAATGACGTTATATACCACCATCCCTTTCTCCAATGTAGGCTGTGACCATAGAATTCGACTACTTGTAGATGGACCGCACAAAATGTAAGGATATCTGCAAAAAATGATCAAAGTCACAGCCATAATTTGGCTAGAAACATACAGAAAAAGGCGGACATGTTGAGAAGTTGTGCGAATAACGCACTTGCTGGGTAAGATTCTGTGAAATTACTAAATAAATAACTTCTATTGTATTAGTAATTTATTAGTGAAAATAACATAGGAAGACTTTACCCAATATACGGAACAGCGAACGATGATTGAAGTAGTCAGAGATTTTAGTGAAATGGCTGTAAGTGAAGTTGTGAAAATCAAGCAGTTAATTGTCAAATCTAAACTTGAATTGCAAAACACAAAAATATGAAAATGATGGAAAAAATGATTACAAAATAATTATTGAGCATACCCGCTTATGGTACCACCTATACACAGTAGTGCCGACAGTAGGGGGTAACAGCCAAATGCAGAGGCAGTTCATGCCGAGTATTATCCGATTGCAGCAATCTATAACGAAAAGAATTCTTTGAACCTGAAAATGTATAAACTCATAGTTAAGTTATAAATGCAAGCACTTACACCACTTTCCTCAATGATAAAGCTGATTCAACTCAACTTCTAGGGACGGCCGGTGAGAGATAACTGATATAATAGCAGTTTATCACGTAATACTGACATTAATAACGTCATGCAGAAAAGTAGATAAACACTTTTGGCCTTTTTCCTCGCCTAGAGCACACAAAATAACAAAATACTAGTCAGACAAGGACCTAGAAATTTAGTCTGATAACAGCGCGTAACATGATCTCAACTTTATGGCACTACAAAGTTTGGCACTCTGGTAGACGATTACGGAAGAGTTCAAATTCATTTTATACAAGGATGCTCTATTGTGATATTCAGCTTCTTCTCGTGTTTCCCTAGCACTTGCTAAAAGGTAAAAGCTTCAAGAATTGGAAAACTGCAAAAATCGCTGCAACATGTAGCTGTCTTTGACATGCATTTTATCGTAGATAACAAAAATAATTTTCTTGTCTTGACATTCCATCTTTTTATGCTTGCTATGAAATGCTTGCGTTCCCATTGAGTCCTTCCTGAACATCATAAACGATATAAGGTTAGTAGGCAAAAGTGTAGAACTATTATTTTCTAATACCAATGAAACAACACTTTCACTGAAATGTCTACCGCGCGGACTACTTCGAGACCCAGCTCAAATTTGAGCAGTCAAACCTTTCACTAGGCGTAAATATGTAACAAACGTTAACAAAAATATAAAACGCAACAAGTACAGGAATGTCAGAACTACTTAATGAAATAAAGGTGAAAAATGGGAATACTTGTCGATACTTAAAGACCCTCGACTTAAGGGCCAAGCACACTTCACGCGATTTCAGTCGCTACGCGATTCGGCAGTATTCCAACTGTCCATAACTCATTTAAAGCACAGTTTAAATGTACAGAAGTAGGGCGTTTAATCAATCCACTCAATAATGAGAAGTAAAGTTTTTTAAAGTAATGTGTAAATAACCAAAAACTCCTTTTCGTTCCTGCCCTTAGACGGAGTAAAAGTATTTACAGACCTTCCCCGGAACTCCTCAGTAAGGAAGGAAGGTCTGTAAAACTTATTTTCAATAATAAGAAGTAAATTTATTGAGGAGTGTAAAGTATGTACATGAATTTTTTAAAAATATAAGTTTCAAAAAGTGCTAAGTTATTATATCAAAACTGTGATAGTAATAGAATTACTTACCTCTAAAAGAATATACTTCAATATAGATATGTATCTTACAAGGGAAGGATACCAACATTAGATGGCAATTGAAAATGAGGTGTATATCAGCAGATGAGCCTTTGAACGCCGATTTCAAATCTGCTTTTCTTTTTTGCGGAATAAGTTTCCGAAAGAAGTTGTGAGCATTTAAATGTCCAGATTTGCCAAGCATTGAATGGCTTAAAATCAGCGAAGAGCTCTAAAACATCATCTATGCGATTTCCACCGGCTTTGTCCCTTCCTTGCAAACAATATTCTTGATACAAGAATGATTTTCCACGTTCCGGTGTTTTTGTACAGCTTTTCGCCAATTTTAGGCCACCTAAACTTTGACAAATTTGAACAATTGAACTCCCACAACTTCTTTCGGAAACTTATTCCGCATAAAAGGAAAGCAGATTTAGAATCAGCGTTCAAGGGCGCATCTACTGATGTATATCTCATCTTCAATCGCCAACTAATGTCGGTATCCTTCCCTTGTTAGAATACAAGAATTCCACTGTAAATATATGAGCTCCACTATATATAACCACATAACTTTCTAATAATATTCAAAATGAAGTATACCATGTTTAGTGTGTTTATGAATGAAATGATAATGGATTGTATCAAACATAAATCATTCTCAGTGTGTAGTTTAAGAAGTACAGTATTCTATTCGTAAAGATTGAAAATTTGATATTATTATTATTATCGTGTAGATTATATTTATATGATATGAAATCGTTTCTATGTAAACACTTGTAAACACTAGAGGAAATTGTGTCTTTGTCATATCCGTTTGATTCCAAATATTCTTTTAGTTTAAAATTTTTTCAAGAAAATCTAAGAAGAAAGAACATGTACGAACAATCCTAAGTGTTTCAGTGTAAATAGTAGCTTTTTTGATTTGCATGGAAATATTTGAGGTGTAGTGTATAAATCGCTTGACTTCGAAGTCAAAATTATCTGTTTTGTTATATAACTTGGTTATGAAGTTATTGTTTTCTAAGATGATGTCTAGATCAAGGTGACTGCAATGGTTTTTAATTACATGAGTTGTTTCTATTCCTAGTTTGTTATTATAAACTTGTTTGATCAATTCATGTATTTCATTCTCTTCAAAATTGTGTATAATTAATAAGTCATCCATGTATCTAAAGGTACGGAATAACTATATTCGTACCAAGATAGTGTCAGATCTGCTAACAAAGGACTAAAATTACTTCCCTGAGGAACACCTGTTTTTTGCTTGAATGTGTATAAACTGAATCTGCAGAAGCTATTATCAAGTATGTGATCAACATAATATAATAAATCTTCTATGTTATAATATCTATAATTTGAATTAGCATGTGTTATATCAGTGTAATAGACTTTATTGTAGCCATTGTATGCTATGTATTTTTTATTTGCATTCTTGAAACATAATGAGACAAGGTTTTTTATGTTTGTTTTTATGACGTTATGGGGTATATTTGTAAACATATTAGTGAAGTCTGCAGAATATAAACTCAAGTCATTAGTTGTAATACTTTTTATCTCATCAGTAATGTTGATATTGTCTATTGACCAATATGCTATGAAATAATGATTTTTGGTTTTGATTTTTGGTTTTTTTTGGTTTATTATTTACATAAATTTTGAAATGAGATTTTATAAAGGTAAAAATAACTCTTAACTCTACTGCTAACGGTTTAATGCTACTATGTGTAGCACCAGGTAATAAATCTAAGGCTCCCGCCAGAGTGCCGAAGTTATGCCAGCGCTACGCCAGCATTTCGATCGATACACGTGTATTTCGTTGGGAACGTCAGCTAGCCCCGCCCCAACGAAATACACGTGCATCGATCGAAATGCTGGCGTAGCGCTGGCATAACTTCGGCACTCTGGCGGGAGCCTAAACTTGATTGGATTCTTATGCATTTTAGGTAAGCAGTATATCAGTGGTACATTATTGTTATTTTGTAATGGTAGTTTACTTGCATTACAGAATTTTTTATGTCTATTGATTATATTAGGTCGTTCCGAAAGTTCTTTCCGTTTTTTCAAACTATCATAAAAACACGTGGAATGAAGGCAGGAAAACGCTTCAGTCACTATCTGACGCAGCTTTTCTTCCTCTTTTCAATTGTCATACTACTGTACCGCTTGCTATTGTGGTCAGTGAGATAATGAACGAAATTTCAGACCTATGGTTTTTACCATGTCCAACTTTGGCAATTTTTCACTATCTTCTTTCTTAACTTTTGGAGAAGCTTTGATAGCATTCAGATAGAGTGAACAAAGTGCAATGCAATGCAATTTTTTGGCAATTTCAGCCGGCTTCTCATTAATTTTTTAGATAACTTTTTCAGAAGTCTTCATTTTTTCGAAGTCACAAAACACACAAGCGCTCTGAACATCAACAAATCTTCGGATTCCGACACTTTCAAAAGTCGTTTATGATTACACACTATTTTTACAAAGTAACTGAGCGTTTACCGCTTCGAAATATAAGATTTTGCATTGCACGGATACATCATGAGGCGGGTTCAAAATCAAGATTTATGGAAGTTTTATCGCCAAAGACCCCACAAACTAATAAGAGAAAGTACTCATCAGAAAGAGGAGAAAAAGCTGCATTGAATGACACCTTAGTTGCGCGCCGTTTTATGTTCTGTGACTTTTGGCATCCCCAAAAGTGGGATTTGATAGCATCAGAAAAATAATTCTAAAAATGTTTTGAGGCTAGCTATAGATGCCGAAAAATTGCATAAAATTGCACTTTGTTTACTTTATCCGACTGCTGTCAAAGCTTTTCCAAAAGGCAAAAAAGAAGATAGTGAAAAATAGCCAAAACTGGACATGGTAAAAACCATGGGTTCTAAATTTCGGCCATTATCTCACTGATCATGAGAGCAAGCCGCACAGGATTATGACAGTTGAAAAGAGGAAGAAAAGTGCGTCGGACAGTACCTGAACCGTTTCCCTATCTTCATTTCACGTATTTTTGTGATAAGTTGAAAAAACGGAAAGAACTTTCGGAACGACCTAATATCAGTTGTATTCTCATTGTGATATATTAGGTTGAACGCTAATTTTTGCAACTGGTCTCATAACTTCCCTCTCACTCAACATGGTGCACTCAAATTTTGCCACTGTGTTGGTTATTATGTAAGCTACAAGCGCAGCTGCTGTCTTACCAAATTCTGACGTCGCAGTGAGGGTTACGGTGGGTGCATGGTATAAAGGGGAAAAATTCAAAGTTTGACGGATTTGGCTGAAACTTGGCATAAGGATGTTATCCGACATGCTGATCACGAAAACGATAGTGAAATTGCGTGATAAGGGCTTTTTTGTAGGATTACTGTAGGTGTACGATATGGGGTCCTACCTTAAACAATGAAAGAGACGTTGGTTTAACAAATGAATATGATATTCGTGTTTAGCAGGCCAAATAACCTTAATATGTAAAGTCTCGGTGGAATTTGAGCTTCGGACTCTTTTTCATTGACGGTCGTCCCCAGCAGCTCTTGCGTGCATCGACTCGTTCGAATTTATGAGGACGTCAAATCTCGACATGTCCCTAAATTTTGTTTCTTTCTTACTAGGCCAAAGGAGTCAACCTCCAGCAATAATTTATAGACGAATCCGGATTACTGCGCATAGTCTAGGCTGCCAAAGGCTTCATTTTAGCATGAAACCCCAAAAATTCACAGATTTCACTAGTTTTCGAAAAATGCCTGAAACTTTTCTTTTCTATTTCGTGTTCAAAATTCAGACAATTTGTGCTCGCTTGTAGCTCACATTGCATTCTACATCATGCCAAAGTTTGAGTGCGCCATGTTGAATGGTAGTGAAGTTAGAAACAAGTTGCAAAACTTAGTGTTCAACTTAATAAATCGTAGGTTACATTTTCACTAAACAGCATGATTTGTTTTTATCTATTGTGATGCCAAGTTCTTTCATCATAATTTGAATGTAGAATTTTATGCATATGATACCAAAGTTATTGCTTGCTTTATCTAAAGGACAAATTACAAAGTTATGTTTAAAATTTTTGAAGTATGTAGAGTTGAAAAGATATTTTTGTTCTTTTATTGGTTTAATTTCATATAAATGAGGTTTCAGTTTTTTACTGAATCTTTTTCTCAAATAATTTTCTATATTTTCAACTTGGTTACTTTTTAATTTAAATCTGTTTATATATGTTTCTTTGATTTTTTGTATTGTAGTTGTAATCCATTCTATAATATCTTTCTTATCAATTTCATTTTTCAATCTGAATTTTGTTCCTTTAGACATGTAAGTTCTTAGCTGTTTGTCTTCTATTAGACTCAAATTTCCTGTTATCATATGTTTATGGTATTCATCAACATATTCTTTGTACTTGTATTCATTGCAACTACATTGTTTGTTGAGAATATTCAAAATTTGTTCATTATCAAGTCTATTGAGAATATTGTTGTAATTAAATAGGTATTTTGAAATTGAAGAATCATAAGTGTAAACTAATCGGCATGGTTTGTACTTCGTATGACTATTCTTCAGAATCTCACGAATATATGTATTGTTAATTATTTTATTAAGATTAACTTTGTCTAATATATTGTATGCGTTGGAAAGAATTGAGAATGATCTACCGATCGCAAAATAGTCCATTGGCCATCTTGCTCAACACTCAGTCTTTATCCTGTAGACGTATTCCATAGCCATCTGGCGCAGCTATCGTCCAAATCACTCTGACGCGCTCTTGTTCTCCTAATGAAATTGCAAGAGGATACTGTAACCTGCAAACCTTCGAGTGATTACTTGTTTTTTCTTGTCGTCGGCGACAGTGATTTGCCACTGAACTATCTGGTCCCTAATATAGCAGATTTTACAGAATGTTTAAGGACGCACCAAAAACTGTAGAATCAACTGTAACCTCAATTTTGAGGATGAGTTTTAGTCTAAGAAGTGAGTTTTAGTTCTTGTACAGCTCCCCGATAAATCTGATAAACTCATTCTATTTTTTAAGAGTGACCTTCTGTTTCGCTTCAAAACATACAGTCGTTATCAACATAGTATAATTTACAATCTCTAATATCTCGATCGTTGTAGCGGCCTTTGTCAGAAAACGAAGAGGAGTACTGTCATGTATTCGCGCTCTGAAATTTCTAGCAAAAAAAGCGAATGCGAGGAATGTACTCAGATAATCGCCGGGGGCACGCGGTCCGCAAACTCGCGCTTTTCTGCAGGCGGTCAGCAGAATTTTGGGGCGTAGCCAAATCTTCAGCGGGCGGTACTTCCGCGTTCTGCCAGCGGGCAGCAATACAGAATTTTCTGCGAGCGCTCGTCAAATAATATCTTCCAACGAGCGCTGGCCAAACTTTCAGCAAGCGCTCGGAATCTTATAAGGTATTTTTGAGCGTACGTCGAGCGCAGGTAAGACTCTGTGTGGCAGAGGTGTCACCGTTGGTTTAATTACTCAAGTTTGAGGTACTTTCTCTCAGCGGAAAATACCTGGGGGTTGCGCGGTCCACAAAGGAACGTGCGGCCCTCGAAATTTTTGCATATTCTTGCGGAAAGTCCGCGAGAATGCGGCCACTGCGCCGCAGCTAATCCATAAAGAAACCGCGATTGTTCTTCAAGCATTCGTCTTTGATTTTGCCAACTTTCTTCCAAATTTCTGCAAGCGGGCCGCAAAAAATCAACGAACTATTTTTCCGGTGCGCGCTTGCTCAAAATTCGCATGGCCGCCTGCCCCCGGCGGTTATCTGAGTATGAGAAAATTGTTCAACTAAGAAAACCTTTACTGTATTCGCTTTCTGCCCCAGCTTTTGGTGCTGGAACAGGTGCGGACACCGTTTACGCGCAGGTGTTGATGAAAAATTAGTGCACTGGGGAGATAACAAGGAATGAAAATTTGTTGAGATGTAAAAAATTTGATAACTCTCGTAAGAACATTAAGAAATGCGCGAAACAGATCTGTATTCAGTACGAGGTACCATAATAAATATCGCCGGCTTGTTTTTGTAACTAGAGATGTAAAGAACATAGAATCTTTAAACAGTTACTCTTGAGAATTTGAAAAGCTTGAATTTCCTGTACCACTGCCCATCTAGCAAACGGGAACTTATAAATTTCAGGAATGGCGTTTATAATACTGGACACTTACTCAGGAAATGAAGCTTCGGGCTTTTCGAATGCTCGAGGTCAAGCCATGACACAGTTTTTTCAATTGTTTCGTTTACGCTCAAGTATCTCAGATATTTTTGTCTATTCAAATGTAACATCAAAAAGCGTTATATGGACTCTGTCTTTTACATAATACTTACTTAAACATTCAAAGGGCTTTCTTTATGTGGCGTGCGGGCACAGCACGAGTTTTCTGTCAGTGTCCGTCGCTTTTCAACTCCAATCTGGTTCTCGTCGCTGGTGCATCCATGAGCTCCAGGTGCAAACATCGTATAAAGTATATTATAGTCCAAATCGCATCGAAATCCAGTCATTCGAATACATTCGAATATGTTCGCATTTGAAATTTAAATGTCTGTGTTTTCCGTTTTTGATTGAGTTTTGGAACTATAACTGAATAATCAGACGGAGTTTCGAAAAAGAATCAAAGGCTCTAGTAATCAAAATACGGGGTTTCAAGTAAGATTCGGAAACTCGAATAATTAAAAATTGGGGTTTTGAATAAAATTCGACTTATTATTTAATCGATTCTCAATGTTGGATTATAATCGATATTCGTTCATTCGTCGTTTTTAATTCTGGAGTTTCATTCGGTACCAGTCTCGAAATTTTCACATATCTTTGGTCGTTTATTCGTCTAGTGAGTGTTTGTGTGCAACACGAAAGAGATCAACTTCGAAGCAAAAACTTAATCTTTATATAAATCAATCAAATAGCTGATGCGATTTTGTAAAGTAGGTACTAGTCAAGTGAGTCAATGCATCAATTTCTTTCATAGAATTAGTTTCTTTCAAATCAGCATTCTTCATGATCAATGATACGCCTTGTGACAACAATGCAAATCTGTATCCATTTTCAAGTGAATTTCTAGGCAAAGTTGTAGAAACTTGTTCTCTCTGGGATTTCTTGAGTTGATGTTCTAAGTGTTTTTTTCGGTTGCTTGAAAAACTCCAACCTTTTCTGCATCGCTCGCGAGAGACTTCTTCTGTTGGTATAGGCACAAAAATACTTCGTTCTTCCTACATCATCATTGCCTTAATTTACTCGCGCTATTCATTGAAGTAAGGAAAAGAGGACGTGACAGGATTAGCCACTTTATGTCAAGAACAAAAATTTAGTGCTTTTGAAGAGATGTCGACAATGAGAGGATGAGACAGTATCCATTAGACCAAATTTGTGAAGTTTTTTTTTGTGAAGAGATGCGATGGTTGCAGTTGTTGTTGAATTACAAGAAACGGTAGATATGAGAGTTCTGCTGGATTACCTGTGTTCTTATTTCCTTTCGGCTGTATAAATATGTTCGCATGCTTCAGCTTAACTCCTAATTTTTCGTGCGGCGTGAATTGTGCATGTCCGCCCAAAAGCTCTTATTTATTTCAATTTTTATTTTTATCATTTGCTTCATCTTATTTTAAAAAATTTGTAGAGAAAATCGTGGTATTCAAAGTGGAATAAAGACTAGATAAACAATTATTTTCGACAATCAAACTATGTTACTTTCAAATAGCTGAGTATTTTAAACCAGCACGATGCTCTGACACCTATACGCTCAAAAGTGCTTCGTGTATGCGCGTGTGCATGGGTGTATGAGCTTGAAGACGGAGCTCTCTTGACTCATTTCGACAACAACTTTGCGCATAAGGAGATACGTCTGGAAACGTATCAACGGACATTTTAGAAACTGGCAGGTATGATGGCCTGTGGGTTGAAAATCATTACAGTGAGATTCTCACCCAAAAAAACATTCGCAGGGCACAATGATGAGCACGCGAACCGACAAACTTGTCTCCAAAATTTCTATCACCGCCTTTCAAATAATGACATTACAATGGGTGAATAGAAAAAGAAAGAATTTTGCACTTGTTCAATATGAGCAAATCAAAAGTGCTAAAATGTTAAGTAAAAAATGATGGAAAATATAAAGAATGAAATTCTCCCCAAACTCTTTGTTTTTTCGCTAGTCTTTTTTGCAATATCGAAGGAATGATATAAGTCAATATCAAGACGCTATATCAACTGCTCTCGAAAGCCGAACGAGCACTAATCTCGCACATTTAGCATGAAAGCGCCAACAATTATGTGCTGTAGATGTCAATCCATACTCAACGCAACTTTTCTTTTTGATCAGTTTTTACAAGCTTTTTAGCATGAAGCAGATTGATACATAGAGTAAGCGATAGCTGCATGAAAAGCTAACACCAGCCTGCCCCCTCTCTTTCTACATGGGTAGCATGCATGGCTATGAACAACGCAAGTGGCCTGTTCTCACTTGTCAATAACTGAATTGACTTGCAAAATTTTTCAGCTCTAAGTTAGTCTTGTAAATGGCGCGTCCGCTGACGCCCCTGTTTAATATTTTGGGCTTATGAGTTCTAAATTTTCGCAAACATGAAGATTGTAGTGGAGGGCATACTCAATGTTACCTTGAAAATTTTCTGTCGCACCCCGTACACTTGTAGAATTCTCAGACCGCTGCTTCAGAAAAGAATCAGTGAATATTTTGCTGGAGTGAGAATTGGTGAGTTCCGCTATGGTATGCTCACATGGCGAAGCGAATTCTTACATGTGCTGTGAACTCATTTCAGTTGAAGGTTAAGGCATTTTTGCGCACGCTACGACGGATTCGCTTTGTACAGAGAGAAATGGGGTTTACAGTTTCGCGAATGTTGATCAGGTAGGGCTTGATATCTATGCTAGTCTAGCACAGATATCAAGCTCCTCTTGAAATTTACATCTTGAAATCTGTACAGCTGTCTTTCATCTAAGGGAGCCGAGTTTTGCGGAAAAAAAGTGCGATACAGCAAGCTTTGCTTGAATTAGCCAATGTAAGGAGAACGCTTTAAGTGGAAATCCACCTCCAGATCATGGACCCACGTATCCCATCCTGAATAAACAGGCAAAGAGGGGGGGGGGATCAGAAAGAGTGATAAAGAAATTTTGTCTTTGTCTGCACAAGCGATTGAACTACATACGAGTGTAAAGCTCAAAATGAGCTTGTAAAAGCCGTAATAATTGTGACTCAAGGTCTCAGAATGCTGACAATGCGGGTGCAAATTCTCAACCGTCCTACTTGTCTCTTATCTCTTTTCTGTTTTTGATGTATCTCCGCACCCAGATTACTCTTTAAACTAACATGTGAAAGGATCCTGCGTATGACTATAATGTAAGTCGCTTGATTTTCAAGATCCTGCAGACCGCTTCGCAAGATGTATGCTAGCGACAGCTCAACTTTGCTCTTGTGCAGAGGTGATTGCGCTTTGTAAGGCCTTAGAATGACTTGCAGTTGTTAACACAATAATCATTTGTGACTCTTTGACGCTGAGAGGCCTATTGTGCTGCAAAAAAAACGCTTTGTTAGAGAGTACGCTTATCTCTGTGTCAACACGTCCATCGTTTCTGAGTTGCGTTGGTTGTTAACAATTGAAGAAATTCTCGTGTGCAAATCAGTGCTTTTTTTTAAAGTTCTTCAGACAATTATTTTCCTTCATAATTCTTCAATAGGCACTAACCATACCTTTCGAAAAAGATTTCTAGCCTATTGCTTATCTAAAAAACTGCAAACACCCGCACGCAGAGAAGAGTTTCCGGTGCATTCACTTCCTTGGTCGGCATCCAAGCCCAAATGATCACATTTTTTTTTTCAAAAGATAGCTGTTGCATGGGGTCGAAACTGCAACAAACTTTTTGCAAACTTGTTGCTGTTTTTCGAAATCACCACTCACGAGAAATCGAAGTTTTTAAGGGTCGCATGCACTAACATCCCTGCGGCGAGGGGAGCGGCGTCCCCAATGATGAAAAAGCCGCAGCGGCGTCCGCACGCGGTCCCTTCATAACGGGGGACGCCGCTCCCCTCGCCGGAGAAATGTTAGTGCATACGGGCCTAAGTGGATAGCCGCTGCGGACACTCTAAGGCCCGTATGCACATAATCCTCGCGGGAAGGGGATGTGCGATTTACTATTACCCAGGCAAACCCTCCTATGCAAGCAGACAATATTGGCGAAGCGATCCTCTGGGAGTAGGGGAAGGGAACCCCCTTATGCACAAGGGGATCGAGCGGGGACATCACTTTTCTTTCGCTTTCATATGGCGATTTTTTTGTATTCTCATCTTTTGACGACTGCTTATTTCCAATTCTGTCATCGGCAGTGATTTGCGGAATGCGCGTCTGCCGTGAATGCACTCGGCACACCAAAAATATTTTCTAGGCCCAACATAGTCCTGCTGTTGTCATAATGCTGCTCACTTTCGCTCATGCTGCCCATTTTAGCGTAAAGGTATTCAACAATAAAAGTCAGATCTCTCTGCAGGGGACGGGTAGAAGACTTTATGCTGCAGAAAAAAGGGAGGGGAGAAGCTAACCAACATTTTTACGCATAACAGAAGCTGCAAATCGTTCCAGCTCTCCATGAACGCTGTAGCTATTAGCGACATATCATGTGCAAGCAATTTCAAGTTGTACGATAGTACGATCTTGGGGTCCAGTTTGAAGGCAAATATCTCGGCCGCGAGTGAATCATCCGCGCTGCCGTTTGGGCAGTTTCTCAGCTAGAGTAGCGAAATTCTTCTCATGAGATACTTCCAGATCTGTTTGGACGCTGCCCAAAGATATCTTGTACGTTCACTGAAAGCCTTTCGCATTCATTGCTGGTAACCCAGATAAGGCAGCTGATGCATACACCGTTTCAGATCAGGTAGCCGCGTCTTCACTCGCTTTCGTACCTGATGGGGCTGGGGCTGGCGAAAATCCTGGAATTGAAGGGATGCGTTCGGAAGAGTCACCGGTATTTTATAAACCTTGCTATCTACTTTAGTCAAGTAAAATTTTTCCAGTTTCACAAAACGTATTCAACAGCTACAAGTTGTGAATGGGGAATGATACTTGTAATGCAAGTGTTTATTCTAACATTCATTGCTGAACTTCGTCTATTACGGGCATGCTCCCCATTTGGTGTTGAAGCGCGACAAGCAGGAGGGAGAACATGAGCTGTCTAATACACCATAAAAAAGGTTGGCATTCTTGTTCTTCAAAGATTTGAACGTATGGTAGCAGTTTTTACATCTCCGAATACATTTCAGTAAAAAAAATTTCTAGGTCATCATCATTTAGTAATGTCTGTTGTAGACACAGAAATTGATTCTGATCTCCTTTTGTCCAAAGTTAAAAGTTTCAATAATCTTGAAGCTGTAAATTCAATAACTTTATCAATGCTCCTTTCATTTTTTTCTCCAGTGCTAAAAATGCAAGCACCTTTACACAACAGCCCAATTTCGCTTTTTAAGTTGATCCAAATCATATTTTGGAAAAAATGAAATTCTGCTGACAGAAAAACTTGAGCCCAAGTTGATAGTTTATTACTGCAATTCAAGCTTGGTTGCATGCCAGTAAACTGCCAAAACACGTGGTTTGCTTGTACTCGATCATTAAGTCCGTTCTTTCTCTTGTTCACTCCCGCTTTCACAAGACATCACCATGCTTCTACTTGCTTTTACTCTTTCACTTGTAGTGGTCTTCCTTTGATTTCCAACGCTGAAGATACATAGTTTCTTTAGTATTCATACTTAGTATAAGGCTTTGTATTGTACTACGTTATACTTGTATCGTTCTTATTTCTCAAAATATCTGGTTCTTCAGCAAATTTGGAACGAGTATGCTCGACATCGAACTTTGCCCCTTACAAGACTACGACGTTATTCGTAGTCATATTGTTGAAAAAATGGCTCTTCGCATGGATTCAATCAATAAATCCAGCTATTGTAATATTGGAAACTTTTGGAAGTCTGTTGCCATTTTGTAATGCATTTCGTCTCACTAAAGAGTATTCTCTTAAAAAGCCGAAGCTTGTACTATGTTGTCTAAGTTTGCATAAGTCTCATGCGACAAACTTTTCCTTGATTGTGACAGCCGTATTCAGCCAAAAACGCTACGTTCGATAAGGCTGTCACAATCTTATCGCACGAACCTCAAACAATAGCTCGTAAAACTCTTGAGGCCTTTTGAATTGGAATGCGAAATCCAAATAATAGAAAGGAAGAATCGTTGCCGTCACGAACAAGCTGGTACCGTTTCAGACCCTTTGTGGGTTCTGACCTACTGAGTCGGGGTCGGGTCAAGGCGGGAGTGATTTGAAAATATCAACATCAAAGCGCGGCGCTTCGTAAGTGGTCGCCTACCCCTGGACTGCAAGGCTGTAAGGTAAGCACTAACTGTTCCGCGTCTTCGTTTGTTTCTGGCTATTGGGTTGTACCGATGAAGATAGAGCGTTTGGAAGGTAGATTACAAATACCATTGTCCTTACAGGCTCTGAAGAAGGCGGAGACGCCGAAACGTAAGCCTAATAAAGCTGTGTAACAATCTTGGTCTCAGCTGCAACAACAACTACTAAGATTAACCTCTGCATAGCTTTACTTTCTTTGTGTTGCGCACTTAGACTCTAACGATATAAGAGCATTGAGTTCTACAACTGTGCACAAGATATGTAAATTTCAAAACGAATTAGAAAAATTGGAAGTATTTTCAAAAACTGATAAGTTCCGAGAATGTTACCAACCAAAACAAAGCCGTTAACATTTGATCATGTAAAATGAGCCTCCCAAATTTGTCTGTGAATTATAGCCGGAAGTTGACTTACTTGAGTCTATGGAAAAAATGAAATTTGAAAATAACCCGAGAATTGACGTTCTCACAAAGTTGAACGAGCCGCTGTACGCGAAACTGGGGACGACCTTCAAGATTAAGGAGTAGATCAAGGACCTCAAAATTCGCCGAGGCTTTGCATATTGGGTTTACTTAACTGATTAACACGAATGTCGTATTCATTTCATTCATGGTTGAATTAACACACTTTTCCTTGATTGGGATGAGACCTTAAAGGCAGCGTACACCCAAAATTTGAGTTATCGAATTTCCTAGATCTTTCTACACCGTGTATATACTGGGCCCAGAAGAAGACCAACTGCGTTGGTCCGGTCTCCCAATGTTTCTCCTGAGCGGAGAAAACCCCCCTCAATTTTCTTTCACGCCGCCCCTTTTCTTTCGCTCCGCCTCCTCCGGACGAATCCATAACAGCGTAAGCGTATTGCAGTTGCAGTTGCTGTTGCAACATCTGTTGCATTTGTTTTGGGTGTACGCTGCCTTTAAACCGTAAGTCTATAGTGATCTTACAAAAAAGCCCTCAGCATACAACAGGAAAACTTCTATAAAGATAACTACAATAGATGTTCTTGAGGAAAGATGACTAATGTGGTGATGATAAAAGTCCTTTTTTGCATTCTGGTTCCGGGGCTAAGAACTAGACCGGTCATACGACTTTCTGGGTGCTTCCGAACTTGATGTTCTCCGATCGGGAGGCCGAACCGTCGGTGTAAAGTTGCGCGCTTGCAGCGCTAGCGGTTTGCTCTGCATATGCGCGCTATCGGAGAAAACAAAAGGATGAAGAGAGAGAGAGCAGAGAAACAGGCCATGGGCGTGACCGCGAAATCCTAGCGACGCGGACTCCCGCCATGCCAATTTTAGCCTGATTAGAATTGGGGCAGACTGTAATCAGCATGTCGAATAACTCCCTATGCCAAGTTTGAGCTATATCTGCAAAATTTTACAGCTTTTCTTCTTGTATAGGATGCCTATCGTAATAGTCACTGCGACGTTAGAATTTAAGCAGAGAGCAGCTGCTTTTGTTACATCATAATCGACATGGCGGCAAGAATAGGCATCGTCCACCCAAAATTTCAATCTCCATGTGTTTGCCGTTTCAGGACCCTCTCATACCCCTGAATCCGAATATCAATTCCGAAATCCGTGAAAACCACGAAAAATCCCCGTTTTCATAACCCGCAGAGCGATTTCTTCGGAACTGATTGGCTGGGCGTGCACGAATGGGCGGGACGAACGTCACGCCCACTCAAAGGGGAGGAGCCAACGTGGCTCTGTTATTTGTGCGATTCTCGAAGCAATTTTCTCACTTCTTAAGTAACTTTTGCCAGCGCGAGATAAAGTATACATTTCAGGGGCCCCGCTACTGTTAGGCATCAAAATCTCATCGTTCCCATTTTGGGTAGACGGTGCCTTCAAGTGCGCCACGTTGAAAAAGAAAAATATCGTCGAAGTAGTTGCAACACTTAGTTTCCAGTCTACCCTATTTTCAGGTGTATAAGCCGCACACTTTTCACTCTAAAGGCGCACATATTAAAAGACTGCCTGTTACGATGGGGCATGTTAAGTGAGAGCGATGTGCGAGAAAGCGACCGCTTTGCGAGGCACATGCGCAGCGGCACGCCCTTGCGTTTACAGCAAAAAGGGTGCGGTTTATACACAGAGGTGCGATAGTCGGAGCCGAGTCTCCGCCTAGCTTCACTTTTAAGCTGGTGCAGGGTGACCACCTTCACTTTTGCGTTTATAAATTTTTTTCTGCTGAAGCTTAAAAGAAGGGAAATGAGCGAAAGGAACGCAAAAGAAGGTATTGAGAGCATATGTGTATATGTAGAGGTTGGTCTAGGCAGTAACCGCCGAGAACCAGAATTTCGAATTATAAAATAGCCAAAAATCATGTGAAATTGCTAGTGTTATAAATCTGGTAGTTGAAGATGTCAGCAACTGCGACTTCATAGTTTTTGAAGGGTATGTGTTGTTCTACCAGATGTTAAAAAAATCAGATCGATCTGAGCAATGACCACCGAGAAGAGAATTTTGAAAAATTACGCCATTGCAGGCTGCTTAGTGACAGCTGACGTTTAATTCTATAAATCTGGAATGTGAAGGTGAGAAATGTTGCGACTTCATAGGCTTTGTAAAGTAAGGATTGCTCTGTCGGTTTGTGTTTAAGCCGTTCCGATCCATTCAGATACCGCCGAGATTCAGGCTCTTAAGAACAGGTAAAAAACCGCTTTCTGAACTTTAACAACTCATAATTTCTTCCAAATTGCATGAATCATGTTGCGACTTCATAGGTTGATATCCCCTTTTCAAGAGCTTCCAGATTATTTATGATACGTGGAGGTTCAATGATTTTTGCGGCTCTAACCCGGGGTGGAGACTTTTCATACCAAAGTCTACACCTCGTCCATGTTAATGTTTTGGGTGGAGGCCGCCAGTGGCTACTTTGTGATGAAAAGTCTCCACCCCCGGGCATATGCCGTGAGAAGCGCGACCTACATATTATACATCATCTAAGCTCTTGACGAGGATAATCCAAACTATGAAGTCGCAATATGATTCATGCAATTTTGAAGAAGTTATGAGCTGTTGAATCTCAAAAAGCGGTATTTTACCTGTTTTTTTAAGACCCTGAATCTCGGCGGTATCTCAATGGATCGGTACGGCTAAGACACAAGCCGATAGAGCAATCCTTACTCTACAAAGTCTATGAAGTCGCAACATCACACTCTTTCACTTTCAAGATTTATATGAGCTTAATTTCAGCTGTCACTAGACACGTTGAAATGACGTAATTTTTTGAGAAATCTGGTTTTCGGCGACTATCTCTCAAATCACTCGATATTTTCACTATCTGATAGAGCACCACTTACTTTTCAAAACCTATGAAGTCGCAATTGCTGATATCTTCAAACACCAGGTTTATAACAGTGGAAATTTTGCACGATTCTTCGTTACTTCATTATTCAAAATTCTGGTTCTCAGCGCTTATTCCCTAGATCGACCCATTTTCTTCGCAGTACGTTATAACAAGATTTACTTAATAAAATACGATTATAAAGAAGTTAATGGAACTTTTGAGAAAGAAATTCTTTGCGAAAAGAGAAGTCAAACTGTACTTCCTCCCCCTCCCCCCCCCCCCCCCGTCGACGTTTTTGAGAGGTGAGTGTCCGGCACTACCACCTTCACTTTTGGCCGGCCAGTGGCAGCTAGAACCACCTTCACTTTTGGGGGGCCCGGCTCCACCTACCGCACCTTTGCTTAGGCCTCGAATATTGCCGCGATTTCTCCAATTGCTGGATACGCGATTTGGCAGTTTGGCAGATGTCCGCAAATCTACCGCGTGTGGAATCAAGTGCGTGAGCACATAGATTTTGTAAGCTTAGGCGTACAAGCCAAATCTCGCTTGCAAAGTATGCGCCTACGGAAAATTGTGAACAATCGTAGCATTGGAAGTCGCTCGGCGATAAAGTATGACAAATCCTTTAAGCAAATCGCTTGATGAGAAAGCTCAATAAGCAGAAGATGGCAAATTCTAGGTATGCGTTTGCAAGCACGAACAAATAAAGTTCTGAATCAGAAATTGAGTTCTAAATCATCTTCTGACAGTGGCGTACCGCGAGCCCCCCCCCCTCCTCCGAGAACGAATCACGAAATCTTTAAAAGTTTGTTTGTTATAAAAATGTGCAAGCGACTTGTTTTTTAGGTTGTCCCAAAGTAAACTCCTTTTTTGAATGATTCAAGTATTTTTGCTTTACTTGTAGACTTAAGGTATCAGTCGAGAGAGCAGATCAAGCTCTACAAAAAGACCACCAAAGGTCCTGTTTAAGTCGCATTTCATGTGAAGTTTGAAGCCAAAATCGAAAAAAATTTTGTCCCTAAAAATTGGATTTTCGCGAGGAAAAGCCCTACGGATTTCCAACTTGGTACAGTACGCACATAGTAGTACTCAAATATGCTTTTGACGATTTTTTTCCAAGCATAGAAAGCGAGAAACAAAAATTGTCCAACAATGGCACTCCGCCCCCAGCTTCTCCCACACATACCGTTGTATACTAAGCTTTACTAACAAGGGAAGGATACTTGGTGACCGTGGCCTTTTGCAGTGAGATGTATACCAGTAGATGCGCCTTGAAAAGCTGATTTTAAAACTATGTTCATTATCTGCTGTGCGATTCTCTGTACGAAATTATAAACTTTTCTCCAAATCGGTTTCACGAGATTTAGGCAGTGATAATCGTCAGTATCCGGTCTTTTTAGAATCTGATATATAGGAGACAGTTTTCTTGAGCTTAACATAAAACTTTACTTTATTTAGACGATCTTTTGTAGTGCGCAAGCGAAAATTCTAACGATATTGGTGAATCCCGCATCAAAAACAATGCAAATTTTGGTGACAAGATACGTTCATAATTTCTTTCGGAAGAGCGCACAGCAGATACCGAAAGCAGATTTGGAATCAGCGCTTCAAGATACATCTAATGGTGTACGTTTCATTTCAAAAGGCCACGGTCACCAAGTATCCTTCCCTTGTAAGTGCAATTTCAAAACCTTACCCCTGTGTGTGCTCTTATAATCAAGAAATATCAAAGTTTTACATAAAACACCCGAAAAAGTGGCATTTTGATATTTTCGGACCATCTTTTTTCCCAATTTTGAGCCCCGACAAAAATCCGCCAAATACATTTTTGGGTTCACTATGTGTCTACTATATAAACACCAGGTTGCAAGTCCGAAGAATTTTCTGGAACGTTACCCCCCCCCCTCCGCTCGATTTTTGGGAGGCGAGTGTACGGCACTACCACCTTCGCTTTTGCCCGGCCAGTGGTAGCTGGAACTACCTTTACTTTTGGGGGGTCCGGCTCCACCTATCGCACCTCTGCTTATACACCTGAAAATAGGGTAATAGTTCGTTGAGTTCCTGCGATTTTGTTTAAGCCCAAACTTCGATAGCATAAACGCAGCACAGTTGCTGTCTGCTCGCAAACCAGAGTCCTTCATCTTGTTCTAAGATAAAGTGACAAAAACAAATCGACAATCAAGAAGAAGACGCTACTAGAAGTCACATGATAATTTCAATGAAAAGCAGTAAACTGCAAAAGCATTTGCTTCTGAAACTTACGCAAGACTGTGTAAATTTACAAAGTGTGCATAGCTCGGAGTGACTGTCAAACGTCTAAGGTAGTATATGTGTTAGAAACTAGCAGTTTTGATAAAAGTATGTATGATTTTGTAATGTTCTTCACAATCAGAAGACGCGTTTATGTTAGGCAATAGATCGCTTAAATAATCTATCAATTAACATGATATTCGTTTATTGACAGATCGTATGCTCAAGAATATTCGACGAGCACACTTAAGAAATTGTTGCATCATCGCTGTTTGACATCGTTGGCTAAAAAAATTAAGAACCGTCTGCTAAAGGCTCATCCATGCCCCAAACTTTGACTAACCGCTTTCGAAAAAGTATGGGTTTGCGGTCCGCCCGGCGCTGGCAGACCCCCGAGACTTTTCTGATTTTGCAAAGGCGGCCGAAGGATATGTCGCTAGCAGTGCTGAGTGGAAGGTACCTGGCGGCCTTACTGTAGTGCTTGGGGCTATGCGCAGGTTTGATGCTTGCGAGCTATGAAGACAAAACTAAAAGGATACAAATGCCAAAAATTAAGAAAAAATGCAAATTCCGTCCAAGGAAGGGAATCCTGTGAGCCTGCAATTGCTTGGAAAGTTGCTCTTTGAACCGGACATCCATAAACAGATTCACCGTAAATTTTTCCACTGATAACTGAGTAACAGAAAAGCTTCATCGTTTTGCAGAAGCAATCTTAAGTTCATAGGTGCGATGAGGACTGAGGAATACTCCTCCAGAGCGAAGGGGGTCACAGTGGTCGCAGCCCCTCGAGGGTGAAGATGTTTTACCTGATCAAGAAATTGTAAAATGTCGACCGAGGGGGGGGGGAAGGTGGAGAAGAGTGATGATGTTCTCCCATCAATCTCCCTAATCAACGTTTTGTCATTTTCAATTCTCTACCATTATTTGCTGTCTTTCTTGTCAAGAATGAAAAAGGATTAATGCTATTAGGTTGTCCGGAAATTAATGCCCGTTTTAAACTTCAAACGTAATAAATCACTCATTTCTCATTTCTGAGTAGGTTGCAAAATACCATCCGATAGAGCAAAGCAAGCTCTACAAGATGGCCATCCCGCTTTTGCAACAGCTCTCAATCCACCTCGACTTTCGAGCCAAAAAATAAAAAGACTCAGCAGCCCGAAAAATCGAAAAAATTCGTAACTCAGCTCATAAAAATCCTACAAAAATTCTTACTTGCTCACGTAAACACTATCCACATAAAACATCTATATACGCCTGTGCCGTATTTTTTCCTTTTTTAGAAATCAAGAAAACGGAAATTTTCGTGCATTTGCCAAAGTGATGCTACGCCGTTCCCACATAGGTAGTTGTGTACCACAAGCCTGTAGAAGTACAGACTCAAATTTTCAGCTTTCTACAAGCTTTAGTTCTCGAGAAATACCGAACATAGCTTTCCCTGGTTAGGTGGCTCAAGATAAAATTCAAATTTCTCGAGAACTAAAGCTTGTAGAGAGCTGAAAATTTGACTCTGTACTTCTACGGGCTTGTGGTACACAACTACCTATGTGGAAACGGCGTAGCATCACTTTGACAAATACACGAAAATTTCCGTTTTCTTGGTTTCTAACAGAGGGAAAAATACGGCGAAGGTTTACATAGATACCTTATGTGAATTGTGTTTACGTGAGCAAGTTAGAACTTTTGTAGAATTTTTATGAAGTGAGTTACGATTTTTTTCGATTTTTCGGGCTGCTGAGTCTTTTTAGTTTTTGGCTCAAAACTCGAGGTGGATGAGAGCTGTTGCAAAAGAAAGATGGCCATCTTGTAGAGCTTGCTTTGCTCTATCGAGCGGTACTTTGCAACCCATTTAGAAGTGAGAATTGAGTGACTTATTACGTTTGAAATTTAAAACGGGCATTAATTTCCGGACAACCTAATACAAAACTGTTTGTTTTCGAAAGTACCATAGAGTGGAAGATGTGTGTGCAAAAAGATCTGTTTCGGAAATGAGGTAGACAATTTTTGAGCATTCACAAATTTTTGAAAGAAAAAATTTATAGCTGCTGTAGATGAACAGCAACGTCAGCAAGGAATTGTTTTCAGAACCATCTTTTCTTCCGCTTTCAGGAATTATATAGTTTTTCTGGGAGTTTGTCTGGAATCAATTCAAAAAAGTGCCTGGCGAAGCTCGTGGGTAGTGATTTCCAAATATTTACGAACTTTTAGATAAAAAAATCCGTAACCGTAGTCGAGGCTCTTATATACCATAATGGTTAAATCGGAACCGCCTCTTCCTCCGCTTTCTAAGGATGTATACTTTGCCTGGAGTCTTAGAAAAAGGTGCCTGGTGAAAAGTGTGGGTAGTGATTTCTGGGTATTTTCGAGTTTTAGCATTAAAAAATTCATAAAATTTGCAGATGACCAGATAGTACAGATGGTAAGCATCGGAACTGTTTCGCCCTACGCTTCCAGAAAATATGTAGCATGTCTGAGATCCACTGAAAAAAAATGCCTGGGTGAAGGGTGTGCTTAGTGATTTTGGGAGAGTTTCGACTTTTAACATTGAAAAAAATTCATAGCTTTTGTAGACGAACATCTTGTACGCAGGGATAGTCAACATTGGAACCGTCTCGTCCTTCGCTTTCAGAAAATATATACTTTGCCTAAGGTCCGTTAAAAAGTGCCGGGTGAAGTGTGGGTGAGACTATGGGAGTGCTCAAGTAGAGGCTTTTTAACCAATGTCAAAAGACGTTTATTTGAGAACTCCCATTACAAAAGTCTCATCCACCTTTCACCCGGCACTTTTCTAATGGACCCCAGCCAAAGTGTACATTCTCTGAAAGCAGAGGACGAGACGGTTCCAATGATGCCCATGTCGATGTACTATCTGTTCATCTAAAAAATTATGAATTTTTTTAATGCTAAAAACTCGAAAATCTCCAAAGATCACAAGGCACACCCTTCACCCATGCACTTTTTTGAAAGCATCTTAGACATGCTATACATTTTTGAAAGCGGAGGACGAGGCAGCTTCGATGGTGGCTACAAAATTTATGAATTTATGTTGAAAACTCGTAAGTGTCCAGAAATCACTAGGCACACAATAGGAACTACTTACTTCAATGAACGGACTCTCAAACTATTTGTTCCCTGGAACCAGAGGGAAACGCTGTTCCACGGAACTTTCCTCGCTGACGTTGCTGTGCAACTACAGAAGCTACTATTTTTTCCTTGTGGAGGTTTTTGAATCCCTATAAATCTTCTTTTTCCTTTCCTTGTACAAATATCTCCTTTGCTTTGCCTAACTTCACTGTTGATTGTTTTCTCGGCTTTTGGAGAGGGGGTCACCTTGGTCCCGGTTCAGGGTTGACGAAGGAATGAGCAAATTTTCACACTATCGCACCTATGCTTGAGCTGCTGTTCCCGCACTAGTGCTTGTATGCTACAAGCCCTCAAATGGGTAGCCGTAAATTCTTAACCTTTTACAAGAGCCATCTTCGAGAAAGAGCAAATTCGGCGCAGCGAAAACCCAGTAAGAAGAACCAAATTCGATATTTATGAAGGATTAGCTATTTCAATGGCATCGTCCATTCTAAGTTGAGGGTCTTGAGCTTTTGGCAGCATATAATAGTAGGGCCCCTATCAATCCAATGCCCAAGTCGCGGCGCAAAATGTTGTCTCGGAAACGAGAAAGTCGCTTTGGAATAGCGAAGATGCACGAGGATCCCATCCATGCCCGCCCATCTGTGCTCGCCCATCCAACCACCGTTCCGGATAGCCGGCCTGTGAGTTCTCTGGAACGAGAATTCCTGGGTTTTCGAGCATTCTCAACTTCATATCCGAAACCAGGGACATGAGAAGGCCCTAACAACTAAAACGTGGAAGTCAAAGATCTAAGTGGACGGTGCCCTTAAAGAGCCGTTTTCCACGGAAATCCAAAACCATGAAATCTTAGGCAATGCTAGATGCAGCCACTGTCCATACGAACTGGTGTGGAGAGTATAAGCGTAAGCTAGATCGTAGGGTCTTTGATTTTTTGTTCTAATTTTTATTCTCGCTTTCTTGAGTAATTTAGTCTTTTTGTTTTGAGCCTCCAACTTTGGGTGTGTTGAACTAGGTGCGATTGGAACATCAGTTTGTAGACCCTAACTGCTCCATCTCAAACGGTACCGAGAGAATATCAGGAGAGTAGGCAATATGTGATTTGTTGAAATGCAGTTTGCTTTAAGGCTTATATATTAAACCTTACGTTTTAAGCTAACCTCTCTGACGCCCAGCGGATCAATGGTCAAACATAGTATCCTGTGTGCCTCATAAAAGTTCCCATGTGAACCAGCGTGCGTACGTGGCGCGACGCTACCTTTCGCTCTTTTTGACACGTTTCTCCTGATTCCAAGGAAGAATATAGATATCTGAAGCAGCGAAATATAACACGTCTTTTTTCAGTTCCCTCTTCTCCCAGCGGGAGTGTACGTACACCCAGGCCTAGGTGTCGTAAAAACACCTTGGCCTGGGGAATAAGTAACTTAATCAGCTTGTTGAATAACCCTACAGTGCTAGGGCGTCGGCTTTTAGGGTTTTTAACAAAGCCCCTTTGATTGAGCTGGAGTGTTACGAAGTCCCTTGCGCATCGTCAGAAGTCAACGCACTGCTAAGTTGCACGCAAAGAAATGCAAACGATCAAGTTGTGTTTTAATAAAGATTCTGAAGATCAAAGCTTTCAACAATGATGGTCGAATAGGGAGAGAAGTTGTCAAAGACGCACGTTTGTGTGAGATAATATTATAGTTTATTGATACGTTAGAACAAAAGCATCGAAGAACAGCAACTAAACGTTTGCAGCATCACAAAGAAGGCACTTAAAAAATTATCATTGTTAACGTCATGAGTGGCCCAAAGGAAAGGTTGAGAGTTAGCAGCTGGAACGACCGGCATTGGAGATTAAAGAACATCCGTCAGCGACAGCCTCGTTTCGTGCATTCACACCACTGCGGGCGTGCCATTTTGGAGCTTTTCCAAAATTACAGTACGCTGCAGCGCGCTGGGAATCTTCAGCTGGCAGCATCCCTGCTCAAACGAAGCAGTTACGGATGTGAGTATACTAGTTGAAAAATGCTCAATGCAAAAAGTACGTCAATACTGACAGCGGCTCGGCAGATTTTCAACTTGGCAGATTTGGGGCTATTCCGGCCCCCTGAATCACGACATAAACCCCCCTTAGCGCGAAAATGGGGAAAACCCCGTCTTTTTAAACCCCCGTTGAGACGGGCGCGGACGAGTGAGCCGTCTTTCTCTACCGTCAGAGACGCAGAGTAATGAGGTAAAGAGCGCTAGAACAATTCGGTCCTACGAAGCTACGAGTGACGGCGCCTTTTCTAGCGGTAAACATGCTCGTCCGAACAAGGTGTTAGGGGAACGAAAGAACGAAGGGGAGCGGCGGTTGGGCGGCCCCCCTGGCTTGCAGAGTTCACATTTTTGGCGCGCAGTTGCTGTTTTGTTTTATTGGAGGGCCTGCTATCCATCTGTGTCAAAATCTGAGGTAGGTTCATTCTGCCGAGACGCTGCTTTAACACTGGCCCATATGAGCGGGTTTGGATGATTTTGATTTAGCTACGCGTTCAATATTCCGATCAAAAAACGTTTATACCTCGGCGTCCAGAAGCGCACGGCAAACACCGAGGCTGCTCTAGAATTAATTTGATGGCTTGCAAAATTTATAAATACTATCTGGAAAGGCCACTTCAACTGAAATTGCTTATCTTGTGAGTGCAAAAGCTAGGAGACAGAACCGCTGGAGACAACATTTGAGATCTGCGTGCACTATTCGTGATCATTAGCCTTGCAAAAGAATGCAGCGGGTATATTGTGGATACGTGAACAAATAAAACAACAGGATTTTTTTCAACGCAGATGAACATTTTCTGAAAATGGCCGCTTAAATTTTTTTCTTGTATAATGATTTCAAACTACAATGTAAGTGGTCTGGTAGAGGTGGAGCTCACTCTTATTGGGTACCCTAAACACTTTTTGGATTACGGAAGGTTGTTGCCTATAACATCAAGAATTCAAAGAAGTTTATACAATCCAGTAAAGGAGCTGGATATTTTAAAGCAGCTCCTGTCATTTCACACATTTCATCTAGAATGAGATGAGAATCTCAAAGTGTTTGAATTTCTTCTTTTTTGGCTATAAATACAAGTTCAGTTCTGTGTTTAATTTCAGCTTTTTGTTGCTCATTCGAAAGCTGTACGAATTTGGTTGGCTGACTTCAAGGCAGTGTCTGGGCAAAAACAAGATTGTGAGATTTTGTGTTTAGCCAGGCCCATTCACTATGCTGTAACGAAAATCCACACTGGAAAGCGCAAAAACGGCAAAAAGGGCTCTAGAGCAGGAAGGAAACAGCAAGTGGGCTGGGTCCTCTTCACTGTGATTTCACGCTCCCAGCTTCCGGAGCGGTCTTCTATTCCGCTAGCCGTCCTGACATCGCTATCGGATGCAAGGCCAAGTGCAAATGATTGACTTGAAACCGGAAGCGAGAAGATCGCTCCGGAAGCTGGCAGCGTGAAATCACACTGGGGAGGATCCCGCCCACCTGCTGATTCGTCCTGTGTTAAAGCCGTTTTTTGCCATTTTTCGCGCTCTCCAATGTGCATTTTCGGATTCAGCGTAGCGAATGGGTCCGGGTGAGCACAAAAATCAAAATCTAGTTTTTGCCCGTACATCACTGCCTTTAGGATTACAAAAACCTGTCGAGTTCTCACACAGGCAATAAGAAGCTTTAGAAACTTATGCCAAAAGTCTTTTCATGTTGTTGAACTCAGGACAATTACTCCCAAAATTAGCAAACATTTTTGCTTTCAATTGCTGCCTGAAATCTTTTTCAACACGGAAATAGCTGAGTTTACGCATTGAACTTTCGTAGTAGTAGTTGAGATACTTTATACTCAATGCAGGTGTGATTAGAAGTTGCTGCGATCTGATCTTTGCTGTTTTACACATAAAATTTACGCTTCAATGCAATGATAGAATAAGGGCTGAAATTTAGCTTTCACTTATACAACAGCGTTAAGTGGAAGTCATGCTTAGTATTAACTTTGCATACTAACAAACATTGGTATATTTGAACGATAAGTAAGCACAGAAATTCATTTCATAAGGGTCAAGAGAGAGAAGGGGAGGATACTGATAATGAGATATGGCGATTTTCCGTTACTGTACTACTTAATCTATGGAGTATTCTGACTTTCTGCGCTTTAGTCATCACAATGTTATCACTTTCCAGTATTTGGTTTGTCTCTCGGTCTTTATTATCACAGTCACACCATAGAACATACAGTGACCGCCAAAAAGTTGCGGGCAAGTCGCCTTCCTTCCTTCATCGCTCATATTCAGATGGAAAACAAAGATGAAAATGGTTGAATTGCAAGAGATGATAGAGCTCTTCAAGAGCTGCAACCTACATATTGCGCTTTATGGAAAACATGTATCCTAAAAATTGTAAAAAAAATTTTTAAAGGTCCGAAAATGGCCTCGCCACAATGTCGCGGACAATAATTCTTCGAACGCAAAAATTTTCTTTTAGTTTTTTTGGAGCAAAAACAAAAGTTTTTCGGGCAGTTAAGCATACTATATTGTAGAACTCATCGAGGAATAATTTGGTAGTGGTTACTCCCAAAAAAACCCAAGCTTAAATTTTATTTTTCTTCTTTCAAAAAATAACTTCAAATTCTCTGCTTGAAGCCAAATTTCTTCACATGGAAACCCATTCAAGAGATTCCAACAAAGCTATTCGGATAAAGTGGATGCCCTTTGCCATTTTCTATGCATCGGACGTATGCTGGTGAGTTTCTTTGTTGAAAATGGCTTTTGACAGTGCGTGCACATGACCCCACCTGCACCTCACCACTGACTTGCACCGCTTTGCAGGATTGTAGCTCGGCCAGCAGTCACTCTATGGGCCTGCACGTAAGCTCATTCGGAGCGCGACTTCCTGGACACGATGGTATGCAAAATAGTTGAATGAGAAACAGCGGAGATTTGGCGGATGGAGTGAAAAAGCGCAGCCTCAGTGGTGAGTTAAGCATTTCCAGCTAAAGTTGAACAGAGCTTTTTTTGCTACAAGTTGAATCCTGAAAGTTTAAAACTGTCAATGTTCTTGTAGTAGATCCATTCCGAAGCTTTAGGACTGTTCTGGTGCTGATAAAAGCCTCCACTCCAATCACCTCTAACGCTGCGCTTTTTCACCCCATCCGCCAAATCTCCGCTGTTTCTCATCCAACTATTTTGCATAGCACTGTGTTCAGAAGTCACGCTCTTCCGAATGAGACAATGCAGGCTCGCAGAGTGACAGCTGGCCGAGCTACAACCCTGCAAATCGGTGCAAGTCAGTTGAGGTGGAGGTGAGGTCATGTGCGCGCACTGTCAAAAGCCATTTTCAGCAAAGAAATCCACCAGCACAGTCCGATGCATAGAAGATGGCAAAGGGCATTCATTTTCTCCGAGTAGTTTTGTTGGAATCTCTTGAATGGGTTTCCATGTGAAGAAATTTGGCTTGAAGCAATATCCATAATGAGCATGCCGATTAACCCCTGTAGACAAAGTTTGGGCGTATCTTGAAGATTCAAGATACTAGGCTACCTAAGGAAATGGTCATTTTCCAACATGATTAACTTTGTTTCAAAGGTGAATTAGCTATCCGTTTTTGCACTCAAGACAAAGCACTACTCCTTCTTTGTCCATCTCATAAATTCCGCATCAAAAGACCTCCAAACTGTGGGATTAGAAGCCAACCAGATTCTCATTTTTCTCATGTTTCGCTTTTGATAACTTTGCTTTCACCAACTATTACTCAGAGCAAAGAAAACGAGTCAGGCTCAAATCACTCCTGTGAAAACTAGGAGATCTATGCTATCGGTCCATTTAAAAAAGGTTTGCTAAAAACGTTTTCATGACATAGTTAATGGGGTGTGGCACATACCCTTAAAAGCTGTGGCTGCCATAGATTTGAGGGGGTTTGCCACACCCAATTAACTATATCAAACAAACATTTTTAACGTACAGTATTTATATGAATCGATAGCATAAACCTCCTAGATTCCATAGGGATGTTCTAAATCTGATTCGTCTTTCTAGCTCTGAGTAATATTTGGTGAAAGCACAGCCATAAAAAGCGAAAAATGGGAAAAATAAGATTTTGGTTGGCTCTTAATTCAACAGTTTGGAATTCTTTTGAAGCGGGACTGAGATGAATAAAGAAGGAGTAGTGCTTTGTTTTGTGCAAAAACGGATAGCTAATTCGGCTACGAAACAAAGTTAACCATGTTGGAATCGACCATTTCACTTAGGTAGCCTAGTATCTTGAATCTTCAGAATTCGTTCAAACATTGTCTACAGGGGTTAATTGACATGCTAATTACGGATATGATACGATTATCATGTTATCATTACTATCAGATTACCAACTACGACCCCCTCCCCTTTTGACTCCTCAATACGACCCTCAGATGTGGCGTGCCACACCCTACGCTTGATCCTGTTCATGAATTGATCGTAGCGATGCTAATAGCGGATTGTGAAAGAAAAGCTGTTTATTTTAAGATCAGCACTTTTATAACCTTCGCGGCTGATATTGATAAAATGAGTGATTGTTCATTGCTTGACAGCAGATGGAGTCAGTTTCCTGCAGCGTAGTCATTGGATTTCTGGTTAGCTGGATTTACATGTTTTCTTTGAATGTTGTTAGCTTCTTGCAAACTGTTTGTACCCAAAACTACTTGCGCAATATTGATCTTTTATTTTATACAAGGTAGCAAGCGGCCAAAAGTTTTTGTTGGATTTTTCAGGTAGCGGTTATGGTAATGTTGTGCAACGCAAATCTTGAGTCGGTTGAATCTTATAGAATCCAACATCTATACCTCAACGTAATCGCAGAGGCATCCTATTTATGGAACTTACTATGTAGACGGACCTTCCTATACTCAGAGCTATTGGATATGCATTGGTGCCTCCTTTCCAGATAGAATAGATTTTCTTGTCTTGCAAAATTTGCCAGTCTTTATAGGATTGGTAAACTAAAACAATACAAAAGATTGGCAGCATAGAATAACGTCCGTTCTCTGAAAGCTATCTTGTGTATGACCACAATCCCCATCACTCATATAGCTTCCACTAATTCGCTCTTAGCAGTATATGTTAACTCAATCCTTCAGTAATTTTGGCCTCAGCAGTTAGCCTAAAAGCTATCATTCGTATGGCTACCTTTTCTCATATGCCACCTTACTAGTCTGTTCCTAGCAGCTTTTTGGGACTACATAGCTCCCGGTTCTTCATGGTATCAACTTTTCAAATATTTTTTACATTTTGTTATCATTTTGCAAAATAGTCAGCTGTTTTAACCCTTCAGGTTTGAATTTTTTGGTAACAAATCAAAAAATCGCAGAAGAAAGAATATATCAAACTATCAGAAAGTGCTTTTATTGCTGCGTACCTAGTACAAGAGAAAGAATGAATAGAGCCAGCTTGGTTTTCAACGTAATCCAATAGCTGTTGCAATTTAAAGCTGCAGCAGTAAGAAGAGTCCAATAATTGTCCTACTCTGTCTCAATGCCAGTGTTGTCTACAATTCGCATTTCGCAGATTAGCCTTGCTTGGATAGAGTCAAGGTGTCTTTCAAGCATTCTCTCAAGCTATGCAGGGTCAGAGGCTGAAGGGCATAGATTGCCCAGAGGATATGTCAAACATGTGGCATAGGATTTTATCGACGCATTAACGCTTGAAGGTAGTCAATGAGCCTACGACGTTGTCCTTAAGACAGAGAATGTATGAGAAATCGCACAACACCTCGAAAAGGGAGGGAGAGTCATATAATGCGAACTCGTCGATATCATTTGCGCAAAGCGTATACAGAACAAAATTTTACCGAGAAAATTAGTTTTTAAAGTAGCTATTTGTGAGTCACACAATCAATGTCTTCCATGAAGCTGAGCACGTTGAAGTTAATAATTTCATTCACTGTCGTTTACTAGCGCTTATAACGACGAAAGTGATATTTAATACTCTATTTGTAATTTGAAACGCAGAAATAAGGTTTTTCACCATGTCTTGCTATGTTAACTCCGCACAATTTCTGCTCCCAAGATTACTATGTAAAGCAAGTCTTAGAAATTAAGCATTGGTCAATCCTTTGAAAGTGTTTCTAAAAAAAGACCTGCAATTAAAGGCGGTGGATCGGCAGAATCAATCCCGTGGCAAAACAAGGTCACAGGGTAGGAACCTTCATAATAGAACCTATCGGCCAAAGTCCGATTTTTCTTTGCCACTTCTATCCCCCTAAATTTCAAAAAACAAAAGCAGCGCTCATCTCCTCTCCTCTCCGTCCCACCCATCCCATGGACGAGTGAACGAGAGGCTCACCGTAGCGAAGGCGCAGGACTCTTATGCTTAAAGCATTGCGGATGCGCGCTCTGACCGTGGAATTCACTCGTCCATGGAGTGGGCGGGGTCGGAGAGGAGAGGAGATGAGCGCTGGTTTCGCGTTATTTCGGTGGTTAAAAGTGGCAGAGAAAGATCGGACTTGGCCGATAGGTTCCATTATGAGGGCTCTTACCCTGCGACCTTGTTTTGCCACGGGACTCATTCTGCCGACCCACTACCTCTAAGCGAGGATCTTATCCCATCTGCCTCCATCCCGCCTCGCCCTTCCAAGGACTGATTTGGCAGGCAAGCACAATTGCGATGCAGTTTCTGTTGCATACGACGACTAAAACCGGATCATTTTCCACCAAAATAAAATTTCAGGAAAAATCTTTGAAGTTGTTGCTATTTTGCAGTTCATAAATAAAACCAGTATCCCAAAAACGATGGATGCATGAAGGCCAAAAATTGGAGTGGACGTTGCTTTGAATTACAGTAAGCAAAGAGGAGATGCGTTTGCGCTTGAAGTCTAGCTGCAGGCATATATGTTTCTCAATTTGAATCGCGGGGTGCTTCTTAGCGCAACTCTTAAAAGCTTTAACTGCTTATACAGTAGCACGAGGTGACATACGTCATGTGACGTTAACAAAATGTTACAAGAAAAAGCAGGCTTCTTGTTTCCTAACTTCTCTGTTCTGTGTCCTTTTGTGCCTGTTTGGTGTGACATTGCAAGTAGTTTTGGTGATAATGTGTGGTCTTTGCTGCAAGTTCAATAAAAAGCAGATTACAAGTGTGCACCGTAGTCCGTCTGCTGGTACGGCATATGAATCAAATTTTATTGAGTTTATCATCAACTTGCGTTTTTATGCAGTCATAGGCAAACACAACTTAGAATTTAAGACAGAGAAATGACTTTCATTTGCATTTTCGTTGTCACTGTTTTCAGCCGGATTTGAAAACTCAAGTTTAGATGCTGCTCTTAAGCCGTCATGCATCTTTATGTATGACTTTCTAGCTTTCCCAGTCCACCTTGAATCAGCGTTTAGGAGGATGGCCGAACCACACTTTGTCTCTTCTTCCTCCTTTTTCGGTTCGGCCATACCTTTTTTGCAGCCTCTATACTGCGCTGAAGGTTCCTCCTCTACAGCCTCCTGCCCGAGCTTGTCTCAGGGTGACTGATTGGAGTTACTGCATCTTCTACACTTTCGATTGAAAATGAACTTTACTGCTGTCTACGCCAAAATGTGCTGCTGCATTGTCTACGCCAAAATGTGCATGGGGTTTGTTAGTGGCTGATAAGCTTCATTTTCATTGCAAAAGCCAAAAATCAATACATCAATAGAAAAATCCAGAAGAATCGCTCTAAGTCTAAAATCATCTACGGGGTCGAAAACATATGTGTGCAAAGTTTCAGCTCACTCGGTTCACGCGCAATGAAGTTTATAAAAAACATACGGTCGAGATTTGCACAAATATATATATATATACACGGTGTCCGTAAAGTATGTATACACTGTTTGATAGTTAATATCTCTTTTCCCAAGAAGTATTTTGCCTTGCTTTAGGCACCATTTTGTAGAGCTGGCTTCAACTTAGATTTACAGTATAGCACGAATCACCCATCTCTCTTCATTATTGTAGGATTACGGTAGAAACTTGAAACATATGGTGTCAATGTGGAAAAAGCTGCCGTTTCAAAATTTTTCAAAAAATTGTGAAAACTTGTGTAATAGGGTTTTTATAGACGCTGAGTTGAATACTCAACTATTCACAAGATTACGAAGCTTTCCAAACGGTGTAACCGCACCTTTTAGAAACCTTGAAGAATGGCCGCTACCTCTTACCTGGCATAACTCTTCAATGAAGCATCATAATAAGTTGAGAGCTTTATAGTTAGAATCAGCAACTCTAATTATCCTAGCGTAAAAATTTTCAGGCTGTTTTGTTTCCTTTCTGAGGCAAAATATGGTCTTTCATGGCTCAAAACCCTCTTTGAAGTTTCCACCGTAATCCTACAGTAATGAAGAGAAATGGGTGATCCGCTCCATACTGTGAATCTAAGTTGGAACCAGCTCTACAAGACGGTGCCTGAAGCAAGGCAAAAGACTTTTTGGGAAAAGAGATAGCAACAATCAAACAGTGTGTACATACTTTACGGACACCCTGTATATGCAGGGTGTCCAAAAAAATGTATCGAACGTTTGATCGTTAATATCTCTCTTCTAAAGAAGTCTTTTCTTTTGCTTCAGGTACCACTTTGTAGAGCTGGCTTCAACTTAGATTTGCATTATAGAACGAACATTTCTCTTCATTACTGTAGGATTACGGTAGGAACTTCAAAGAGGGTTTCAAGCAATGAAAGGCCATCTTTTGCCTCAGAAAAGAAACAGAACAGCTTGAAAGCTTTTGCGCTAGGCTAACTAGAGTTGTTGATTATAACTGTCAAGTTCCCAACTTATTATGATGCTTCATTGAAGAGTTATGCCAGGTAAGAGGTAGAGGCCATTTCTTCAATGTTTCTAAAAAGTGCGGTTACACCGTTTAGAAAGCTTCCCAATCTTGTGAATAGTTGAGTATTCAACTCAGCGTCTATAAAAACCCTATTACACAAGTTTTCACAATTTTTTGAAAAATTTTGGAACGGCAGCTTTTTGCGCATTTACACCATATGTTTCAAGTTTCTACCGTAATCCTACAGTAATGAAGAGAGATAGGTGATTTGTTCCATAATGCAAATCTAAGTTGAATCCAGCTCTACAAAACGGTACAGTTGAATCCAGCTCTACAAAACGGTACCTGAAGCAAGGCAAAAGACTTCTTGGGAAGAGAGATATTAACGATCAAACGTTCGATACATTTTCTTGGGACACCCTTTATATACAGGGTTTCCCACAAAAATGTGAACACTGTTTGATCGTTAATAACTCCCTTGCTTCCAGGTCTTTCGCCGAGCTTGAGTCACCATTCTGTAGAGCGAGGTTCAACTTAGATTTTTAGTATGGAGCGAATCACCGATTGCTGTTCGTTACTGTAGGATTACGGTATGAACTTCTAGCATGTGGATCCATTGTGAAATATGCCATTTGACAAATATTTTTCAAAAAATCTCAAATATCGTGTACTAAGGTTCTCGCGCTCGCTGATTCCATTGCACAACTTTTTACGAGTGTTTTTAGTTTTTTTTGACGGTGTAATCACATTTTTAACAAACGCTGGAAATTCAGCTGTTGCGGTTTACCTGAAATAAATTTGGAAAGAAGCATCACAGTAAAGTGGAAATTTCATATTCGAAATCAACGGCTTTCATTACCATAGTATAAAAGTTTTTGGCGTGTTTGGTTCTGTTCCGAGGAGAATAAATTCTTGTCGAAGTTCCTACCGTAATCCTACAGTAACGAAGAGAGAACGGTGATCCGCTTCATGCTACAAATCTAGGTTAAACCTAGCTCTATAAAATTTTGTTTTAATCTCGGCGAAAGACTTGAAAGCAAGGGAGTTATTAACAATCAAACAGTGTTTACAGTCTTTTTGGGACACCCAGTATATATACAGGGTGTCCCAAAAAATGTCTAGAACGTTTGATCGTTAATATCTCTCTTCCCAAGAAGTCTTTTGCCTTGCTTCAGGTACCGTTTTGTAGAGCTGGCTTCAGCTTAGATTTCCATTATAGAGCGAATCACCCATCTCTCTTCATTAGTGTATAGTTACGGTAGAAACTTGAAACATATGGTGTCAATGTGGAAAAAGCTGCCGTTTCAAAATTTTTCAAAAAATTGTGAAAACTTGTGTAATAGGGTTTTTATAGACGCTGAGTTCAATACTCAACTATTCACAAGATTACGAAGCTTTCCAAACGGTGTAATCGCACTTTTTAGGAGAAAAAAAGGCCGCTACCTCTCACCTGACATAACTCTTCAATGAAGCATCATAATAAGTTGGGAACTTTACAGTTAGAATCAGCAACTCTAATTAGCGTAGTGTGAAAATTTTCAGGCTGTTTTGTTTCCTTTCTGAGGCAAAATATGGCCTTTCATGGTTCAAAACCCTCTTTGAAATTTCTACCGTAACCCTACAGTAATGAAGAGAGATGGGTGATTCGTTCTATAATGGAAATCTAAATTGAAGCCAGCTCTACAAAACGGTACCTGAAGCAAGGCAAAAGACTTCTTGGGAAGAGAGATATTAATGATCAAACGTTCTAAACATTTTTTTGGGACACCCTGTATATATATATTAGGTTGGTCCGAAAGTTCGTTCACACCATTTTCAAAAAATCATAACTTCCTTCCCTCACAATGATTTAGCGCAATTCGAATTTTATTAGAAAGTGTAAAGCATGTAGTTTCCAATAGTCCCCTGGTGACTTTCCAGCATGTTCAGATTGCAGAGATTAAAATGAAAGAACGAAAACATCCGAAATTCGGAATTTTTGAGAAACAATTGCAGAAATCTAGAAAATGCGCGATAATATCCAGAAAAGCCATTATCCTAATTTTTCTTATATTTGATTACCAACTGAGTTAAGTTTGTGCTGATCGAGCTCTTCTTTCGAAAGTTATGAATTTTTGAAAAAAAATGCCGAATAATCAATTTCTTAGGAATTCTTAGGAAAGTGATTTTTCGGAATTTTTTTTCAAAAAATCATATCTTTTGAAAGAAGAGCTCGATCAGCACAAACTTAACTCACTTAGTAATCAAATATAAGAAAAATTAGGTTAATGGCTTTTCTGGGTTTTATCGCGCAGTTTCTAGATTTTTGGAATTGTTTCTCAAAAATTCCGAATTTCGGATGTTTTCGTTCCTTCATTTTTATCTCTGCAGTCTGAACATGCTGGAAAGCCTACGAGGGACGATTGCAAACTACATGCTTTACGCTTTCTGATGAAATTTGAATTGCGCAAAATCGTAGGGAGGAAAAGAAGTTATGATTTTTTGAAAATGATGCGAACGAACTTTCGGACCAACCTAATATTAGGGTCCCGTAAGTCTTTTCATTTTTGAATTTTCGCCGTAATAAGTCATACACTTCTTACTCTTAATAGACATCAGAATATCATTCGATAAAGCAAAGCAAGCTCTATAAGATGGCGCTTACGCTTTCGCACAAGCTTTGGTCTATCTCGAGTTTTAAACCAAAATCTAAAAAGTTTCGGATGGCCAAAAAACTAAAATTTTTTTATATCTTCGTTCAAAAAAATCCTACAAACCTCAAACCTTCTCACATATAAATATTTCACATCAGACATTCATATGTGCTGTTGCTGCATTTTTTTTATCAGCTAGAAATCAAGAAACCGAAAATTTTCCTGTTTTTACCAAAGTGATGCTGCACTGTTCTTACACTGACAGTTGTATACTACAAGCCCTTAGAAGTACAATTGTAATTTTTTAGCTTTATATAAGCTCTGGTCCCCGAGAAATGTTGATTTAAGCGTGAAAAACCCAAGTGAAGAAAGCTAAATTTGATATTTCTCGTGAACTAGAGCATATAGAGAGCCAAAAATCTACTGCAGTACTTCTGAGGGCTTCTACTATGCAACTGCTTGTGTAAGAACAGCACAGCATCACTTTGGTAAAAACATGAAAATTTTCGGTTTCTTGATTTCTAGCTGATAAAAAGCAGCAACAGCACATATGAATGTCTGATGTGAAATATTTATACGTGAGCAAGTTTGAGGTTTGTAGGATTTTTTTGAACGACGATATAAAAAAATTTCGGTTTTTTGGCCATCCGAAACTTTTTAGATTTTGGTTTAAAACTGGAGATAGACCAAAGCTTGTGCGAAATCGTAAGCGCCACCTTATAGAGCTTGCTTTGCTCTATCGAATGGTATCCTAATGTCTGTTTAGAGTAAGAAATGTGTGACTTATTATAGCGAAAATTCAAAAATTAAAAGACTTATGGGACAACCTAATACATTAGTCAATGCATTTTGTCAGTTTTTTCAATCCATCGGCAAACACGCTAAAATGAAGATAAACAAACCCTTAAAAATGTGTCCGATGCAGAATTTCTTTTTTTTTCTAGCTGCTAAACTCAAATTATGTTTCATTGCGAGAGTGACGAGTTATTTGCTGGAAAATACAACCACTCGTTTTTGCCATGTCCAACTTTCGCTAATTTTCAAAATTTTTGTATGAAACTTTCGAGGAGCCCTAATAACCGCCAGATAGGGCAAACCTTTTGCCAACTTATGCAACTTTTTCCTTTTTCAGCTGCTTTTTCAGATTTCTGCTAAATAATTTTCTCAAAGTCTGTTTTTGGAAAAATCGCATAACCTGTTACTGCACCACACACTGCAAAACCTACAGAATACTGAGATTTCAACACTCGATTATTACTACCGCTACCATTACAAAGTAAATGAGCAACTTTTGCCCCAAATCAAGAAGATTTTGAAACATAGGTTACGTCAGTACGCACTCCTGAAATTGAGAAATACTGCGATTTTCCCCACAAATTTCGCCTGTCTCGGCCAAAAAGACAACTGTTAGAACGAGGAAAAAAAGTCGCATCGAATGGTGACTGAAGTGTTCAACATTTTATGTTCTACAAGGTTAGAATAGGCTGAATGTAAAATTTGGTTACTTCGAAAAATAATTCGTAGAAATTCTGAAAGACAAGATTTAGGGCTACAAAAAATTGCTTCTGTTGGCAAAAGGTTCGCCCTTTTTGCTGGTTATTAGGGCTTTTTCGAAAGTCTCTTACATAATTTCGAAAATTAGCAAAATTTGGGCATGGTAAAAACGAGTGGTTGTAATTTCCAGCAAATATCTCGTCATTCTCAACGAAACATAATGAGAGTTTAGCAGCTAGAAAGAGGAAAAAATTCTGCATTGGATACATTTTGAAGGGTTTGTTTATCTTTATTCTAGCGTGTTTGCCGATGGATTGAAAAAACTGACAAAACTTTTGCACCAACAATATATGTATTAGGCTGTCAAGAAAATAATGTCGTTTTTTATTTGCTTGCTTTAACAAGGCAAACAGACTCAACCCAACAAAGGGTAATGGGTATTGTTCGATAGAGCAAAGCAAGCTCTACAAGAAGGCGTTCATGATTTTGCGCCAAGCTCGATCCACGGAAAGTTCGAACTCAAAATCTGAAGATTTCCAAATGGCCAAAAATCGGAAAAAATCAGATCTTCGGTTAAATAATTTCTACGGACCTTCCACTCGCATACGCCAATACCTCCGATATGTGATACCCATATGTGCAGTTGCTGTACTTTTTCCTTGACTAGAAACTGAAAAAACGAAAATTTTCGTGTTTTTTTTTTTAAGCAATGCTGAGCCGTTCTTGCATATGTAATTCTATATTGCAAGCCTAGATAAGTATAACTGTAGATTTTCAGCCTATTCGGAGCGGTAGTTTTCGAGAAATGTCGCTTTTAGCACTGAAACTAAGAAGAAGAAAGCTAATTTCGATATTTCTCGTAAACTACTGCTCGGAATAGGCTGAAAATCTACAGTTACACTTACCTAGGCTTGTAGTATAGAATCACATATGCAAGAACGGTTCAGCATAGCTTTAAAAATATTACGAAAATTTTCGTTTTCTCAGTTTCTAGTTAAGGAAAAAGTACAGCAGTTGCACATATGGGTAGCACATATGAAGTATTGACGTGTGCGAGTGGGAGGTCTATAGAAGTTATTTGGACAAAGATCTGATTTTTTTCGATTTCTTGGGCATTTGTAAATCTTCAGATTTTGAGTTTGAACATTTCATGGATCGGGCTTGGCGCAAAATCATGAACGCCATTTCGTAGAGCTTGCTTTGCTCTACCAAACAATACCCATTACCCTTTGTTGGGTTGAGTCGGTTGCTTTGTTAAAGCAATCAAATTAAAAACGACATTATTTTCTTGACAACCTAATATATTAGGTTGGTGCAAAAGTTCTGTCATTTCATTTTCAAAAAAATGTAACTTCGCGAGATTTCAACGGATTTGCTTGCTTGTAATTTAGAAAGATTAGGTCTTTCGCTTTCAACAGCTTTTTTGGGGATCTTCTGTTTCACACTGAATGCAGAGATAAAAATGGAAAACTAAGACTATGTAAACTTTGACCATTTTAAGTTAGGTCACCAAAAATCTGGAATGCTGCAAAAAAATCTGAAATCGTCAGCACATGTGTTTTTGACCTACCCTTTGCATCTGTGAAAAAAATTGTGCTTTTTGGACGCCTCTGTGAGAAGTTATGATTTTCGCTAAAATTGACGAAATAATTAATTTTGGTGTTTTCCATAGTAAACTCGGTATTCAGAAGCTCCGCAAAATAGCATTTGAAAGAGAAAGACTTATTCTTTCTAATAAAATTACAGGCAAGCAAATCCGTTTGAAACAACGAAACGACAGAACTTTCGGTACAACCTAATATATATATATATATTAGGTCGTTCCGAAAGTTCTTTCCGTTTTTTCAACCTATCATAAAAACACGTGGAATGAAGGTAGGGAAACGCTTCAGGCAATATCCGACGCAACTTTTCTTCCCCTTTTAAACTGTTATGTTCGTTTGCCGTTTGCTATTGTGGTCAGTGAGATAATGGCCGAAATTTCGGACCTATGGTTTTTACCATGTCCAACTTTGGCAATTTTTCACTATCTTCTTTCTCAACTTTTGGAGAAGCATTGATAGCAATCAGATAGAGTGAACAAAGTGCAATGCAATGCAATTTTTTGGCGATTTCAGCCGGCTTCTCATTATTTTTTTAGATAACTTTTTCAAAAGTCTTCACTTTTTCGAACTCACAAAACACACAAGCGCTCTGAACATCAACAAATTTTCGGATTCCGACACTTTCAAAAGTCGTTTATGATTGCACACTATTTTTACAAAGTAACTGAGCGTTTACCGCTTCGAAATATAAGATTTTGCATTGCACGGATACATCATGAGGCGGGTTCAAAATCAAGATTTATGGAAATTTTATCGCCAAAGACCCCACAAACTAATAAGAGAAAATACTCATCAGAAAGAGAAGAAAAAGCTGCATTGAATGACACCTTAGTTGCGCGCCGTTTTATGTTCTGTGACTTTTGGCATCCCCAAAAGTGGGATTTGATAGCATCAGAAAAATAATTCTAAAAATGTTTTGAGGCTAGCTATAGATGCCGAAAAATTGCATAAAATTGCACTTTGTTTACTTTATCCGACTGCTGTCAAAGCTTTTTCAAAAGGCAAAAAAGAAGATAGTGAAAAATAGCCAAAACTGGATATGGTAAAAACCATGGGTTCTAAATTTCTGCCATTATCTCACTGATCATGAGAGCAAGCCGCACAGGATTATGACAGTTGAAAAGAGGAAGAAAAGCTGCGTCGGACAATACCTGAACCGTTTCCCTATCTTCATTTCACGTATTTTTGTGATAAGTTGAAAAAACGGAAAGAACTTTCGGAACGACCTAATATCAGTTGTATTCTCATTGTGATATATTAGGTTGAACGCTAATTTTTACAACTGGTCTCATAACTTCCCTCTCACTCAACATGGTGCACTCAAATTTTGCCGCTGTGTTGGTTATTATGTAAGCTACAAGCGCAGCTGCTGTCTTACCAAATTCTGACGTCGCAGTGAGGGTTACGGTGGGTGCATGGTATAAAGGGGAAAAATTCAAAGTTTGACGGATTTGGCTGAAACTTGGCATAAGGATGTTATCCGACATGCTGATCACGAAAACGATAGTGAAATTGCGTGATAAGGGCTTTTTTGTAGGATTACTGTAGGTGTACGATATGGGGTCCTACCTTAAACAATGAAAGAGACGTTGGTTTAACAAATGAATATGATATTCGTGTTTAGCAGGCCAAATAACCTTAATATGTAAAGTCTCGGTGGAATTTGAGCTTCGGACTCTTTTTCATTGACGGTCGTCCCCAGCAGCTCTTGCGTGCATCGACTCGTTCGAATTTATGAGGACGTCAAATCTCGACATGTCCCTAAATTTTGTTTCTTTCTTACTGGGCCAAAGGAGTCAACCTCCAGCAATAATTTATAGACGAATCCGGATTACTGAGCATAGTCTAGGCTGCCAAAGGCTTCATTTTAGCATGAAACCCCAAAAATTCACAGATTTCACTAGTTTTCGAAAAATGCCTGAAACTTTTCTTTTCTATTTCGTGTTCAAAATTCAGACAATTTGTGCTCGCTTGTAGCTCACATTGCATTCTACATCATGCCAAAGTTTGAGTGCGCCATGTTGAATGGTAGTGAAGTTAGAAACAAGTTGCAAAACTTAGTGTTCAACTTAATAAATCGTAGGTTACATTTTCACTAAACAGCATGATTTGTTTTTATCTATTGTGATGCCAAGTTCTTTCATCATAATTTGAATGTAGAATTTTATGCATATGATACCAAAGTTATTGCTTGCTTTATCTAAAGGACAAATTACAAAGTTATGTTTAAAATTTTTGAAGTATGTAGAGTTGAAAAGATATTTTTGTTCTTTTATTGGTTTAATTTCATATAAATGAGGTTTCAGTTTTTTACTGAATCTTTTTCTCAAATAATTTTCTATATTTTCAACTTGGTTACTTTTTAATTTAAATCTGTTTATATATGTTTCTTTGATTTTTTGTATTGTAGTTGTAATCCATTCTATAATATCTTTCTTATCAATTTCATTTTTCAATCTGAATTTTGTTCCTTTAGACATGTAAGTTCTTAGCTGTTTGTCTTCTATTAGACTCAAATTTCCTGTTATCATATGTTTATGGTATTCATCAACATATTCTTTGTACTTGTATTCATTGCAACTACATTGTTTGTTGAGAATATTCAAAATTTGTTCATTATCAAGTCTATTGAGAATATTGTTGTAATTAAATAGGTATTTTGAAATTGAAGAATCATAAGTGTAAACTAATCGGCATGGTTTGTACTTCGTATGACTATTCTTCAGAATCTCACGAATATATGTATTGTTAATTATTTTATTAAGATTAACTTTGTCTAATATATTGTATGCGTTGGAAAGAATTGAGAATGATCTACCGATCGCAAAATAGTCCATTGGCCATCTAGCTCAACACTCAGTCTTTATCCTGTAGACGTATTCCATAGCCATCTGGCGCAGCTATCGTCCAAATCACTCTTTTCTTCAAACGGGCGCCACATTTAATGGAACGAAGATTTCTAAGAGATCTTGGTAGCATTCGATGCAGCATTTCATTAACTTTCTAATGTTTACGAAATTGTTGCAAAACGGTCAATGAGCTTTCAGAAAATAACCAAAATTTGCGACCCATGCTTTTTGAGATGGTCAAGTTTCACGATTTCTTAAAACTTTCATATCAATTCTCAGAAGGACTACAAGTAACGATTCGATAGAGTAAACCTTATAGAATACATCACTACATTTGTCCCTTTCTCATAGCTTGCCGTAATCATTTAAAAGATTTTTTTAACAAAACCATCGGATTTTGACAGGCCCATATCGGCCACAATCGCATCAAACATCATAATTATTCGGAATTTGAGACTACGAAGATGGTACTATGAGTTGGAATTAATTTTACAAAGCAAGTGAGGGTTTACGGGTTCGAAATATCAAATTTCGAGTTTTTCGGGCACAGCCTGGGGCTCGCCAAAAAAATGAGTTATGGTGATTTTATCCCCGGAAACTAAACGAATCGGAAACAAAAAACACCTGTTAGAAAGAGGAGAAAATGCTGCATCGAATAGTGCGCGAGCTGCTCTTCTTTTGATGCTCTACGAGGATTTGGCTGCCCAAGTATGGAAATTGGTAGCATCAGTTAAAATTCTGTTAAAAATATATGACAGGATATGGAAAGGAGATAAAAAAGTAATATACTCTATAAGGTTTACTCTATCGAATCGTTACTTGAACCCTTTCTGCGGATTTGTATGAATGTTTTAAAAAATCGTGAAACTTGACCATCTCAAAAAGCATGGGTCGCAAATTTTGGTTATTTTCTGAAAGACCATTGACTGTTTTGCAACAATTTCGTAAACATTAGAAAGGTAATGAAATGCTGCATCGAATGCTACCAAGATATCTCAAAAACCTTTGTTCTATCAAATGTGGCGCCCGCTTGAAAAAAGCGAAATACTTTCGGAATGACCTTATATATATATATCTTATATATAAAGCTGAATGTCTGTTTGTATGTCTGTCTGTATGTCTGTCTGTATGTATGTATGTATGTACGTATGTTCCGAATAGAAAATTCCATTTCTGAACCGATCCGGACCAAACTTGGCACACATACACTACGGGCCCCGGCGGGTGTCATAGGCTACTTTTCGTCATCGATCGATATCGATTTTATCGATTTTTATCGATTTTTTTGCTGAGGTCACCTACGGGGTGGGAGTTGGCACAGGGGGGTAATCGAGCATGGGGATTCCGAATACAATATTGGTTTTCAGGATTATCGATTACTTTTATCGATTTTATCGATTTTTTTGCAAAGTTTGAGCTACGGGGCTGGGAGTTGGCACAGGGGGGTAATCGAGCATGGGGATTCCGAATACAGTATTGGTTTTCAGGACTATCGATTACTTTTATCGATTTTATCGATTTTTTTGCAAAGTTTGAGCTACGGGGCTGGGAGTTCGCGCAGGGGGGTAATCGAGCATGGGGATTCCGAATACAATATTGGTTTTCGGGATTATCGATTACTTTTATCGATTTTATCGATTTTTTGCAAAGTTTGAGCTAGGGGGCTGGGAGTTGGCACAGGGGGGTAATCGAGCATGCTGATCATCCCCAAGGGGGTGATCAGCATGCTCGATTACACCCCTGTGCCAAATTCCAGCTCCCTAGCTCAAATTTTGCAAAATCGATAAAATCGATAGAAGTAATGGATAATTCCAAAAACTAATATTGTATTCGTAATCTGCATGCTCGATTACCCCCCTTTGCAAACTCCCAGCCCCGCAGGTCAAACTTTACAAAAAAATTGATAAAATCGATAAAAGTAATGGACGATCCTGAAAACTAATATTGTGTTCGTAATCAGCATGCTCGATTACCCCCCTGTGCAAAATCCCAGCCTCGCATGTCAAAATCTACAAAAAATCGATAAAATCAATAAAAGTAACCGATAATTCTGAAAACTAATATTGTATTCGGAATCCCCATGCTCACTTCCCCCCTGTGCCAACTCCTAGCCCTGTAGGTGAACTCTGCGAAAAAATCGATAAAAATCGGTAAGATCGACATCGATCGATAACGAAAAGTGGACTGTGACACGCGCCGGGGCCCGAAGTGTATGTGTGCCAAGTTTGGTCCGGATACGGCGGAGCCTGGTAAGCCAGCTAGTATATATATATATATATATATATATATATATAATATATTAGGTGGGTGCAAAAGTTCTGTCGTTTTATTTTCAAAAATTTGTAACTCCGCCAAATTTCAAAGGATTTGCTTGCATGTAATTTTATTAGAAAGAATAGGTCATCCGCTTTCAAGCGCTGTTTTGAGGAGCTTCTGTATGGCACTGAGTGCAGAGATAAAAATGGAAAACTAAGGCCATGCAAACTTTGACCATTTTAAGTTAGGTCACCAAAAATCGGGAACGCTGCAGAAAAATCTGAAATCTTCAGTACATATGTTTTTTGGCCTACATTTTGCATCTGTGAAAAGTTTGCGCTGTTTGAACGTCTCCGTGAGATGTTATGAATATCGAGTTTACCATGGAAAACGCCAAAATCGATTAATTTGTGAATTTTCGCGAAAATCATAACTTCTCACAGAGACATCCAAACAGCACAAACTCTTCACAATCGCAAAGAGTATGCCAAAAAACATATGTACTGACGATTTTAGATTTTTCTGCAGCATTCCAGATTTTTGGTGACCTAACTTAAAATGGTCAAAGTTTACATGGTCTTAGTTTTCCATTTTTATCTCGGCACTCAGTGTGAAACAGAAGCTCCACAAAAAAGCGCTTGAAAGCGGAAGATTTATTCTTTCTAACAAAAATACATGCAAGCAAATCCGTTCAAATCTGGCGAAATTACAAATTTTTGAAAATGAAACGACAGAACTTTTGCACCCACCTAATATATATATATATTAGGTTAAACCGAAAGTTCTGTCGCACCATTTTCAAAAAATCATAACTTCTTTCCCTCACGGTGATTTTGCTCAACTTAAATTTTTTCAGAAAGCGTAAGGCATGCGGTTTTCAAAGGTTCCCCGATGACTTTACAACATGCTCAGATTGCAGAGAT